>OY804261.1:32726234-33202234 GCA_963680825.1 Meiosimyza decipiens
AAAGCAGTGATCATTTTTCGTTGTGTAGCTTAAATTACAACCAATAAAGCAGTGATCATTTTTCGTTGTGTAGGTGTTGTGGCTCGGAGTAATGGTTGCAAAAATCAGTAACTTTTGGCTGGCATGAACAACAAGAAAAACAATGCATATGTTACAAAAGACGAATCAAAGGAGAAGAGAAATGGAAAACATACGCTGCTGAAAATATGTAAAGAGGATTTCTAGTTGCTGCATTCTTTAAATGTCTATATGGTATATTTCTAATACCATTATAAACCTAATTTATTGTTTCTAAACGTTCTTGTATTAACTCAGTACAACTCGACCAAGTATCTGTTATTGAAAACATTCACCTCATTTTAGTATTTTTTACTGAAAACGTTCGACATCAGTGAACTGTTACATTTAGCTATTTAAAAACAGATATAAATATATTTATGGCAAATATGGAGGATGATAGTTTATCAGATGGAATGGAAGACAGCTATTTGATGAGTATAGTGGATCAGTATGAAAAGGCTAAAGCGGCAGCCTAAGAAGAGTAGAGGAGTTAGGAAACATTCAACCTGTTAGGTGTCCTGAAGACGAGCTGTTTGTGTGTAATAGTCCATCTTCTGTAATAGTGATATCAGATGATGATTCAATTCAAAGGGTTTGTGTTGCAGCTGAAAATATCACTTCGCTTACATGTGTTGTTGACAACACGGATGTCAATTTAGATGCTGAGGGTGTAGATAGGTCCAGCTTAGATTCTGATGCCGTTGTAATTGATTTTCTTTCTCATCTCAAGAATCTCGTAACTATGATCAATACAGATGATATTGTATCGGATGGTCCAATAATGAGTTTAGTGATTTTGCCGTTTCTGATGTTGATAATAATGGGATCAATGGTGTTGCTGAGATTTTAAGTGTTGTTGTTTCAAATGTGAACCAAGTAGAGGTTGATTTGCCCCAAATTCAACAAGTTAATGATGTTCCATTAATTGTGACGATGTTTCATCAAATGTGAATGCTGATGAAGTATGTAATGATCCAGACTTTATGTTTGAGAAAGTGCCTATGGAGGTTTGTGTGGATGCTCTCAATTTAAAAAATCGTGACATTTTATTATGCAAAACAATTCCTACTAACATGATAGACATGTTGCGTGGTGAGGGCGATGACTATTTAATTTCCGCAGTTACATTGCCTAAGGCGGTGCCAGGTGGGTTTAGAAATTTAACTAATATTCCTGTTGATAGGGAAGTGGAGGTTCTATTAAGCTATGGTCCTGTGCCAACTAATGTTCCTACAACTATGTGTATAACGGCGTTGGAGATTTCAATTTAATATTTGGGGAAGTGCTAAATGAGTATTTCTATGTTTTAGCAGAAAATATTTCCTCTAAAAAATACGATAGTGTGTTGGTGCGTATGTTCCACGGCATGTTGAAGAAGGTTAGGGGTTTTTTGTTGGGCCATAAAGATGTGTGTATAGTGCAATCTGATAAGAGTCGGTGTACAACATTAATATACAAATTAGAGTATACTGCCAAAATGTATGAATTGATAGAAAAATGTACAAAGGTACCTATGAATTGTACACAGATTGTTATGAGGGCTTTGAGTAAAAGTTTACAGAAGTGTTATAGAGAAAATGTAGTGAAACCTTTTTCTTTTAAGAAGTATTGTTCATTAAGAGATTTTGATAAATGTGAAGTAAGGTTCCCTAGTCTCTATGGTGTTGTAAAGGATCACAAAGAAGGTTACCTTTGTCGTCCTATATGTAGTACTCTACATTGGTATACACAACCTATTCAACAAATAATAGCCGAGGTGGTAAGTTGCGTTCTGAAGGAAAAATTCTTTAGTCATAACGTGAAAAATATTGATGATCTTGTGGTCCAATTACATACCATATGAGAAGGTTGGGTGTTCGTAAAATTTGAAAGTGGAGTTTTTTCGTGTTCTGGAATTAATAGTTTATTCATCATGGTTTCGCACAAAATGTAATACACCACCTAGTTTAATATTGTCATGTGTCCGATATTCGTTTGACGTGGCTACTTTTTTCACTTTTGATGGTGAGGTGTACAGGCAATTACGGGGGCTTCCCCAAGGGGCATGTGATTCAGGTTTGCTCGCTACAATTTTGTTAGACTACTATATGGACGTTTAAAGCTTGGAATTTTTTCGTTGGAATAAGGTCGTTTTTTGGTGTCAGCCAGACACGCTACGTCTTTGCGATTCTTTAACCTACACCGCTAGTGCATGTTATGTTCTTTCCGGACACAGCCAATTGTTTTATAGTATAGGTTAACATCTCCTACTAGACAACTCATACGTTTAAGCCACATATAACTAATTTGGCTCTGATGCGAACCAAAAATAATATGTAAAATAATAGGTTTAACCAAAATCCATAATATTGGTATACATAAAGGATGAATACTGAAGTTGATACATAATGAACCAAAATCCTTAATATTGGTATATATAAAGGATGAATACTGAAGTTGATACATAATTAACCAAAAATCCTTGTTATTTGGCGTCATCCTGGACAAAATCCACAAGAATGACAATTAGGAAATCACATCAACCAGCATGCGTCTAATAATTTTTTCACATATCGTGATTAAACTTCCATAACTGTGTCTCTACGTATTTAGAAATGCAGACCAAAATCCTTACGCTGATCAATACTTCAGCAAATTGTAGGTATCTTAATAAACACTTGTCTCTACAACATGAATTAGGTAGATGAGTATAGTCCATAATTATAACCATTTCTTATCCGTAAATGACACTTTAATATCAAAACAATCACCTACATGCACGGCATTAGATGTATATTAAAAAGACTTCAACATATGAATATAGGCACTCAATAAACCATATTATTGGAAACCATTAAGACTTCCAAAATCCACATTATTGGAAGCCATACAACATAACAAAAAACTGGGCATTGGAATGAGGATTACACGCATCGACCATCACGTAGTACGACATTAATAAGAACACTCATGATATATGCCAATTTAAACACATGATCTTTCACCTTCAAAACATATTACATAAAAAGATATATACATATATAAAATTAATCAAATTTATAAAATCAATCAAGTACAAAATGGCAAAATACAATCACTATCAAGGTTCTTTATGTGTTTTTCAGTGTTATTTTTGAGACATGGAATCGTACATTATGTGACAGCAGATGCCAACACATTGATAGGACGAAAGCCAAACTCCATAATATGGGCCTTCATCGTGCAAAAATAATGACAAAACGTAAGCACAACAGTGAGTCAAACAAAAGACTGATTCATCTCCACTCCATTCTCACAACCACCACTTAACGTGATCCTTGCCAAAATATGCAACATACAACAGTTACTTCATTTACAAGACAAACATACACATGTCGGTCTTTCATCATTGATATTGACTTTCTTCTTTAATAAGGGCTGCACCCAAATTCCATATTATTGGGCGCCACATACTCTACATACTTGTTAATAATCACCAGACTCTAATACATTTTGTCACCAATAACAAAAATGGACTCTAAACAAGAGTTACACCAAAATCCATATTATTAGCCAGCCCATCGACACTTGAGGACACGACATTAAGACATATTAATATTTACAACAACAGGAAACCAAAATCCATATAATTGATTAACCTTTTTTCGTATAGCTAGACCTGATCAAAATCCATATATTTGACCTAATGATGGTTTACATCTTCATTTTCATGCAATTTGATACATTTCACGGGTAATCCACAGAGCCATGATATATTATCTTTAATGGCTGCCTTACATACATAGCTCGGACTCCATTTTTGGGTTCAAATAGGATCGCTAACTATAATAATAATGTAAAAGTCACTTACCAATTCTCACAGCTTATAACAAGCACCGTAAGCCCCAAGGTTATATTTATATCCTTATTACAAGTTCTTCCTAGTGTTCATCAATACAAAATGAGTTTTTCCTGTGTTCTTTAATGTTGATTTACCAAAATTTGCCACGAATGAAGGCCATGTCCGTCGTGCTGTAATTAAAATTTATAATAACCAATTATTACATAATTCCAATCAACTATACATTACAAGTATATTTATATATATATATATAAGCTAAATTGAGACACACAAACTCACCATATATATCTTTTCATAAGAACGCCACTTACTGACGGTCTCCTCGTTGTTTTGCGTCCTTTTCAGTGGACAAATAATTTCTTTTTAGATGAGCAATGTTTCTATTTCTTGGCTTTATCACTTATTAAACTTCAGAAATACCTGCCAAATGGAAGAAAAAAGTTAGTACCATCCAATAAAGAATTTTAATCATTAATATGTTCATTATCCTACTTAAATTAATAACCTTTGATAGCACCCTACAAAAAAACAAGGTTTTTTCTTCATAGCCTAAAATCAGCATGACTTAAAACATGTCCTCACATAGCTGCTCACTTTAGAAAATTGAGTGCATCAGTTAATGTTTTTTTGAGCCATTTTTGAACAGTGCAGTAGGGTAGGGCTTTTAATTGTCCGTACCCGTCCATGTGGATGTCTGCATATCTGACGCGCGTCTCATTTTTCATTTTCTCATTTTCCTGTTTATGATTGGTTCTTCTTTTTGTAACATAAATTTTGTGAAATAAACACTCCTCAGTTCCCCAATTGAAATGACTTATATATCTTATATCCACTGCCGCCTGTTGACTTTACTAATATAATTAAGGATGTGGTGTATGTACAATTTAGTGCCAAGCCCATGAAATATTTACAATCCATCATTTTTTGTGATTCCATTGAGCGTAAGTGTGTTCTTTTAAAAGTGTGTTTCATTCTTTATGATAATCCGCCAGAAATGGTATAATCCATACAAAAAATGCACAGTCAGACAGTCTTATTGACTACTGTTTTTTGTACATCTTTCAGCTTACTCAACCCAGCCCACACACCGCATAGCTTTTTTTTCGACCCAGAATGGGAAGCCACACCTGTATAGATGCATCATGCACCTGGTGGTTGCAACCCTACATAATCATCACATGCCCTCAGCTATGTGAGTGCCAATAAGCAGAAGAAGAAAAAAACCCATATTATACACTAAAAAATTTACTACACACTACAACTAAAGACATTTGATTCCTACTAATTAATTCCACATACACTACAGAACATGCAATAAGAATCACTTTCAATCTAGGAATCCTGACCATGAATATTTAACAAATAACTAACTTTATCAACCATATACACACTTCATAAATATATAGATCCAAGATTAATATAGGTGTCCCAACTGAGCTCCAACTTAAATTTATAATTGCTTAAGCAATGATATGTGATACTTAAAATCCTCAGATTAATTGCCATTATTTTCATGATCTCAACAGAAACCTACACATTTTTGTTATTTCCTACGTCACCAAGTTCACTAAACTCTGTTTCCTTTTCTCACACATTCCGGTCCATTTTTTTTGCTACTAAAGTTCATTGAACTCCTTCCTAATTCTTTCTCTAAAAATTCCATATTCACTCATTACCAAAGTTGGTGGAACCATTAAAATCGGTTTATTACCATAACACAGTTACACAATCGCTTCTTTTATGTAAATATTTTTAGCATTCGCAGCGACAATAAATTCTTTATGATGGCGGCGTTACAATTTTGTATTTTTGGACATTTTTCGAGCAAATCTCTTTATGACGGTTTTTTGTAACCTATAATAAACAACACATGGTAATCTCACTCTTTCTTGATAAACAATCCTGTTTTTCTACAGTAATTTTACCGTTTTCTGTAGAAATTAGTTGTTTCCAACGCCTAAGCACAGACTTTGTCTTTGAAAATTGCATTACCGTTTGTTTGTGTTTTTGTTATTTGATGTTTGCAACGCAGTAGCCGTTACAATAAACCAAGACAATTTACTGGTTGCCACAAACATAATATAGAAAAATGCAGCACGGTTTCCATTCACTCAATTTAACACTATTTACTTGTTTTTACTTCCTTAATAGGTTTTCCGTTTATTATTGCTGTAATTAAATTACATAAAGGATTTTTGCGCACAGTAGGTGATAACAACAAGTGCTTAGTGTTGTGTCGCCATATTGATTTTTATGAAAACACTAGATACCTGTTCTCTATATGTTTTTTAACTTTTCAACTGTATTTTTCGGCCGAACGTTTTTAGTCAAAATGTTTAACAATCTAATTACATAGTTACTTTTTTGGACAGACAAAAACAAATAATCACTAAATGCGTTTTAAGCGAAAAGCCTCCGCCACTCAACTCAAACGAAATCAACAACTGAATAATTTAATTTTTCTTTTTGCTAACACAGCAACCAGCATCCATTTCACTAGTTCTCTCATTCCCAATCGTTCTACGTCAACATAGTATCGTCTTCTCCCTCACTCTTACGTTCCAAACACATACAACTTCATCAACAATGTGTCCTTTTTGTTCGTTTTGCTTGCTTTACCGATTTATCGACTTTACCACACATCTGGGACAAACCAGAGTCGTTTTTGCCTAGTTTTGTACTCATTTTTAAATAGTAACTCATGCGACATTTCAATAATTAAATGCAAACATTCGGCAAAAAATATCACTTTCCTCACAATAGATTCATTATTGTCATTTATATCATATTTCTTGCCTTTTGTTCCTATATCTTTTCCTTTTGTTCCGTGGCCTGCTGTCTGTTATGTTTACCAAACTTGTCGTGATGCTAAGTCAACATGAAAAGCTTTTTGTCATAGAACTAATTATAAAATGAGACATAAGATCTATCTTAACAGTTTCCTCTAACACTTGCTATCTACATTTTTAAGTTAACCCTTTCTTAGGTGCTCTATATTTTTTAGCGTTTCTTACCAGACATTGTTATTTGTGTACATAGAGACCAGTGTATATGACTCTGCCTACACAACCTTGCAAGCCCTAGTGCTGCCTCATTTACCTACTCTCTACTTAAAACTTTAAAAATTTACAAACAGCTAATATAAGCAAGCGGAACGCCATTTTCAGAAACGTGTAATTTAAATACTTTTTCGTACAACAAACAAAATACATTCTTTTTGTGTTGTTTTAATTTGTTTTACTAAAATAATCATACTGTGTTTAATGTTTTTTAACGAAGTTTTTAAAAGTTTTTAGAACCATAATTGCACGCGTATAAAATCATCTTCACTTCATTTTAAGAAAGACTTTGAAACAGTGTTTTCGTCGCTATGAGATGCACAGCTATAAAATATTTTCCTGAATAGTTATGAGTGTATGTGTTCTTTTAAATTTGATAGTGTCGTTATATAAAGACTTCTAACCAATAGAAATTCCTATTCAACATACCGCGTAAATTTCCTCTATATGCCTCTACTAAAGTAATTCTATACTCACAATCTCCGCGATAAAAAACTGCATAACCGCAACCTAACTTTAGACAAATCTGGCACACGCTTTAAATCATCCATTATGAAATTGCTGTATATGTCCGTACTCGCCCTAAAAAAGACTTTGGCCAAGACGACACATAAGAAGCTGCTGGAAGCATTTATATGACATATGATTTTTTCTATTTCTTCCTACATTTTTCCCTATACACTTCCTGGTATTTTCGTTTCAGATTTATCATTGTCTTTTTCTCTCTTCGCTAAAATTATTTCACCTCATCCATATTCTAATACACCTAAAATCTTGACTTTATGGTCCTCTCTGCCACTTTGTTACAGGATCGCTCCTTTCACATAAGCCAACTGATGAGTCCATTGGTCGGGACGAAAAACGTGTCTTGGCAACCACTAATCATTACCTATACGGTACTAGACATATCTAGGTCGCACTTGGTTATCGTAGATCGCTCTCTATTATATAAAAAACTGTGTTTTTTCTAACCTAACCTAATCACACTTTTGCTGCTCATCCATTACCCCATATAACATATATTACTTTAACGCTCCAATGTTTTTCAGAGACTACACATAACTTTAAGGTACGTAATACATAACATATTATATATTGTAAAAAACACTACTACACATCCAATATTAACAAACTAATGTTAACACTTCTCACCACAAATGAGACTACCAGCTAACAAATAATCTCATTTGTCGGTGATTATGTTAACATTTTGAAAATCCACAAACCAGTATGCAATAATCAAGCAGTCGATAGTTCTCTGCCACCTCAGTGCAATAATTTATCCGCGTTTTAAGGTGCCTTGCATAAGAATGACTACCATAACTTGTAGCCAATCTTACATATAAAAAGACAAAATTATTACACCACATTATTGATGACATTAATACCCGGCGAGATTCATGCACATGATCTGAGTAATTTTTAACAGATAAAATGAGATGCTTATAAATAAAAATAACATTTATTGTATGACATGATATACTTGTTTTTTCGCATCTCATGATGCAACACGTGCTTATACTATACACATCACTGTTCAGAGTCATTAAATTACGAAGGATTATTCTACCACATAGTGGTAACAATATCCAATTACATAGCTGTACAAAATCCACAAATATATTTCAAAATTGTGACGTTATATTGTTATAACACAACATTCTATTAGGCCTTGCAATTAAGAAAAGTGAAATTTACCAAATTAGATAGGGATAAGTCCGACATATCCGCCAAAAGTAAACCACACGACACATACGAACTATTTTACGCCCATGTGCCTAAGCCATTGTTCATACAACTAATCCAGTGTATGACACAATTAGATTTTTCCAACAAATTCATACTATAGCCTTAAACTTATTTTCACTCGGAAATGTACAAAAACAACAACAGCTCTACAGTTCGACACCCTACTCTTCTTTTCTACTACAGCAACCTACACCTTATCACATACATAATAATGTGCATAGGATATACTAAAACACAAATAGTTTTCGCTTAGGTAGGTGTGTTACCTGTGAGCAGGCCTGGCAGGAGTAGTAGGTTGGTAGCTAGACCCACTCGAGAAATCCCGAGTAGGAAAATTACCCACTCGAAATAATCAAATACCACATATCGTCAACTTGGTCGATTTATACATTTTGAATTTCACGCAGGAAACATGCGCGAGTTATACTTCAGGGATGTCCTGGTCCAACGATACAGTTCCAGTTCCAAGATTTTTAATGAAAAATGAAATGAATTTTTTGAATGAAAATGACTTGACACAATAAAGTTTGAATTGCAATTAAACTTTATTTTTTCCGAATTTTATATTGCACATGAAAAATAGCTACAGAGGGCTTACAAAAATGAATACTCAGCAAAATATACATACAGTGAACTTTAATGTAAACAAAGATTGTGAAATGAGTATTCAGTACATTAAATATTTGGACAAGCAAAAAGGAATTTATACATTGTAAGCAAAAATGAGAGATTGTGAAATAAGTTAAAGTTAGTGCCCTCTGTAACTTGTTGTTGTCGGAGTATCAAATTTAATATTGTATGTTATGATGGTGCCGGAGTGTTAGGGTTGGTAACTCCTCCCCCCTTGGAATAAAGCGACGGCCAAAAGGAGTTGGTCGGTGCTGTCTGCTCTTTGCTGGATGTGACGTACGTGGTTTTTATTTTAAAAATGCAAATCAGGACTAGAATGATTCCAAAAGCCAAGCTGGAGATCGTTGAATAGTTTAATATGTATTGTATATCTGTGCGTTTATTCAATGTCTCTATTTTATCATTATGTAGAAATTGATATTGTCGAAGTTTTTCAAGTGTTAAAGTTTCGATGGTGTTCACTGTTTCCACTGGAATATTTGGAGATGGCATGACATAAACTTCATCCCAATAGGTGTTGGTGTTGCCCACGTATGTTATTCCATTGATCTCCACCTGACAGTTTTTGTAGTAGATTAACAGTGTACCTTCTACTGTTATGTGTGAATGTTTTCTGCAAGTGGATTTTATTAGTAAATTCTTTACATTTAACAAAAGTATGTAGTTGGGTTCAGGTTGTTTTATATCTGTAACCCTTCCAATGTCCAGCAAGGAACAGTTGGCTTTTTCATTTGAAAGCAGACGGCCGATACATGTTGATAATGTGATGTCTTCTGGAGCTGTAGGGCTTCTGCAGTAGAATGTATCTTCTATTTTTGTGCATGGTGTATCAAAGTATTGAATGTGAAATTCATTGTAAATAACGTATGGCTCAGTATTAATTACCTTTGTTTCGTTTATTGGCAGTGGGATAATGTGCAAAAAGTGATAAAATTCGCTTGATAAAATTGGGATTTGTACATTAAATATTATTTGTGAATGGTTATAATATGCTTGTAATGCTAGCAACTCATAGACATGCTCTTCTGAGATTAATGTTATATTTTGGTTTTCAAGATTTATTTTAATTTCCTGAATCTCCGCTGGGCTCAAAATAAGTTTTGAAATAACGTTCAGTCTGGCCAGAACTATAGACTCAGCTATATCTGTTATATGATTGTTTAGCAAATCTAAATTGTAATTGATTTGGTTCAAATATTGCGTCTCCAATATCATATCGTGATTCGCTTTGATTACAAATTCTGAGCGTTCTGCTCTTATTTTTAAAAATTGTTGTATTTTGGCCTGTTCATTATTGATGTGGTCAGTTATGTTGTTAAATCGTTTAATCATCTGTACATTAAGACTGTTTTGATTGTTTATTGTATTTTGAATTTGTTGTCCTGTGTTTTTAAGAATGTCTATTTGTTGGTTGATGTTATGTGCGTCCACTGTGTCCATATTGCCTGTGATGAATTTAATAGCTGTACCCAAACCATTTATTAGTCCTCTTTTAGTTCGTTTTAAAGGATTTAATGTTAAAAGTCTTGAATTTAGTTCCCTCAATTTTAATTTTGTCACCTCCAGGGCTGGTTGTAAATCGGTATATTTTTCGAATGTTGTTAATGTACCAGTGATTTCGTTAATATTGTCTTTGTATCGGTCTAAGTCAACAATATGTATTAGGTTATTGAACCCCACAATATTTCTCGCAGGACCAAGTCTGAGTGGTATGATATTGTGGCTTTTTGACAGATCTCGTATTTCAAATTGTTGTGCCCATATTGTAGAAATTCTGAAAATTATGTATATTATTTTTTTTTTTTTTTTTTTTATTTAATTATGTGTAGGTGTTTAATTTATTTTTGTTTGTGCTTTGGTGAACCTGTTGTACTATTATTTCAGTACTCTATGTGTCATAGGACAGGTTTTCTTTTTATGTTTCCTTAAACAGCCCGTTGTACTATCGTATCAGTACTCTATGTGTCATAGGACGGATCTGAATAAGTACTCCCTTTTTTTTTTTTTTTTTTTTTTTTTTTTTATGGCTGTCCTAATCGAACCTCTATGCTGATATGCCCTCAGCACTCCTCGTCTCAATGAGCTCACAAAAAGTGTTATGAGGTTTCAGTTTCTAGTGAAACTTATGTACTATCATATCAGTACTCTCAGCCCATGAAACTAAGACGGATTCGGTTTCGGAATATTATATTGTTTTTTTTTTTTTATATGGATGTCCTAATCGAACCTCTATGCTGATATGCCCTCAGCACTCCTCGTCTCAATGAGCTCACAAAAAGTGTTATGAGGTTTCAGTTTCTAGTGAAACTTATGTACTATCATATCAGTACTCTCAGCCCATGAAACTAAGACGGATTCGATTTCGGAAAATATATGTAAGGAAAAGAGGAAAAATGTTTTAAATTTTTCTGACTACTAGATTAAAATGTTATTTTATAAATTTGGAATAATTTGATTATCCTGTTGAAACCACTCGCTTTTTCCTTCTAAGTTTTGATTTGTGCAATTTCTGTTGCTTTGTTGTAAGTAACGTTACTTTCTCGTTTCTGTGAAAATATTCGAGTAACGAGAAGAGAAGGAAAGAAAAAACCAGCAGATTCAACAAAATGTTTTTCTTTTGCACAAAATTACTTCTTTCAAAAGAATCTACAACCAATGCACAAAATCAAGAATAACTGTTTCCTCCTTTTTTCACATACATATATATATTTCTTTATTGTACCTTAATTTCCTTTTTTTTTTATGATAATATTCTTTTTTATTTGTTAAATTATTGTACCTATTACAAATGAAGAAGTCTAGCAGCACATTATAGTACAAATTATCAAGGAACGAATTTAAATTTCACTTTTGTTATATTTTATACAAAGGAAACACTGAGCACACACTTATATGTAATTGGAAAATTCAATACTTGACTCACATATTAAAGATGAATAAAGCCCTTATTTCCATTATTTTGCAGAAGTGTAGGTTCTGTTGTGCGACTGCGCCAGTTATACTTCAGGGATGTCCTGGTCCAACGATACAGTTCCAGTTCCAAGATTTTTAATGAAAAATGAAATGAATTTTTTGAATGAAAATGACTTGACACAATAAAGTTTGAATTGCAATTAAACTTTATTTTTTCCGAATTTTATATTGCACATGAAAAATAGCTACAGAGGGCTTACAAAAATGAATACTCAGCAAAATATACATACAGTGAACTTTAATGTAAACAAAGATTGTGAAATGAGTATTCAGTACATTAAATATTTGGACAAGCAAAAAGGAATTTATACATTGTAAGCAAAAATGAGAGATTGTGAAATAAGTTAAAGTTAGTGCCCTCTGTAACTTGTTGTTGTCGGAGTATCAAATTTAATATTGTATGTTATGATGGTGCCGGAGTGTTAGGGTTGGTAACTCGCGCTCGGAGCATGCGCATGGTGTACGTGCACATATAACACACATTCATACCAACGACGGCTGTGTATAATCATATGTTTATATTCGTTTTATTCTTCTATTCGCTGGTGTCTGCTTGTGTATTATTCCTGAGTGAGAAATTGAAAGAGAAAAAACGAACAGGGTCATCCTGTTCAAATGAGAGAAGTTTTTCGGTCCTTCTTCGACTGAAAACATATCTAAGGTCAACAATGTCACAAAATTGGATGAACAACGTCGCTCTTCTACATATTTTTTCAAATATGACCGACGAGCTCGATCTGGAAAAACTAGTAAATGAGTTTATTTCGCATAATTCAAAGCGTACTAGTGTTTTTGCTTTGCGAAAATAAGTTCGTTTTAAAAAAATTACACGATTTATATGTTTTTTTTACGTATATGAAGGAAGATCTCAACAAAAATAATTGTATCAAATTGATTTATTAATATAAACAACTATAAAAATTATCTTATAGAAATTTTTCTTGATCCACATGCGTTTTGCTCCCCTCCAAGACCACAGTGTTATTATATACATATATGGGTCATTCCATCTATAATGGGCCTATCATTACCCTCGTGTTTTTTAAATAGGCTGAAACGTTTTTCAGTGATTGGTCTATCATGTAGAAGATATAAAAAAAATCGATAAAATTTTTTTGACCAGTTTTATTGCTTAAAAAAAAAGTTTCAAATTGTGTTAAAAAAAACTCGTAAGTAAAACAAAAAATTCATTGATGAATCAACACAAATCCAAATCAACACAAATCAACACAATCCAAATTAGCTTTTATATTATTTTTAGGTAGGTGCAAATCTGAATAAATGAGGCCTGAACGGTTTCTATGTGGTAAAAAATAAAAAAATTGACTTTTTCAAAAAACATCAATTTCCCAAATACTCCATCACCGATTTCAGCTTTTATAGGCTCAAATTGAAAATTTTATTCATGTTTTTTTTACCCTATTTGATTTTACAAGCATTTAAAGTTAAGATTTATGATATGCAATGTAAATTGAAACATTGATAATGAAAGCGAGAGAATAAAATTTGAATTGATTTCAGCTTTTTTAGGCTCAAAATTTTCACCAGAGTACCATCTCTGAAAATTTTATTAATTTTTGTTCACCTTATTTCATTTTACAGGCATCTAAAGTGAGTGTATACAGTGAAATATTTATGAAAGAAATATAACGGAATATTCAAATTTTCTCGCTCTGCTTCTCAATGTTTCAATTTACATTGCAAATCCTAAATCTTAACTTTAAATGCTTGTAAGATCAAACATGGTGAAAAAACATGGATAAATTTTTCAGGGATGGTACTCCTATATTTTCTGAAAATTTTGAGCCTAAAAAAACTGAAATCGATGATGGCGTGTTTGGGAAAGTGATGTTTTCTTGGAAGGTCAATTTTTTTATCTTTTACCACATAGAAACCGTTCAGGCCTTCATTTATTCAGATTTGCAGTTTTTCTGTCATCTACTAGTACACAACTACCTAAAAATAATATAAAAGCTAATTTGGATTCTGTTGGTTTGTTTATATTCATCAATGAATTTTTTTGTTTTACTTACGAGTTTTTTTTAACACAATTTGAAACTTTTTTTTTAAGCAATAATACTGGTCAAAAAAATTTTATCGATTTTTTTTATATCTTCTACATGATAGACCAATCACTGAAAAAAGTTTCAGCCTATTTAAAAACACGAGGGTAATGATAGGCCCATTATAGATGGAATGACCCATATATATTATTAAAAATTTGTTAAAATCGAAAAACTGCTTCCGAAACATCAATTCTTCATATTACGTTAATTTTTAGAACTCCATAACTAGGCATCTAAGCCTTATATAAAAAAATTAAGTATTTACACTTTCTAGAAGTACAATTAATCCGGATACGAACAGTTTTTTCATATATATGTACTAGCTGACCCGGCAAACGTTGTTCTGTCCTCCCTGTTCATGCCACTATCTTCAGCTCCATATCCATCCCTATCCCTTTCCCTATCCCTATCCCTATCCCTATCCCTATCCCTATCCCTATCCCTATCCCTATCCCTATCCCTATCCCTATCCCTATCCCTATCCCTATCCCTATCCCTATCCCTATCCCTATCCCTATCCCTATCCCTATCCCTATCCCTATCCCTATCCCTATCCCTATCCCTATCCCTATCCCTATCCCTATCCCTATCCTATTTGTCATTAAGAGGGTAAAACTAACCTCCCTATCCTGTTTGTCATTAAAATGGTAAAACTAACATTTCTATACTGTTTGTTTTTAAGAGGGTAAAACTAACCTACCTCACTATTTCGGTTTTTCTGTAATTTTCGGACCACCCTTAACATTTAGGGGGATGAAAAATAGATGTTGTTCGATTCTCAACCCTAGCCGATATGTACGCTTAGATTCACGAAAATCGGTCGAGCCGTTTCGGAGGAGCTCAATTTCACACCCCGTGACACGAGAATTTTATATATTAGATGTATATACTTTATTTAATTGAATTCATTTAAGAAAAGGAATTTATGTAAATAAATTTAACTAATATTTTGCAGGTTAGAAACTGAAAATAAGTTTCCTCTTAACTTTGAGCGATCAATGGGGAAAAAAAAGCTGGAAATATTTTTGAAAACAGGATCATTCTGGAAATATGAGGTATTTTTAAATTAATTTCCTTCTTCTTCAGGTTAAAATTCCAGCTCTTTTGATGTTAAAACAATTTTTAATAAATCATGATATTTTTTTGATTTGAGACTTAATTTTCACAATTCACTCAGACGAAAATGTCTAACCTATATCAGGTAACACATTAACCTGATAAATTGTTCTATGGAATTCTATTTAATTTAAAAAAAAATATAATTTCTTTCTTGCATCCAATGGTACTCGAACCAGGGCATTCCGTGTTGTTATTTTGCAGTACGAATATAATTATAGTTTAAGCCAATATAAACTAGTAAAGATGTTATCTTCGGCCAGGCCTACACTGCATTGAAAGTACTTTCTAAAAAAATGTTAAATACTTTGAAAATTAATTACCTAAAATTTTCATGAAAATCGTGTGTGCCAATTGTGAGTTAGAAAAAATCAAAATTTTCAATTATATTAAGAATCATTTCATTTCATTTTCAATTATTGAAAAGTGACACGCTCACTTTTCCAATCCCACCCACTTTAAGCACAATTCAAAATATTTATGATCTGTATCCGTGTACTTAATTTCATCCCAATATCTTGCACAGTTAACGAGTTATGGCGTTATTAAAGTTAAAATTTAGGGCGCTCTTTTAAGAGAATTTGCAAATTTGAACCCTCGTCCAACCTTAATTTCGTTCACGTGTTCACCAAATCACCAAGTTTTATCAAAACCGGAGCACATTTTTTCAAAATGGACTTGGGTATATTTACATAGAGTATGTGTGGTGGGCGTGGCCGTGAATCGATTTTGCCCATTTTTACATGCTAGCAGCTTGTAAGAAAGTGTGACCTATTTGTCAAATTTCATTGAATTAGCTTGCTTAGTTTTTCCGTAAACATGATTTCAACAGACATAATCAAGATCAAAATATATATACATAATTTTCTATAGCTGCCACCCCCCCTTCTATGCGTTAAAAACGGAATGACAAAGTGAATATACCCTATTTGTAGAGTATAAAAAGAGTAACTCAGTTGGTTAAAATATGCGCATCGTAAGATGGCATAACGTAAGAGGCCTAGGGTTAAGTCTCGTCGGTGATATATGAAATATTTTAGATCTAATTGAAGTTTTTGAAATACATCACAAATGAATTGATTGGGGGAAAATGATAAAAAAAGCAAAATAAATTTTGGGTTCATTTTTTGATAAAATTCTGTAGTTAACCTGATTCCCAGGTTAGTTAAACTTAACAACAAGGGCCTCAGGTTACAAAATTCTAGCCTGAGATTGTATTGAAATGAAATGTATTTTCTGAGTGTACTGTCAAAATCATAATTAAGGACACCTTCATTGAAACATATCTGTAAATTTTTTGTTGAACTTGACATAATATTTTTTTATAATTTTAGTGACATCATCAATAATATATAAAATATAACATGTTTTCTAATCAATATTAAGTTCAAAATTAAGGACACATTTTAAATATATACAGACTCAAATTAAGTTATTGGTGCAAGATATCGCCATAGTTCCTATTTTATATATTAATATTTCAAAGAAAAAAGTAGATATCAATATAATTCAAGGTGGGTTCTGAACGGAAAATGTTAAACTTTTCAACTGTTTAGGTAAATATATTCGGAAAATTCGTTTATCTAAAATAAATATACCAATTTGATCAAAATCGAAGAATTCGACATATACAACCCCATATATGTATCTTGAAAATTTAGTCCAACAGCGGAAAATTGGGAAAATTTTAGAGTTTTTAGAAATGAGTCAGTCCGTATTACCAAGCAATCAAAGAATAGTTTTTGCTTTAAAAAGCTTAGCTCGTCTCTTCCTTCCAAAGTTCTCTGAAGAAATTTAAAATCCTTTGGCATAGGTAAGAAAACCTCTACTGAGTGTAATGTTGCTCCTGATATTTTAAACAATTCCGCTTCTAACAGCAGATATACTACTACTTTCAGTAATTCTGTTTGTGAAACTTTTCAATTCCATTCGGTCAGTGCAGATGATGGTAGCAAGTGTATAATGAGAACTAAGTCGCATACTATTGGTGAAGATGGAATATCCTTATAGATTTTTAAACTTTTTATTGCTCATATTACTTATTAGTCCTTTCACACACATTGTAAGCCATTGCTTTACATCATCTTCTTTTCCTGACGCTTGGAAAGTTGCTCTTGTCATTCCTCTGGCTAAGAAAGCTGCAGCAAGTGAACCGAATGATTTCAGGCTCATCAGCATTTTATCTTGCTTGCCTAAAGTGTGTGAGGCCCTCATTGCCAATCAAATACTGAAATTTCTAAATGAAAAAAATATTTTATCTCCACTTCAATCAGACTTTAGAGCTTGGCATAGCTGCTCTACGACTACAGTGAAATTATTTGAAGATATTAGGCCATACTACGATAAAGGATCAATGACGATACTTTGTATGCTTGACTTTTCCAAAGCTTTTGACAATGTAAATCATTCTTTGTCAAAAATTAAAAAAATTTTATGACTTTAGTGACAGTGCGATATAATTCCTGAGAAAGTATTTGCCAACCAGACTTCAAAGGGTCAAGGTTGACAATAAATACTCGCAGTACAGAGTAGTCCCAAATGGAGTACTTGAGGGATCAGTGCGCATATGCAGATGATATTCAATCACATCTGTCTAGCCCGAATTGCCTTCTTAATGAACTCTGCCACCGAATTAATAAGGATCTTGACTCTATTAGCGAATGGGATACAAGTAATTCTCTTCAGCCAAATGCAAATTAATCCTAAGTTCTGCCTATTTCAAAGGATATAATTTACTTGGAAGGCATACCAAAACTATGTATAGATGGGAGAAATCTTAAACTTATTGATAATGCACTTAACCTTGGTTTTCACCTGAACTCTCCGCTGACATGTGTTGACCATGGAAATAGTGTTGTGAGAAAAATTTATTTCACGTTACGTAGTCTGAGAAGGTCAGCCGATTTTACGCCCACTGATACAAAATGTAAACTTGTTATTCAGTTAATAGTCCCTATCATAGCATATTCGGAGGTAGTATGCAGTAAGCTTGATTCAGGTTCGGAACTCAAACTATAATTGCATTTAATCATGCCACACGACACGTATATGGACTACGTAGATACGGTCACGTACCTAATTTGATTAAAAGGATACTTGGGAGTGATGAAATGTTATCCTAGTTTTAGAAACTGCTTTTATCTTCACAGGCTCATATACTCAAAAACGCCATCTTATTTGTTTCACAAAATGCAGTTTAGCCAGTCCACAGGAGCAATTCCCTAATAATACCAAGATTTAATTAATATTTCAATTTATCCAGGATATTTTTCATTAATGACAATTTAGACAGTCCATATTTAACTCCTTCTCTGAGTGATAAAATGAAAAATATAATTTACGTAACCTTTTCTCTTTCTTTTAGTTCTTATTTTTGGTGTTTCTAACTAAATCAATTATTTTATCCAACTTATCTTGAGATCGCGTTAGATATTGAGCTTTTAAAAACAAAATTATGTATTTAATTTATAATTTATATAAATAATTGTTATCTATCCACTTTGTTATCTTATGCTTAGTATTATAAAAGAACCTAGTTCTTATTATACGCAAATTTAATAGAAATAAATTGAAAGTTGATATTGAAAAAAAAATTCGGGCTGATATGAAGACTTGGTTTGGTTTTCGCTTAAAAAAAAAACATCTAGCTCTGTTATTCAATTGTCTAGGCACAATGAAGGAATAAAGGAATACATTATACTTATAAAGGGTGTTTTTTTTAGAGGTATAGAGCTTCGAATTGAAATAAAACACAAGAAAATCGTTTTAATGTCCATCAATTTGGCTTTATTGGAAGCATAATTTTATGCCATTAATGTTTAAATATGATTTCGGGCATGTGGCCGCCGTGGCTGGCTCGAATAAAGCCAATTCTACAGGTCCAATTTTGAACCACTTTTTCGAGCATATGGGGCCGTATGTCGGCAATAACGCCACGAATGTTGGCTTCCAAGTCCCCTAACGTTTCTGGTTTGTTGGCATAGACGAGCGACTTCACATATCCCCAAAGAAAATAATCCAATGGTGTCAAATCACACGATCTTGGTGGCCAATTGACAGGTCCATTCCGCGAAATTATGCGCTCATCGAATGTTTCCTTCAATAAATCGATTGTGACGTGCGCTGTGTGGCATGTAGCGCCGTCTTGTTGGAACCACAACTCATCCACATTCATGCCATCCAATTCGGGAACAAAATAGTCGGTTGTCATGGCTCTATACCGGTCTCCATTAACGGTAACTGACTCTCCAGCATTATTTCGGAAGAAGTATGGCCCAATGACTCCACCAGCCCATAGAGCACACCAAACAGTCAGTTTTTGTGGATGTAATGGCGTCTCAAGGGTCTCATGTGGATTCTCTTCACTCCAAATGCGGCAATTTTGCTTGTTGACGTAGCCATTCAACCAAAAATGAGCCTCATCACTGAACAAAATTTTGCGATGAAAATCAGCATCGAGATCAAGCCAAGATCTTTGCGCAAAATCTTCCATAAAGTTGATGGACAAAGCTCCAATTGCTGTGCACGGTGGCGAATCGATTCATTCGGGTCCTCTTCAACATTTTGCTCTACAGCGGCAATTGTTTCTTCGGTGCGCACTGTTCGACGTCTCTGCGGATGCGTATTATCACATAGAGTAAACGTAGTGCGAAAACGATCCATGGTTAACCGAATTAATTGCTCTGATGGACGATTATGTCGACCATAAAATGGACGGAGCTTGCGGTAAACTTCGCGAACTGAACCATTATTTTCGAAATAAATTTGCACGATTTGCAAGCGTTGTTCTTTTGTCAACCTCTTCATGATGAAATGGCAAACCAAACTGAACATAAATGACATTAGAGTTGCCAGATTTGACCATAAAATGCCAGTTTTATCTCTATTCGAAAAACAAACCTCTAAAAAAAACACCCTTTACCATATTTTAGAAGGATTGAACAGTTGAAATTAGAATTTATTTTAGGCCTCAAGCCGGTGACAATGTTTTCAAGTTTTATTTCTGTATTTCCAAATATAAAACGAGAAATTGCTCTTTTGATGAGAGACGGAGTGTCATAGGTTGCGGGCAATAAGTGGTTTTGAGTGAAGAGCCTCAGGGTGTCTCTGAACTGTGTAGGTTCCCTATTAAATTCTGAGTGACAATGAACCTCGAGGCGTCATGGTAAGTAATTTACACCATCTAAATACCCAATAGCTGCCGCACTTCACCCGCAAGGGCATCCCTTTGGAAAGAGTTGTCGGGATTAATGTATCCGTGTTCCCTAGTGCATCCAGGAAGCATCTGACGTAGAGAAAGCGGCTTTGTGGTCAGCGTCTGTTCCACCGTAAGCGATTTCACGCTTGTTAACGTTTTTTTTTAAGGCGCAAAAGGCGTTTATATCCCAGGATTTATCAACATCGTCTACTAACGTGGATTTTAAAACGTTAGTATTAGATAACTCTTCAAGTGATAAAGGCATACCGGTAAATCCACCTGCTTTGGAAGTATGCACGTTGGATTTGGAGATGTAAAATTCATGTTTTATTAAATAAGATTCAAACGCAATAGATACTGAAACAAAACTTAGTAATTTCAAAAACTTAAAACACGAAAACAACATTTTCTCGATTTTCGACACATGGAACGTTTGAACACTAAACGACATGAGAAAGCTGCAACAAGCGGTCATGCAGTTGGAATGGTTCAGGTGAATTTAAAATCAGCTTTTGCGAAAAGTTTCTTTACTGCGACCAGGAAATGACATACACCTCGATGAAGTGGAACTCCTTCTCAGTAAACGGGTCACAACATCGTCAATGTACTTGTAAATGAAAGAATAATGTGGGTTCGCTGTAAAACGCAGAGCTAGTAACGGCACAATAATACAAACATACGATCCAACCGAAGCCACTGATTTAACAATAATATTCACATTTAATAGCCAACTAATGACAACGGTAAATTTCTATCATAAGAAAGACTTAGTTTTGGTTATGACGACTTCAACGCCAAAGTGAGATTCGACAACAATAATCTCAATTAGGTTTTGGATTGACATGGCGTCAGCACCAGAAATTAAATCCGAAATGAAACTAATTGCTAACCCAGTTCTGCAGTGGCGCAAATCTTATGATTAGGACGGTGGTACAATAACACATATCCATGCTAGAAGCAAAACGAAAGGTACCTTTTTTAAACTTCGTAAAGTCTGACAGTCTTTGCTAATGTCAACGAAAGCGAAGATCAAAACTTTTGAGTCAAACATTAAGCCAGTTCTATTATGCGGCTGTATAACTTGGCATACTAGCAGTTCAGAATTTACAAATCCTGAAAGTTTGGTGGCCAAAGACCACAATGTAATGGTTCTTTGTTCACCCGATGCTGTCAAGATCCGATTCCATTTAAATGAAACGACGAAACTGGAAATGGATTAGACATACTTACGTTGCAAAAACTACCAACTGAAGTCTGTCGGAAAGGACTAGAGTGTAATCCTCAGGTTAGTACAAAACGCGGCCATCCTAGATCGCTATTGGCTATTATTCAACTTTTTTCGTCATTTTCCATGTTTCATCGATTTTTTAGTCTTTCAACTGTTTCAAAATTTTTGAAGCTATCAACCTACGTATTAGGCCCGCTTAGGGTAATCGTAGAATAGGCTTTTGAATTTATTTTAAAGAAATCCGTATCTTAAAACATGTTGAAGTTCAAAAGTTGAAGTTAGCTAAGCTTATTAAAATGTCTTGTACAAAATTGTGCCAAAATACCAACTGCTTCACTCATTATTTCTCATTAGCAGTCACAGCAACTTTCTAGTTTCTTCAAATTTCTCTCGTTTAATCTCCACCTTTTTCTCTTCAACTTTGACCTTATCTTGTTCTTATTCTATTTCACGTGCACCAAAGCTGATCTAAGAATAATCCGTACATAATAAGCTATACTACTCTATGCTATACAGAAGAATCGAGATAGGTGTCTCACCCCGTATTCTCTTTACGTGGAATGGTGTATGTGAGAGTTACCCGTGAGAGCGATGCGGTGCGTGTATGCAGTAAAGACTGCATACACGCGTCACTTGACTTGCTGATTAGGGTGATATCAAAAATAATTTTTCTGCGTTAAATTTTTATTATGTAATTTTTTATGTTGTTTATATTTTAATTGCTTTATAATTTTTTTTGATGTATTATTATTATTTCCGTTATGTTATTTTTTTCATTTTAATTTCTTCATGAGTAATGCTTAAATAGTCTGAAATTGTAGACTGCTAAATACATCTTTGATAATTCGTTCGTAGATGTGATATGTGTTACTGAAACGTGGTTTAAGTCTGACGTACATGATTCTTATTTTGATTTTGGTGGCTTTGGTTGTATAGAAGTGATAGATGCGGTAGAAGGGGTGGTGGTGTAGCAACATACTGTAGATCTAGCTTAAATGTCCGGTTTGCGAATAACAGTGATGATATTTGTGAGTTTTCAAATGTTGAGGTCTGTGACAGGAGCGTTAAAATTTTAGTCTCGTGTGTCTACAACCCCACAGGACCTACTATACTGTAATTTTTGATCGTTCTTCACAAATCCTTCATGCATGCCTGCTTAGCTTTAATATTTCGATATTTAATAGGAATATCGTGATTATTTTTATTGGAGATAGAGACCAAGCGTCTAAGGAATATAACTTAACAAATTAGATCAAAATTGGTTCAGTAGTTATTGCGTGATTGAAACGAAAACGGTTGTTATTTTATTTATATGGATCTTCCTCAGTTCTCGATTAGGTCAGAGAATTTGGGTATATGGTGAAAAACCTTAGTTTCATCTTAAACTCAAAGCTTACTTTCACTGAACATATTAACAAGATCATTGCGAAGACTTATGGTACCTTACGGCTTTTACGTAATTCTATAAACTGAACCGCTATTGAGACTAAGTGAAGACTTCTAGTACTATTAATCATTTCCCACATAAAATTCATTAGAACAGTGCATAGTAAATGCAAATCATCCAAAACCAATGCTTAAAAATGATTAACAAAAAACCCTGGAGATATCGGACTTCAACACTACACGCAGACACTGGATATGAGATGTTCACAGAACTTTTTGGTAGACTCAACCCTAACTATTTTAGTAAAAATAGTCATTCGTCTAATCCTTGATAAGGGAATGCAACATTGTATTATAGAAACTTTAAGGAAAATGATAATTACCAAACAAGAACTTTGTTGATTTTTGATTATTTTTCTAAATAAGAACTATATCATATATTTTTTTTATCTATGTTTGTCTAATAGAGGTTTTTCTCTTTTTCTCCTCTAAAACTTTTCATTATATATAATTAATTTAAGTCTTTTGACTACTAGGAATTTATTTGTTGAAATATCTTAATTGACAAAACTCAAAATATTCTAAATAATTTTTTGTACTTTTGTATTTTATGTAATTGGATGAATAAACTTGAATCGAAAATTAAAATATGTATAGTGTATAGTAGACTGAACTCTCAGTCGCTACATAAGCCTAATGTTGCTTTTAAGAGCGCTGCAAGATATGTAAATGGTGTAAGCCGCGTTGACCACATCTCTAAGATAAGCAAGGGTATTTCAGGATGTAGCTTAAACGATTATGTTGATGTGCGCAATATTTTATTTCTGCACAGGCTCATCCACTCTCGCACTCCTGCGTGCCTTCTTAACAAGCTACAATTTCGCCATTCGCAAAGATTGCTCAATTATAGAAAGTGGATCATTCCACTGAAAATGGTATTTTTTGGTACCTGTCTCATTGTTTTTTCCACATGTTTTTTTTAGTTTGGGTATATTCCAATAATATTAAACTTTACCAGACCAAACGATTAAAACGAGTAAAATTTCATTTTTGAGCTGTTTTTTATAGATAAAAATATGGACCTAAGTAAAAGACTCACTTCATGGATTATTGGTCGTTTTGATCACTTTTTTCTACTGAGCCAGGATGAATTACGTCACAAGTAATATCTATCATTTGAGGTCATAGCCTTAGTGTGTTGATAAATGATAATTGCAATAAAGTGTTGCTGCAAACATTTGTAATATACCGCGACAAATAAAACAGTTTTTGGAGTCCCGCACAAACGCACATATCGATAATATTAATTTTCTGCCAACACGCTTAACTGTATACTTTTATTTACACTTGATATAAAGCAAGCTATATGTGTACTGTTAATTAGTGTAGTAATATTCGGAGTTTGTTTTGTTTAAAGTTTAAAAATTATTCTTTTATTATTTGTCCCGCACAAACACGAAGTTTATTTTTTTTTTTTGTTTTTTGCTGAATTTTTTCTGATATGGATACTTCTGGTGCAAGTACTAGTGCTCAGCGTTGTAGGGAATGGAAAAAGAAGAAAGAAGTGCGAAAATGAATGCGTAAAAGCGTGGAGAATACGAAAAGCTGAAAAAATTATGACCGAACAATAAGAAAAGCAAAGAACTCATGAGAGAAGTAGAAAAAAGATCCAAAGAGCTAAGAAATTGATAGCAAGTATTGGTAGTCCCCACATTAGTTCCACTTTGAGTGATGAACAGACTTTTATACCGTATTTCAAGCATTCGCCGTACAAGTAAACTTATGCCAAAGCAGTACAGAAGTGCCAGCGAAGCTTGCCTAGATCACCTAGGAAACAAAAGGCTGTAGTAATGGGCTTAGCCAAAAGAATTGGTTTAAAAATAGAGGTCGAAATGGAGAAATCTTTCAGTGTGACTTCGATAGAAAAAGAGAAGGCCACTGTGGTGAAAGTGCTTTACTTTCGTCCAGATATTGTTTATACATGCCCTGGAATGAATGACACAATGGTCACTTGGATAGATGGAAAGAAAACAACGTTACAAAAACATTATCTCACAATGTTTTTACGGGAAGCTTTTACTGTATTTAAAGAACAGTTTCCAGATAATGAAATACAGTTTTCCTGCTTCTGTGCATAAAGGCCTAAAAATGTTTTGCTGCTAAAGACACTCCGTTAGAGCAATGCAAATGTATTACGCATGAGAATTTCATCCTAAAACTGAAGTGTTTCAAGATAAACTATGAGCACTCTTACTGGAACAATATTTTATGTGATTCTGCGTTAAATTCAAATTGTTGGCAAAATTTCTGTAAAGGATGCAAAAATGGAAGCAAAATCCAATTACCTGAAAACCCGGCTAAAATTGTTGCCTGTAAACAATGGCAAAAACGAGACGATAACAATAAAACTTAAAACAGAAGAAATTAGCTTGGGCGAGCTGCATGAGAACTTTACATTAGAGTTACCTGGAGTTCTGTATCATGTCAATATTAAAAAAATCCAAGCAAACGATTTTAAGATAAATAAAAAAGTCAAAACGTGAGGATCCAATCTGCTTTATGCAGCAGAGAAAGTGTGACTCTGTTTACTGCTGCTTCATTCTTTAAATCACAATGTAACACATTTGTAATTTGCTCCGACACAAAGCAAAAAGATAAAGAAAGCATCTTCACATTTGTGACATACCTATATGAGAGAATTTTTGAAGCTGAAATGACAATGTTTTTAAAAAAATCATATGGAGTGATAGACCTTCTTCCGAATTTAAAACGAATTTAAAAACAGATTCACTGTCACGTTATTGATTTTTCTTTCAAAAAAATATAACAAGAGATTTGAACGGAAATACTTTGCCACTTCCCACGGTAAAGGCGTCATTGACGGAGTCGGTGGTAATGTGAAGTGTCCTGTAAATCAAAAAGCTCAAAGTCAAGGATATGGCACCGTTATCCAAAACGCAAATGATTTCGCTACATAAGCAGCCACTATAGTACCTTCTACAAGGATTTTCTGCATTTCTAAGTCAGAAATATATAAGCAAATTCAAAATGTCGATCCATGGATCATACCTATACCAGGGCCGGCTCAACCAGCATCTATGGACATAAATCCATCGTTGAACACCCATAGAGTTAATTATATGATTAGAATAGTAGGTGGTTCAACAACTAAACCTTTCAGTTTCCAAAGGTTATTCGATGTAGAAACAGATGAACAATATGTGGAAGAGCCTCAAGAATATGAGTAACTAAATTTTATGACGACAGCCTCTCCAGCATAGCTTACCACGAATTCCCCATGAGAGATGGAAAAAGTGGACACTAGTGCCAATAATTATTTCATCTGCGAACTATTAATTCAAAAAATATTAGAAAATCCTTTAAGGTTGAGTCCGCTGCAGCACAAATGCAATTTAATCGCAAAGTTACAGGCCTTTTCTTCAAAAGTTAAGGGATTCAGAAAACTCTCAACTCCTTTGTTCTTCCCAAGCTAAAAATATTTAATGGTATTATTGGCGATGACGTACTTAGAGAACCAGAGGTGGTGATTGACAGAAAAAAAGACACATTACTCTTAATGGGAAATTTTAAAAATTATAACTCAAAAATTAAACGTTAATAACGCTCAAAAGATTATGGATAAATGCGCGGACCTTTTTGGACCAGTTTCAGAGAGCGGAACCGTCGACACGAGCGTTTGTGTTGAAATTAAGACTACAACAAGCCAATCAAACTTTAGAACTGAGGTGGAAAAGCAAATAGCGGACGTACTAAAGAATGGTATAATCAGGCCCCTTGTGGATTCTTCCAAAAAGACACTCCCTTCTGCAGAAAAAAAATACAGGAAAGTCATTGATTTCAAGCGTTTAAACTCTGAAACAGTATCTGATGTTTACCCAATCCCAGATATAAATAACACGTTAGCTAGTATATGGGACTGTAAATGCTTTAATGAATTCAATTTAACGTCTGGAAATCAAATCAGGATGAAGGAAAAGGACATTACAGTACAATGGTAAGTACGAATTTACCAGACTTCCATTTGGGCTCAAAAATGCTCTCTCAATATTTCAAAGGACGATTAACGATGTTCTAGGTCGCATTCAGCCCGCTTTGAACATTTTTCCACCCCGTTAGATTGATCACACATTTACAAAATATATTTTTTTTTACAATGGCCAAACTAGTGGAAAACAATGTGTTAAAAAATACATTACTTGTGCATCCATATGTTTATAAATTAACTGTCGGAATTATGAGAAAAAATTAGATTCCTTTTTTCGTTTGAAGCCAGTAAAGAGCGGTTGTAATTATAATCAACAAAATTTTGTGAGCACATGTATTATCAATAGATCGCGTTATGCAAGTAGTTATAAAAACAGGATCGCATGCTCACCCACATCGGCAATCGGAATGTTAAGTCGTCGAAGATGATTAAAGCGATTTTATGAGTTACGTGAAGAGATTTACTTGATTATGAATGACAAGCAAAAAATTGTACCAGGATTAAGAAGTAATGAGTTGTTATTGGCTATATGCTTTTTATTGGACATTGTCGAAGAACTTCATCAATTGAATATATCACTGCAAGGAAAAGATAGCCTTCCCAGAAGAAATTGTTGCTATTTGAATTGGATTTGAAAAGTAATAACGCTCACCACTTTCCATTGTTGAAAGAATTTAAGAAATCATCAATTAAATCAAATATGCAAAAGAAATGAAAAACTTATAGCTGCTTCTGAAAGCCGATTCAGTAATTTAGAGCTAGAAAAATACAACAGAGCTATTGAAATTCATCTCCCTTTCATGTTAAAATTGAAGCGGCCCCAGAAGATCTCCAAGTGGAACTGGTTGAATTACGGTAGAATATTGAATTAAAATGAGTTTTTGATACATCAGCACTGTAAATCTTACACCTGCGAATTGTTTTTTTCGAAAATTAAATTGACCAAAACACGCTCATATATATCAGAGCGAATCCGGGCCGCGGGGTGACCATGAAGTGTCCCGAATAGTGGGTACCAAGAGTAGTATTTTTGTTGTTGATTGTTTCAAGAAATTTCATTATTTGTAATGACTTTTATGCAATATTTATTCATAAATGATAAATTTAAAACTTATTTATACATAATACGACAGAAACAATTATTTTTTGGGTTGCAACACAGGTAAACGCTACACTTTCAGCATTGTGAACCGGAAAAAGCAATCATTTAGCCGCTGCAACGTCCGCGTTCTTTCCATTTCACCCAATGTCCGAATGCGTCGAATGTAATACGGGATTCGGATGATCGTGGTATATTATACCGAGACGGTGTTGATGGTGAGTACTCTCGCTGGTATCGGTATGTGTTATGTCTGCAATGATAATTGTGAACGGTAAGTCATGTCGTTTTTTTAATTTAAGTGTCAGTAGTCTTTTTCCGAAAGTTGAAATAGACATGCCATTGGCAGTTGTCAGATTTTTAGATCGAATTTTTGCTTGGACCTCTTGAATTTGGAGGATGGAAGTACAGATACTTCCGCTCCACTATCCACTAGGAAGTTTAATTTGTTTGTTGGGTCATAAACGAAAAGACAGCGTGTTAGAGTATTCGGTCCATCATCAGTCATCGCGATAATGGATTTTTTTAGTTTGTCGAGTATTGTTGATTTGTGTTGTATTGTGTTGTGTTGTGTTGTGTTGGTCGTTTGAACATATGCACACGGTTGTTCATACCTACGTGCGTCTTTTCCAAACTTAAAGTGATATTGGCATAGCCAGTTAGGTCTACGTGTACGAGATGACTGCCTAGAGTTCAATCTACGTCATATCCGTGTAGTAATCGGAAATTTTTCTCGGATCTGAGAGTCTCAACTTCTAATACCAATTTATTGAATGAATTTAGTATTTTACTGGTAGCCTCTGCTAATGTCTGTACCATCTTTGTAAACAATGATAAAATTTCGCTCTGATTCATAACATCCCATAATTTGTCGGCTAGCTTCAGAAGCTGATCCAGTTGTGTGGCATGCACCTCCTATTGCAATGTTTAATGTTTTCAGGAGTGTTCGCATCCACAATTCAATAAAAGGCCTGGTTCTACTGAAGAACCAGCTAGCAGTAATAAAGCTCTATAGAACTGAGGTGGCTTACGGTCTCCAATCTCAGAATCGGACAGTATCTTGTCTAGCCTCTTGCTCTCACTCAGAGAATTACGCTCAATTTAAACCTTTTTGAAATTTTTATATTGTTATTTATCGAGGGATTTTGTATGACATCTAGTACTTGACTTCTTGTGGAAGAGTGGTAACTATGTACTCGTATTTCGTTTTGTCCACAGTTATGGCCTTTGCCTGAAATTATATTTCAGCGTGAATAAACTAC
Source organism: Meiosimyza decipiens (assembly GCA_963680825.1). Lineage (NCBI taxonomy): Eukaryota > Metazoa > Arthropoda > Insecta > Diptera > Lauxaniidae > Meiosimyza > Meiosimyza decipiens. Next base: position 32,755,886 of record OY804261.1, read on the forward strand.
GGTTCAGGACAACTAGTCCAAAACTGTGGCAACTTCACGGAAGTCGCATGTATTTTCTTACGGACAGACGTTTCGAATGGATTTTCTAACTCTAAATTAATTACAGGTTTGTGCACATCTCCTTCTCCTTGCTGTGTGAGCCCAATTTGCACGAAAACGGGTGCGGATCCGTAACGGATCCAAAACGGACCTCATATACGGATCCGTTCCACAAATTTCAAAAAGTAGACAATATTCCCTATCATGTTAAGTGGGAAAGATTTTTTTTTTTTCTATGAAAAATGATAAATATATTTGAATTATTTGTCTCTCAAGCATAGCAATTCATAAAAGGTCCTATGTTGAGTGACATTTCAGAATAGTCCAAACACAATATGAAAATAATTATCCACTTAATTAATGACACAATTTCTTATGAGATCGAGTACAAAATCGAAGAAAGCTACCATAACTTCATTCAAGGCTGCAGAAACTTTATTATTACATAAGAAGTCTTTTGAAGACAGCGAAATATGGAACGAGAATCTTATAAAGGCTGAAGAGTTCTTGTTTCGAAATTTTAAAGATAAATCTGAAATAATTTCTTTCTTTAAAGAACTGTAATCATATATGTTAATTTTAAATTTAAACTTATTTCCGACTTTAAATTACTATTTAAATGTTAGTAGACCACTGCCCAAAATTTCAAAAGCAGGTCGCCCGCATTGGTTAAAATTTTGAGCACCCATAATTTATAGGGTACAAGTGAATATATAAGACAGTAATATACCTTTAAAGAATGAGTTCCTTATTCAAATACATAGTCAATAGCCTATTAGCAGCGCAAGTAAAAATAAAATCAAAAATATGGAACATCAACAATTTGTACATTTTCTTTTGAATGAATCAATTAAAAGACGGTCAAAGATAAATGGCTTACTTCAGTTAATCACAAGGGTAGAAGACTATACAACAGTACGAAAATAATTTTAAAAGTTTTGAAAATTTATTCTCGGACATATTTAAAGTTAAAATTGGGAATTCAGAAAAATATACTGAAATTGCATTGTTTTAAGTGTTTTACAGAACTATAAAAACAATTCTTTAAGTTTTTAACTTTAAGAACTGGTTGATTTAACTATGCTTAGAAAAACTGCGCTATAATTATTTAGCAATATTTTTTAAAATAAAAGTTATTTATGTGATTCTGAGGGAACCTTTCAAAATTCAGACAGTCACTCGAATTCGACTTTGCGGCGAAAAGCGCATAATCTAAGAAAGATTTTTTAACTTTTTTTTTGTAAACCTTATTTAAATACATAGAGCTTACAGATAAGCACATCAACGCATTAAAAAATTCATGTTTCGAAAATTTCTGGACAGCTCTAATGAACAATGCAAAAAATTGGTGTTTTCAGAAAAATGAGAAAAAATTTATGAAGGAACTATGCTGTAAAACTTATAATATTATTGCAACACTGAAATTTGAATAATGCAGTAGCTTATTTTTTGTATGTCCTTTGCATCAAAAAACTCAGATTGCATGCTTTTGAAAACATTAGTCAGAAACTTTTTGTAAACGCAATGATATATAAGTATATACAAATAAAAAAACGGATTGTCCCAACGTTTCGAAGTCATAGTACGAGAACATATGATGCAACATTTTATATCTGAAGAAGAGTCGGCGATCTTAGAATTCAACGAGCCCGAACCGTAAGAGGGCAACGAACTATTAATTATATAGGCTTCCAAGCTTTTAATAATTTACCATTGGATATCAAGAATTAAATGGGGCCAAGTGCATTTAGAACAAAAAATGGTTGAATATGTTAAAAATATTGAAACTTATATTATAAAAATATGTACATACATGCTACCGCCCAAGCTACTTCGAAGTCAAACCAGTTACCGCTAAGCCTAAAGATATGGAATGAAATCTTAATGCAAAAGCGCTGTGGCTGGTGAAGACAGTAGCAAAATAAGACCATAAAACTTATCAATTTCATTTTATGCTTGGCAAGTGGCAAGTGAGAGTAAGGGGTCGGCCTTCAATTACGGCTCAGGACTTACATCCTCCAATATCTCCAATACCGGATTCACGACGATTCAATCTATAAAACGTGCAACGCCGGCTTCGATATCGACAGTGGCTTTTGCGTTAAAGATAAATCTGTTTTGATAATTGGGCTTTAGGTCCAAAAAAATTAAAAAGAATGATCTTTTAAAATGTTTTTGTAATTTATTTTAATCGTCCAATATTTCGACGTCCATTGGATGTCATCTTCAGGGACTCTAAAAAATAGTATATAACTTATAGACGTAATTTCTTAACAAACACCATATAAAAAAACTTACATATTTTAACAAATTAACAAAACTGCATAAAAACAAAACATTTTAATCACAACATTTAAAAAAACATTAGTGACTGAAAAACACAAAAAACACAAAAAAACTTCAAAAGGGACATACAAAATATTTCACAAAAATATTGCACTTTCTTTTAAGCCCTTCGGTTGTCTAATGTTTTCGTCTCCAGTAACTTTGCATTGATCAGCTGTCCAATGTTTTGTTTTAGAGCTTTTTTGTTTTTATTAGATGTCTATATATGTGTGCACAATTGTCAGTGTCTGTTTTGAAGTTGAGTCTTTGTTGTGTAGGTGTGTTTGTTATATGCAACATCTCGAGTGTAAATCTGCGCTTGTAATTGTTCTCTTGCTGTAAAATTTTTATTTCGTCAAAATTAGAAGTATGTTTGGTTAGTTTACAGTGGGCAGCGAGTGCGGTTTTTTGTTCTAGGGTGTCAAGTGTTTTTAGGTCAGATTTATGCCCAGCTGTTCTTGTCCGTATTTTTAATTTTGTTGTTCCAACATATACTTTGTTGCATATGTTGGTCACTTAAACACGATTATTAACAAACACAAGAAAAACAACAGAAATAAAGCAAAAATAAAGAGTGCAATAAAATTTCTATTAAAATGCAGACGTTTTGGAATCATACCCGAATTTATGGACAATATTACGAAGAATATAAAAAATATGTTTAGAATCCACTCCAGGATCCCGCCAAAAATCGAGAAGACAATTACAAAAACTATACGAACTTTTCAAACGAAAATTATAAATCTACTCATTACACATAAACACAAAGTACTAAAAGTAAACGAGGAAGAACTAACAAAGACAAAGAGAACCATCAAGAGAAAAATGAGTACAGAAGATGCGGACTTACTTTTCATGAGTGAAGAACTTTATATGAAAAAACAATAACACAGATCAAACATACACATCTAAAGAAGTTTAACAAAATATTACAACGACAAAAACAAGTACTTAACATTAACGAAAATAACAACAAGTGGTTCATCAACACAACACAAAAAGAAATACCCACAGACATACAATGGTTACTAGCACATGGACCAAAATATGCGTTGCCAACAACAAAAGAACTGTTCCCTACATTCAACTGCATTGCCGAAGGTGAGGATTTTATTCAAACGCTAGAAGAAAGAGAGGCCCAAGAGACTGCGAGAATAAAGCTGACTACGCTTATGGAGAGACATATCAGACACATACAACTAAACACAAGAGACAGATATATAATAAATACAGTGGGCAAAACTAGAAAATTTCTAAACAAAAATAAAGATATACTAATTTTGGAATCTGACAAAGGCAACAGCACGGTAGCGATGAACAAAGAGGAATACGACAAAAAAATGAGGATTATACTAAGAGACATCTGCACATATCAAGAAATCAGGAAGGATCCCACGACAACCTTGCAGGATATCAACAACAAATTATTGGAAAAACTTTACACGTCTAACATTATAACGAAACAAGAAAAATTAAAAATGACAACAAAAACAGCAATTGCACCGAGGATATATGGACTTCCCAAAATACATAAAAAGGATACACCGCTTCGCCCGATATGTTCCTCTATCAACTCACCAGCCTATGGACTAAGCCAGTTTTTAATTAGTATTTTAAAAAATATGACAAAGGACTCAGTTTACAATGTAAAGGACGCAGTTGACTTCAAAAACAGAATTAACAATACATACATATATGACGACGAAATTTTGGTCTCTTTTTGACGTAATTGCGCTATTCCCAAGTATACCAGTGGACTTCGCTATAAGTACTATCGACAAAAAATGGACAATAATTCAACAGCATACAAATATGACAAAAAAACTTTTTATGGACTTACTAAAATTTTGCATAAAAGACAATAGATACTTTAAATATAATGACAAAGTTTACAAACAGCTAAAAGGTATGCCTATGGGTTCATCAGCATCCCCGGTCGTAGCTGACATTGTTATGGAAGAGTTGTTGGACAAATGCCTAGAAGAACTTGACGGAAAACCCCGACTGATTACAAAATATGTAGATGACTTATTTGCTATAGTTAAAAAAGACAAAATAGATGGAACATTAAATACATTAAATTCATTTAACAGACTGATAAAATTTACTTTAGAAAAAGAAAATGACGAAAAACTGCCGTACTTAGACACACTTATTATAAGAAACAACAATATAATTAAGACTGATTGGTATCAAAAACCTATGGCAACTGGACGCTTACTAAACTTTTATTCAAAACATCAAAAAAAAATACTATTCTAAATACGGCCAAAAACTTTATTCGAAGAATTTTCAATATAAGTGACGAAATTTTCCATAAAGACAATAAGAAAAAAGTTCAAACAATACTTAGAGACAATGGATTCCCAGAATTGACTACAAGAAACCTTATGAAAAACCATAAAAAACAGAGTTTTAACTCCCCTAGCATAGTTAAAGACGGACCAAAGATTTACAAATCGCTAACATACTTGCCGGGTTTTTCCGAAAAATTAAAAAAGTTAGATATTTATAATAAAGAAAAATATAGAATAGCATACAAGACAAATAACACACTAAATCGACTATACAGCAAGACGAAATGCAAAATAGATGACCGTGACAAATCGAATTTGATTTATCAAATATCGTGCAAAGGAGACGGATCCAACATATGCAACAAAGTATATGTTGGAACAACAAAATTAAAAATACGGACAAGAACAGCTGGGCATAAATCTGACCTAAAAACACTTGACACCCTAGAACAAAAAACCGCACTCGCTGCCCACTGTAAACTAACCAAACATACTTCTAATTTTGACGAAATAAAAATTTTACAGCAAGAGAACAATTACAAGCGCAGATTTACACTCGAGATGTTGCATATAACAAACACACCTACACAACAAAGACTCAACTTCAAAACAGACACTGACAATTGTGCACACATATATAGACATCTAATAAAAACAAAAAAGCTCTAAAACAAAACATTGGACAGCTGATCAATGCAAAGTTACTGGAGACGAAAACATTAGACAACCGAAGGGCTTAAAAGAAAGTGCAATATTTTTGTGAAATATTTTGTATGTCCCTTTTGAAGTTTTTTTGTGTTTTTTGTGTTTTTCAGTCACTAATGTTTTTTTAAATGTTGTGATTAAAATGTTTTGTTTTTATGCAGTTTTGTTAATTTGTTAAAATATGTAAGTTTTTTTATATGGTGTTTGTTAAGAAATTACGTCTATAAGTTATATACTATTTTTTAGAGTCCCTGAAGATGACATCCAATGGACGTCGAAATATTGGACGATTAAAATAAATTACAAAAACATTTTAAAAGATTATTCTTTTTAATTATTTTGGACCTAAAGCCCAATTATCAAAACAGATTTATCAATAAAAGGTCACTAAATCCAACTTATTGTTAAAGATAAATTGCATACTTTTAGGCATACTCGTACACATCAATTAGTTTGGTATAGGAGTCCGTGTGAATCGAATTGAAAATTTTTATATAAGATACCGTGTTAAACGAAAACAATCTCAAATGTACTTATGCAGTTATTTATTCAGCAGAAATAAAAGTAACACAGTCAAAAAAATATAAAAATATCTATATATTTATTTTATAGAAAAACACAATTTTATTAAGAAATAGCATAGTTTCATTTACCGTTCTGTTGTTTGACTGTATGTACTGATTCAAATCAACACATATAGATGTAGTATTACTATGCGTACACAATAAGACACCCCTTCTTTTAAAATTTAAAAAAGTGTTTCAGTGTTTTTTTCATTTAATAAATGTACATATATCATAATTTTTGACGAAAGAATAGATTAAATTTTTCTAGAAGTGAAATATGAGGTACGAGTGAAGCCAAAATGATTTTTATGAACAATATTTTTTAGTGGAATTTTTGGTTGCAAAAACCGTGTAAGATCTCAACAAGAGATTGGTGTAATTGAAAATTAGGATATTATTAAATAAAGTTAAAAATTTTTAATATGTTAAAATGGCATTTATGCTAAACAAAGGTGATCAACCAAAAAACCCAAAACTGAATCGCTAATTTTTCTTTTTTTAATTTAAATAGGACTTTTAATTGGCGAAGTCATGGCGTTTTTTATGAAAAAAAAATATCTCACATTTTTTTCGCAAAAAAATAAGGCAATTTTTTACTAATATAAAGAACAAATGAATTTAATGCCGACCAAACGATATTTAAGTGAAGAGAAATTTTTCCTCAAAATCGAAGTATAAATTTGCATGATTTGAAATGGATTCGGTCCGCATTAAAGCATCTATTTTAAAAACTAAAATAGTTTTTTGGATATCGTGAGCTAAATTAATGAATAAAAGAATAATGTTCTTATGGAACATTATTCATATTTCATTTCATAGGGTTTTTAATGTTTGACATGGCCAAAGATAATACATACTATGTATGTAGTTTTCTAATTCTGTATGTTAATGTTACAATTTGGTTTTGAGGTAACACTCTTAATGAATTTTCATTAACTTTTTCAGCTCTATGTTCATAGTCAGGACGATGGGCCATATTTGGATTATGTTACCATTGATTCCTCTTCATCGCCGACGCGTTATAGTTACAATGTAGAAGAAATTCAAAATAGTGATGATATTGACGCTGAAGACGATTTCCATCGTGGTTGTAGATATCCATATGAAAATTTAAATGGCTTATCAGGCTACAGGTAATTAAAAATACATATGTGTATTAGGGTGGTTCAAAATTTCTTGTTTTTTTTTTTTTGGTGCTGTTGCGGAAAAAGGAATTTCATAATACGAAGAAAAATTTCACGCAAACGCCTCTCTGCAGCTCAATTTTCAAAGTTGTCGCCGAAGACTGTTACACTTTTACATGAAAATTGTACGGGAAATCTATATATGTACATAATTAAAAAGGCATGTGAATCAAGGGATCATGAATGTTGTCATAGATGACCATTTGAAAGCTGATTTAAAGAAGAAGAATGGCACTAAATGATGTTGTTAGTAGAAAAGTAAACAAAAAAAAACACGTTTTAAGTACTTAACCTTAAATATTCTGAAATCTTGAAGCGAGCCCATATTCGGGCTCAGCGCAAAAAAATACTTCGGAAATGACCCTCAACTGCCCAACACATTCATGACCCCTTTATTCACAAACAAAATATCTTAATACCGCAACATTATAAGCTTAGTTCATACTGTCATAAGCCAATCTAATAATTGGCTTATAATGATTTGATTAAATCTAAACTGCAGTTTGAATTTGTCTGCACATCAAGTGATTCTTTCCGTAAGACATTTGTACTATTACGAGGTCTTGAAAATATTTTTTGATAATTTTGGTTTTTATTCTGTTAGATTTCAATATAACTACAATTTACGAGTAAGCATGTACAGCTAATTTTGTAACTATTCTTACAGTACATACTTGCAACTTGTTACTTGTAAAAGTAACTATATACATATTTTTAAGTAATAATATGAATTTTAATATTTATTTAACTTAAAAAAGAAAAAATGCTTTGTATTAAAATAAACTTTTTCATACAATTAACATATAAAGCTAACAGACTTTGGCGCCACCTTCTTAAATTGAGCTTGAAAGCTGCGTTTGGGTGGATTTTTCATCATATCATAAGCTTAGTTTATCAACAACAGCACCTAAAAAAAATAGATATGGTATGTTTTAAGGAAAGAATGGGCGTTAACACGCCTCCCATATGCGAATAAAACAACATTTAGTATATATCAGTAACTATTTGATGCAAATAAATGAGACTTGGCACGTGTAAAAGACAAAAACCATTACAAATTAAACTTCCCTACCAGTAAGAGAATAAGAACGTCTGCCAGGCCTACTATATGTATGTAAAAGAGTTGGGACAGAAGTTAGTTACACTGGAAAAATTGGGAGTTTTGCTTTTACATTCCATCGCATGAGTTCATACAACATCGCACCACCTACCGGATAGGACAGAACAACGTCTCCCGGGACCTAGTATGTATATCCCTCGAAGTCTCAGTGAAACACTATGTTAAAGTTACGAGTACTATATTTTATTAGCTTGTGCTCAAATACTTAAAGCAAAAACATAAAAAAAGAAAATGGTGGGTGTATCCAATAAATATTCAACGATATCGACAGAAACTCCAACGCACGTTATAGCGTAACTCCAGCGTTTGTAAAGTCCATGGTACAATTGTACATGATAGCCCTATCTTGTCAAACTCAAATTATGTAACCGTGAAAATGCCTATCATATCTGTCAAAAACAAACAAAACAAAACAAAAGAAAAATTCTGTCAAGCTCGTGTTTGTTTATGAAAAAATCAAAAATACATAAAAACAAAACAAGTTGTTTTAACAGAAAAGATAGGCATAAAACTAAAGAAGAAGATCGGTCTCTTGTCTACCTTGATAATTGCACCATGGGTCTCTGGTCTACCTATATAATTTCACCATGGGTAATACGGGTAATAGAGGTCTGCAGATGCGCACTTGAAACGGCCATCAAGTCACTTGCCACATTGCAAAGTCTACTAAGCTATTGTCTACGCATATCAGAAATCCAATAAAAACAAAACAAAGCAAGCGAGTTGAGCGCTGCTACAGCAAATGAAATTTTCTGTTTTTCATGCTTTCTTTGACTCTTAATTCGCATTTTGTCTGTTGAATTCATTATATATTATCAACTACTTGACGCAGATGAATAAAACTTTTTTTATATCTCAGCAACTATGTGCCGTAGATGGGATAAGATTTGGTACATGTAATTCTTATAGTTTGTACACGGTTTGAGCTTTAGTTTGATTCCGTCCCATATAAGAAAAGAATTAAATTCATCATAGCTCATCAATCATCATAAATGATTCAATCCACCAAAAATAAAAACATATATTTAATTTTACTTCTTGAGGCGTGCCGGCTTTGCTAGTTGAATATATCGTTGGCATACAAGCAAAATTGACCATCTACAAAAAATAAAATTTTGTGTTTTTGATGTTTTTGATACACAAACTTTAGATACTAATGTAAGAATATGCTCTTATAAAAAACACCTTATCAGGTACTGTCTACATTTTTTAATTGAAAGTTAACTGAAAATAATATATCACGAAGCTAAAAGGATGTAAGCATAATTAAAAGATAAATTAGCGTCACCCACTAATTATTTGTTTGCAGATAGTCAATTTTGCCGACGATATACAGGCCTGATATTTTTTTTTTCATTTCAACAAATCCTCGGTTTTTACCGAGACGAGGCGAGGTATGTTATGGCAAGATCTCGTCTGAGAACGAGGCGAGGCGAGACTCACATTTATAAATCGAGGCGAGACCGAGAACAACTAGAAGCTCGCCTCGGCTTCGGTGAAGCACTAGATTTAAGTCATTCCTGTGTGGCCTATAGTTTAATTCATGCAGTTTAGAAAGAGTTTTGAAAATTAGGCAATTAGTCATTGAAGTAATTATATATGAATCTCGTTTGTGAGGATCTAGCTCGATCAAGGCATTGTCGATACAACGCGTCATCTTCGGTAGATATTGAATAGTAGAATATGTCCTTCCACATATGAACATCCTCACTCGTAAGTACCAACGCAGAGTTGTATCTGATACCTATGTATCTTTGAATTGCCTTGCAGTTGTAGTCTGCACTTACTTTTATATTAATGGCATAAAGAAAAAGAAGACCGGACTCATCGTATAGAGGGTGGTTTTTGGTTATTTTTGGTGGTGGGATCAACTCCAAACGAATTTTAAACACCGCCATCGTACTCAGCATCCTCAAAAACGGGGTTGACAAATATTTTACCGTTGCAAGAAGCAGAATATGCGATTCATCCATTTTGAGGCGGTTTTTGGCCATTTTGAGGGGTGGGACCAACTGCAAAAGAGTTTTAAGCACTGTCATGGTGTTCAGAATACTCGAAAAAGGCGAGGGGGTGGTCTGGTTGCTATTTAAAATATATGTATATTTTGCCGACTCACAGAATCCACTACACGTAAAAAACAAGAGCTCGAAATTCTTGCAAATATTAATCAAAATTACAGAAATATTAGTAGGATTTTTAGTAATCTAGGAACGATTCGAGTTTCTAACCAAAATTGCTAAGCATAATATAAAAATTGCATCTTTGTTAACATCAATTCGAATGCAAGTTTTAAATTTTTACAATATTTTTTTTAATATATCTAATTTCACATACTAACTTACTGCAATAATTGATTGTGTTTTAAAAGGACTGTACTATTTTTTCATTAACAGAATTAATATTTTTAAAAAGTACATTGTAAAATTTTGAAATAATAAATAACTGAAATTGATTTTTAGAATTTATTACATCAGCTATGTATGATTTTAATTTTATATTAAATTCAAGCATAAGTCGTAATATTATACTCTACAATAGAGCTTTGATTCTGTAGAGTTAAATCTACTAAAAATATATTAAAAATTAATTGATTCGAATAAAATATTTTTCCTCAAAAATTATACATACATACATACATGTATATTGAATGAATGACACATTATTTTCCAACATCATTTATTTAATATTTTTATTAATGTTATAATTTGCTGCTACATATTTTAAATAAATTAACGCTAAATTTCCAAGACATCTATATTTATAAATTTCGTATGAAATATATAGATAAATAACCTTCAAATGCATCGATGAGGTGACATAAATTCCACGCTCTTAATAATTCTGCAGTACTCATAATGTCTTTCACTTATTCACTTTCTTTTTCACTTAACTGCACTGATGTGATCACGTCGACACTTCTCAAGTAACCAGGGCCGTAGCTAGAGCCTCGGGGGCCCTGGGGCAACAAGTAAATTTGGGGCCCCCATACGGAAATCTTTTTTCAAATTTTAAAGTACCCCTACACCAGTGTTCGTAGATTGTAGTAGAATTCTGTATATAATTCGTAGATTGTAGTAGAATTTCTATAGAATTATATACAGTGTGGGATTTATCATATGTAGAACGTCTGAATTTCCCGTGCGTATAGGGGTCGCAAGATACTAAGATTTGTTAAAATTAATCAAAAGTATGTTATTTTGTACATCATCTAATAAAACTACAAAAAAATGTAGAATTGTTTTATTCTGGGAGACCACCGTGTTCAATTTCTCGTGTTCACTTTCAGGAGACCCCAAAGGGACGAGAAGGGGCCCCTTCCCGTCGGGGGCCCAGGGGCACCGCCCGCCTGCCCCATGCTCGCTACGGCCCTGCAAGTAACTGACTAAGCTGAACATCATAGACTAATTAGTTAGTCTATGCTGAACATTATACCGTTACTTTTTAATGTTATAACGGACAGAACTTCCAACAAATATCTACACAAGAAATATTTCAGAGAAATGCCAAAAGCATTGAAATAAAGACACTGCTTTTTTGAATCTAATGTTTTGAGTAAAGGTCGAACACAGCCTAGCTAATCGCCTACATTTCTATTTTGTTATGTTTCGTACCATGCAAATGAAACACATTCTCACAGAGTACAAATCAAAAATAAAAGAGAAGTGAAATTCAATATAATAAAAATTACTTATCTTGACTTAAAATATTAAAATGCATGGATATGATTTCATTCAATTATACTTTATAACATAAGAGTTTGTAAAAATTATTTTCTATAAAATAGTTTTTCTATTGCTACTTTTTAGTAAAAATTTAATAAATTCTTTGTATAATTTCCAAGTTTTAGGTGATAAATGAAGAAAATAATTTTTTAATATGCACTTAATAAAAAATGTAAGATTAAATAAATTACAAACTAGAATAGAATTTTTCATGATTATTTCTTATTTATTACTGTAAACAGGGGCGGATTTGCCTAATAGGCAACATAGGCAGCTGCCTAGGGCGGCAAATTTTTAGGGGCGGCAAATTCCGACCGTTTACACTAGACAAAATGCTACTTTTAAGTGCGAAACTACTATACTTTTTACCCAAAAGTGTTCAAGTCTAACATATTGTTGAATATTCTTTTTTTTCTTTCCGTATGATGAAATATAGCATATTTACAAGTATTTTTACGAAAATGAATACTGTGAAGTTTCATTTACCGGAACCTCGCGGTTTTGCAAAAAAACCCAAAAAAATCATATAAGTACACGGAGAGAAAAATGAAGCTCGAGTAGCATGAAAGTTCCCACTTATCGGGCATGGCGGAAACTGACGCTTCACTATCGTAAATTTCATGCGTAAGTTCCCCCAATTCCTGCTTCTAAAGCGTAACCGTCTCCCCATGATTTTTCCGAACAAAGTGTCTATTAATAGGAAGCTCTGTTTACTACACAATATGAAGAAGTTTACGAAAAATTTGCTGTTTTGATTGATTTGAGAAACTTGAATAATGCTGACATCCGGGAAAAAGCAAAAATTTTACAAGAAGCATTCAATGAAGATTTGGAGACTTCATTGGATGATGAATTGATTCATTTCAAAGCACATCTTGCATGTGATCTGGATTCAAAAACAGTCACACCCATTGAAACTTTCAAATTTTTCAGAAGTAAAGATCTTGACGCAGTTTTTCCAAATGTCGACATTGCTTTCAGAATTTTTCTTTCCTTAGCTGTCACAAACTGCAGCGGTGAGAGATCGTTTTCTTGTTTGAAACGAGTTAAAAATTATTTAAGATCAACTATTGGACAAAATCGCTTGAATTCTTTGGCCTTGTTGACTATAGAAGCAGAAGTTTTGCGTCACATAGAGTGCGATGAAATAATAAATGACTTCGCGCTTCGTAAAGCGCGACGTAAGAACATGTGACGCGAGCTACAAAAACATGTATAAACAACTATAAATAAACATTGAAAACATTAGAATTGATTTCTCCTAATTAAACACTCTCACCTTTTTGAACTGTGCATATTTTCCAAATGTACAAGCTCATGCATTTTCAAGGTCAATTCATTAATCAATAACAGAAATTAGGCCGCTGTCTGAGGCGGCAAAATCGCAACTGCCTAGGGCGGCAGATGACCTTAATCCGCCCCTGACTGTAAAAGAGTAATATTTCTTCTCAGCCTTTTATTAATTTTTGTTAAAATTTGAGCTTAAGTTTTCTCCGTGTAGTGACAAAGTTAAATAGAACAAGTGCATTTGTGTAACATGCATGTGAATTACACATGCTGACTAAACGAAAATGAGAAATTTAGAAGAGTACTAAATTATATCTAAGTACTAAAATACATACTCGAAGATATCAAAAACATTATTTTTGGTAAAAAAAGCTAGATCATAATATGAAGTTTGAAGCACTAGTCTTGTTATTTATTTTAGTCTCATTTTTACAAGTACGCCATTAAGCCATTACAGAGGGCCTGATTTTTGGTATTATGTATATCTCTTGGAACTGGCAGTGATTTCTTAATGACCTAAAGGACGCACACTCGAACCAGAGCTGCAACTGTATTGGCGATTTATATTCACACACACTACATTAGGGTGTATACCGAAAGAGAAGATCATTGATCACCAGCCAGTTTGAAACATTACCTCAGAATGGGCATCACAAGTGGCCGCTTTTGACCGTCAATTGCATGAAAAAGCCGTAGGCCGCGTAGAAGGCCGTTAATTGGAAGTGACATTATTTTTTGCAAGCAAAAAAGGTCTTTTGTACATATTATTAAATATTGCTGACCAAAAAAAAAGAAAAGGTCATCAAATATTTGGCTTTTTGGAAGGCCGTCATTTTCAACTTGGCAACCCTGCCTCAGAACATTATCAATACGATTTTTTTTTCTCAGCGAGCTTTTAGTACAGAATGTGGCGCTTATCGATACATGCGCAATGATATACCATACTTGACAATCCGAAATCAAATCACAAAGCTATCGAAAAAATCAAAAGGGGAACATCTTTTTTTTTATGTTAAAATAAATGTTCTCTTTTAGATTTTCCAAAATATTCCTAAGCTCTGAATGCAAATAAACTAACGAAATACTATCTTCATGATCTCCCGTTTTTGCAAGAGTTTTCTTTCACGAGATATAGACGATATTGTCTAGTAAGGCATTCTATCGCATGTAATTCCTACGGAAAATCAAATAGTAAAATGAGCCAACAGTAAATATCAATATTATGCGCTCTCCTTGCACCAGAGTCTTTTTTCATGTGCTTGCAACTATTAGACCTTTTTGAAACAAACAGAAATTTAATCACCCTAAATACATACACATATGGTTTTGCATCATATGTATAACTTTACACTAATCATTTATATTTCTAGCTTTTCAAAATGTATGACAGAACTTAGAATCGCTTTGGAATTGAAAATATGTAATTGTACGCTTCATACTTCATCTGAGCTGTGTAAGTATCAAAAGGTTAAGACTTCAATTCAATTTTATACCTAAGCAAGACCGTTGGCGTCATATTTTTTGTTAAAAATCCTCATGTTCATATATTTTGCATGAAACATACCTAATAGCGCTGCCGTATATAATTATTAATATTCAATATTTCACTTTAAAACGATCTGCCAAAATTAGAAATTGAATATCTATATACCTTATTCAATTTCTCTTTTTGAGACTCGCTCTCATTCTCAATGTTTCAATTTACATTGCAAATAATAAATCTCAGCTTTAAATGCTTGTAAAATCAAATAGGGTGAAAAACACGGATAAAATTTACAGAGATAGTACCCCTGTATGAGCGTAAAAAAGCTCAAATCGGTGATGTAATATTTGGGAAATGGATGTTTTCTTGAAATAGTCTATTTTTTTATCTTTTAGCACGTAGAAAACGTTTGGGCAATCATTTATTCAGATTTGCAGTTTTTTTGTCATTTACTAGTACACAACTACCTAAAAATAATATTAAAGCTAATATGAATTGTGTTGGTTTGTTTATATTCTTCAATGAATTTGTTCGTTTTACTTACGAGTTTTTCTTAAAACAATTTGAAACTTTTTTTTAAGCAATAATACTGGTCAAAAAAATTTTATAGTTTTTTTTATATCTTCTACATGATAGACCAATCACTGAAAAAAGTTTCAGCCTATTTAAAAAACATGAGGGTAATAATGGGCCCATTACAGATGGAGTGACCCATATCTATATTGTCACATAATAGAATCATGCCACCTACACAACTGAAATTTCGTTCTTCGAAATTCCGTTCACACAAATTCGCAGACGAAACATCAGGGCATTTGGGTGAACGTAATATTAAACCAAACCTTTTCTTTTTGTTTACTTTGCCTGTAAGTGGGAATTTGCTAGAGCAGCAAATCCCACAATTAGATCATAAGTTGTTTCTTGTTAGCTTATAAGTTTATTACAAAATAAAGTTAGTCTTCAGTCAACCAAGCAACGTGTTTGTTTTGCTCCCGAAACATTACTATATACAAAGAAAAAGACAAGCCTTAGGATTGACAAAAAACCGAAATACCGAAATGCTCATTAAATTTGTTCTCTATGACGAATATCAAGAATCACGTCTTTTTATACCATGCACAGAGGGTACATATATTCACTTTGTAGTTCCGTTTGTAACGCATAGAAGGGGGCGTGGCAGGTATGGAAAAGTATATATATTATTGATCAGCGTCACCTCCTGAGTCAATATAGCTGTGTCCGTCTGTCTGTGTGTCTGTCTGTTGAAATCAAGTTTACGGGAAAACTAAACAAGCTAATTCAATGAAATTTGGCACAAACGTCAAACCTTCTTGCACGCTGCTAGCATAAAAAATGTACGAAATTGGTTCACGACCACACCTTCCGCCCATACTTCATGTAAATATATCCAAGTCCATTTTGAAAAAAGTTGCTGCGATTTTGATGAAACTTGATGATTTGGTGAAGATGACAACAAAATTAAATAAGGTTAGGTTCTAAGTTTGCAAAGGCTTTTAAAGGGGCGTGGCGCAGCCCTAAATTTTAGATTTTTTAACGCCATAGCTCGTAAACCGTGCGAGATATTGTGATGAAATTTGGAACACAAATACAGATCTTATAAATCTTGAATTGCGCATAAAGTGGGCGGAATTGTAAGAGTAGGCGTGGCACTATTTAACAATTGAAAATTTGGATTTCGTATAACTCCAAGTTGTCACATACGATTTTCATTAAAATTTTAGGGATGATACCACTGAAAGTAGTCAACAATACAAGCTACGTCAATAAACTGAAAAATTTATTTTAAGGGCGTATCACAGCCCACAATATTTATAAACGTAATAAAAAGAGAACTAACAACGCAATCGTTATGAAATTAAATATGGCGGTTATACTTGCTAAAAGGTGTCTCTTGCAAAATTTTGGCACAATTGTGCTGGTGGGTGTGGCACCTCCCATATAAACAAAAAACGTTTAATGCTGTAGAAAGTGTGCTATGAGTGTAATCTTCATAAAATTTTGTGTAGAGGTGTCGGTTATTATAAGCTTTGAAATTAAATGAAACATGACAAGATTGCATCAGTGGGCGTGGAACCTCCCTCATTAACATAAAGTTTTAAGTGCTATTTTAAGTGAACTATTGAAGCAATTGATCTGAAATTTAATGTAAGTGGTTTACTGGGTATTAGGTACATATGAATCAAAAGCTGGCAAAATCGCAGCATTGGGCGTGGCACCTCCCATACAATTAAAATACCTTAAGTGGCATAACTATCGAAATATATGAGCAATCATACTTAAATTAGGTGTAAGAGGTTTGTTTATAAAAATCTATTTCTCTATCAAAATCAGACTGAATTGCACCGTTGGGTGTGCCACTGCCCTAAATTTTAGGAATAATAATAGCACATATCGCAAACTATACAAGTTATTGTGCTAAAATTTGGTTTGTTTATTGAACCAAAGGTGGGCGGAATTGGAGAAAGGGCGTAGGATATTTCCTGTTTTTCATTTCTATTCTATTTTTTTCAATATTTCCCATATTCTTCTGACATTTTCAATCTTTTACCTTTCCCCTTCAATTTCATTCGACATTTTCTATATTCTTTCGACTTTTTCATCAATTTTTCAGCATTTTTCATATTTTTCGACTTATTCAATTTCTTTCAACTTTCTTTAATGGTTTTTATATATTTTCAGCATTTTCACTTTTTTCCAACACTTTTCAACATTTTTGAACCTTTTTACATTATTTTCGACTTATTCAACATCCTCAACATTTTCTTAACATTTATTTAAAAAGTACTTTCAATGCAGTGTAGGGTATGTGAGTTTCGGCCTGGCCGAAGATAACACCTTTACTAGTTTAAGTAAAATTTGACAAAAATTCCCAAAGGCAAGGTCGCAAGATTGTTTTTTTGCTCTGGGTAGCAATGTTGAAGGTCACTGGTAATATCCTTGTTAAATTGCACTTTTTCTCTGAAAGAAAATCACACGCAAGTGCGTGTAACTTGAAATACATTACCACAAAAGGTTTTTTTTTGCACTTTTAACCAAGGATATCTTAGAACCAAACGCGATACAAAAAAAAAACAACAAATACCTAGATTGTTGCCTAGAATCATTGACAGGAATTAGATTTGGTTTAAAATTTATATACATCGAATATATTTTTAATTGTTTCTTGTTGGCGGTTTTATTAATGATAATAATTAAATGATAGTTGAGCTTATAGCCTGTTAGCAGCGATCAACCTTCATGTAAAACTTTTTACAAGCTGATAAAATGATTTTTATGGAATATAGATATGCATGTTTCGATTCTTTAAGTCTCATCAGTATATTTTTTGTTCATTCAAATTACATCCGGTATATAAACGCAAACATATCACAAAGCTCATTTTAATTTTCAAGCAAATGTGGCAAATTTTAAATTTTTTTTATAAATTTCACCCTGAATGTCAAGTGGCGGCAGAATTCAAAGATTATGTGGTTTCATTGAAAATTTCAAAGAGCTGTTCCAATTTGTTTTCGCTATCAACGATGACGTCACCTTAGAACATTAACCACGGTTTGTCATAATAGTTTCTTAATTCTTTGTTTAAAACTTGTTTTCTCCGAATCATGTTAAATATTTCACATAGCCTCTACCTTCAAACACAGTTTTAGAATTTTTGTGAGCCATTTATAGAAAACATAATTTTTACATTAACTTTATGCGCCCTAGAATCAAATGTTTTTGATATTTAAATCTTAATGTTGCCTCATAAATTTATAGTCTTATGCTCAATCTCTAAAAGTCCCAAATATGTATATACTCGTATACCTTAACTATTTATTTGTTTGTGAAATTTGTTTTTAAGTTTTCCTTGAATTTTGTCATTTGGGATTGGCACGGTAAGGCCATTTCAGCTATAAAAATAATTTTGAGAGGTCTTAAAATATGCAGTAAGAGTTTCATTAGAGTTCTCAAGGATATATGTGACATTCTATTACAAACCGCACGGATTTCAGGAAAAAAAATCGATAATTTGCTCAAATGCGATGGAAACATTTTTTCTGGATATTTTAAAAAATTCAGTTTACACGTATATCAGGGTCTTATTCAACCATTTTTTTAAACATCCACACATGAATTTTCGAAAATATGCTGAATTTCTGTTATCCTCTTATGCTTGAAATCTATTACCTACAGTTTTACTGATCGGATCAATGTCGGTTTTGGAAATGAAACTTCGTAAGCGAAAGTGTGATTTGAAAATAAGGTGTGTATAATGAAACGTAAAACGTGACGTCATTTTTTATAGTCGGCATTTAGAATAGCTACATCAAACAACACATACATAGCTATGCCAAAAATTTTTCAAGGAGCATTTGGAGAATAAAAGTCATTTTGCAGGAGTTAATTTTCCGAAAACTGGATTGATTACAGGATAGGTTTTTTTTTCTTTTTTAAGCAAAATAGATAGTAATTGTTGTGTATGAATAAATATTTTGACACTTAAATTTAATCAGAGCCTTCGTCCATGTATTCCTTGTCTGATTAGTTGAGTTCCAACTTGAGTTTCAACAAAATACTTGTCTTCCGCTTTGATTTTCCGCAGCATGGCCGGTTTTGTTTTTATCGTATTATAAGAATCAATGCACGAAATGTTAAAATTGATCTTAGCGGTCAGAATTTCTTTCAAAGCATCTACTATTAACTGAGATTTTTCATCTGTCCACGTCTTTTTCATGGAAGCGAACACTCCACAGAGGCGGTCGTGCCGGGTAAACAAAGAATACATTCCACTAATGCTGCCATTTCTTTGTTATCCCAATTCTCAGTTTGAAAATGAGTAAAAATATCAACCCATAGCTTCGCAACAAGCACAAAATTCTCAAAACTTGGAAAATAACTGATATGGTAATGCCTTATTCTAAAACGTTTTTTGTAGAACAGTTTTGATCACGTTATCAACGTAAAGGTTGGCGAACACAAACCGACAGAACAAACTGAGCGAGATAATGATCGTTCACTTTCAAGAGAAATGCAAAGTTAAAAATCAATGGAAACAAAACAGTGGAGTTGCAGGATTTTTCACAAAAATGCAGGAGTCATCTATTACAGGATATTTGCGGAAAATACAGGAGTATCCTGAAAAATACACGATAATTGGAATGGTTACAGAGTATCCTTAAACTATCAGCTCCGAGATGGGTTAACCAAAAGCTGAGATGCAAGCGTGGAAAGATTTGCTATTCTTTCAATTTTTCAAGTAATGCACTGATTTACTTCCAAAGTTTTGCCATAGCGAGGAGAATCAAAAAAACAAATAAACGAAATTCAACAGAAGAACAAAAAAAATCAAGCAGTCAATTTTACGTTGCTTGCTCTATATGGTTATTATGGTGTTTTTAAAAAACAAAGCTCAAGTATGCCGGAATCTAGTGGTGATTATCGACAGAAAAAAACGAATAACAGGAAAAAGGTCGCGAAAAAAAACGTCAGGAAAATAATCAACGGAACGTGTAAGTGATTTTGGTGCACGACAAACGGCCATGAGTCCACTGTACAAAATAGTGAAAACGATCATCATAATTAGTGGAATATTTTCAAATCAATAAATTTCGTTCTTAATCCTTATTGGAACCCTCATGATAGTCTCCATACATCACGTGTATATGATTCCCAATTGATTGTGTTAAATCACTCAATCAATAAATCAATGGAAAATAATCATTGTGAGTGCAGTCTGAAGTTCCTTTACTCACAGCTTCGTCGAAATAAAGTTGCCCATGAAGAATTCTGCGAAAAGCTTTTGAACAATATATTCGGTTATATGTGATCAGGTGGTTGCGAAAAGATTTAAAATCACCACGTGCAGAGTATGAAGAACTCTTACATGTAATAATTAAAAATTATGATGCAAATGATACTGCGCAACACGTTCTACCAAGCAATCGAGAAGAAAATAAGTCCAACGATGCCGAAATACAAGGATTTCAAATATCGAAAGACACATGCGTCTTTACTATCATGACAAGGCTTGGTAGGAAATCAGTGCATTACATCTCAGCTTTTGGTCAACCGATCTAAAGGTTTCACTTCTACTACGTGTGAACTGCACACGTTTTTTTTTTTTAGTTAATACTTTCTAGCAGCGAAGGGCACGTAGTGGTCCTTTCCATCCTCATTGCCCGAACTGATATTTGACACACAAACAATTCGCAAATTAACACGCTATCAAGCCTTATATCGTTCAAACGAAAACAAAAATAATACACAAAGGCATAAGCGACGGCGCAGTGTAAATTAATAAGTTATGAGATTTGATTTTCATACGTCTTGATTTTCTCAAACAAAATTTTATTCTAAAGAAATTTTTTAATATTTTTTCACAAATTGACAAAAATCTTAAATAAGAAAATAAATATTAAAATTAACAAATTAGAAAAGATTAAAGTAACAAGGTTAGGTTAGGTTAGGTAGGAGTGGCAGTCAGTTACGAAAAAAAAACTGACTCACTTAGACCAAATGTGATCCATTGTGATACCACAGGGTGTTTGACTATACCCTCTCGTTGAACCAACCAGATTTCGTTATGAAACTAAATAGCTGACCTATACTGACATGTCTAAGGTCATCCAGGTCATCAAATAAAAACGACCCAAGTGCTTTGTGGCGTTTTCTAGCAAGTGCGGGACAGGAGCAGAGAAGATGTTTAATATTTTCCTCTTCCTCCACATCTCCACAACTTCTACAGAAGTCAAAGGACCTAACACCTAATCTCTTCGCATGTCTGCCGACGAGGCAGTGGCCAGTTATGACTGCGACAATTGACGAGACACTATGTCTAGTGCGAGAAATTAGTTCTGACGAACGCTTAGCATCCCATTCCGGCCAGATTTGCCTAGTTATATTACAAGTTGACCCTTCAGCCCATCTTTTATTAGCATTTTTAACCATTTCTACTTTAAGCAGAAACTTGCAGGCAGCAAGTGGCATGCCAACACCTTCCTTGTCCTGAGGAATTTGTGCGGTAGTCCCCTGCCTAGCAAGTTCATCCGAAAGTAAGAAACAAATTTATGAATATGTTATGTGTGTGGTATTATGCAGTGGAGTGTGTTAACTTTTCCCACTCTAAAACGAGTTGTCCCTGACTATGACAAAATTTTTTGATTTCGCAAAGTCTTGTATTCTGACAAATACTTTTTATGATTTAATTAGCTAGTTGTTATACGCAGATCCATAATTTTTTATTGTCAGGAGCCGTACAGCAGTATTCTTTACATAATTAGCTGTTGATGATATTTATTTACTTAGAGCATCAGCACTGCTTTGATTAATTTCTTAGGTTGCAGCTGTTGACTTGATTTAGATTTCCCAATTTGGTATTTTTCCCAGATTATTTCTCTTGATTTTTATGTGTGTGTGTAAGTATTTATGTACGTAGTGTAAAATACAATTGAATTATAAAGTTTTAAATGCATTTAAAGTAGCTAAGACTAATATAAAGAGGTAGAATAACCAAGCTGAGAGAATGTTTTTATTCTAATTTTATTTATAAAATTTTTTCAAGAGTTTCAAAAGCGCAATTGGTTTTGTGAATTAAAACTGAAAACAAAAAAAAAAATGTATGTTTTTTTTAAATTTATATTAGTGTATGAATTTTCGACGTTAATTTAATTATTAGGTTTTTAATTTTTTTTATATTATTCTTATGAACAGTTCGCCCTTTAATTAATATAACAGCAGTACCTAAATCTTTTGATATTGAAACTTCCTTAAAGATATCCTTAATTTTACTACCTAATCTTTTGTTGACTTTGAGTAAAGCTTTTTCTCCTGGTACAAACGTTCGTTTGTTCCTATTTTTGTTTTGAAACTGATTGCTTTTACGTTGAGCTTCTTCCAGTTTACTTAATTTTGAATTTCAATGATGTCAGTTGGTCTATACCCCGTTCCAGAATGAACAGTTGAATTATATTTATGTGTGGTAGTTAAAATTAAATCAGTTAGGTCTATTGCTTGATTTTCAGATTTAATACATCTAGCTATCTCTATGAGTGTTGAATGAAATCTTTCGACTTGACCATTACTTTTACTATGAAGTATGAAGTGGTGGTACTAGGTGATGGTGTGTACCAAAATTTTTAATAATAGTTTTTATTGTCTCTGAACAAAATGATCCTTCATTATCTATCACAATTGTCTTTGGGTTAAACAGTGCAATATTTTCTAAAAATGCAGATTTAATATCAATAGCGGATTTTGATTTTATTTGATTTGTAATTGCTAATTTTGAAAATTGATCAATATCTACGTGTAAAATATCTCCGATTTCTTTTGGAATTGGAGTTTTTTCGAGTGTTTGCAATTTGGGTTTCTATAATTTTTTGCTTTTTGACACGTTATGCAACTGCGTATGGTTGTTTTTAAAATTTGTTTCATATCAGAAAAATAGTATTGATTTAAAATTTAAGAAAGATTCTCTTCAAAAGACCGATGAGCTCTATTATGTTCATTTAGAATTATATCTAATTTATCATTTGGATTAAAAATATCTATAACTAGTTTTTCTGTATGTTTAATTTTAAGTGTAGGAAATGATTTAAGAATCGGATCTTGGATTTTCGAAAGAATTTGTAGAGAGCAATAAATTCCATTGACTACATTTGGATTAATGGCTATTGCTAGAGCTTTTAACAAATTTTTAACACTACTAAATCCGATAATATGTCTTATCCTATTTTGAAAAATGATCTTTCTTCGATGTTCCAAAATTCCTTGTTATTATTAACTGGTTCCGAAAGCAGTTGACAGGCATTTTTACACTAGGAATTGTTAATGTTAATGATTCCTCACTATGACATGTCGCAGCAGTGGATTTTTCATATTCTATGATATTTAAAACTTGGCATCTGCAACAACATTATCCTTTCCAGCTTTATAGTAAAAAGTTGGAGCAAATTCCTCAATCGCTGCGTTCTATCACTTAATTTTATTATTTGGATTGTTTTCTGAAACTGCAAAAGTAAGAGGTTTATGATCTGTAAAAATTCGAATGTCGGAAGCGCCATAAAGATAGTTTCGAAGTGCTTTTAAAACCCCCACAATTGCAAGTAATTCACGCTCATTTGTACCATACGAATCTTCCGTTTTTGAGAGAGTTCTGGAAATAAAAGTGATTGGTTTTCCATTTTGGGCAAGCACTGCACCAAGAGCTGCGGAAGATGCATCCGTGGTAAGTTCAAAAGGTTTTCTGAAATCTGGATGTTGGAGCAGTTCTTCTTTTGATGACAAGATACTTTTTATGCGATTAAATGCATCTAAGGCTTCCTCATTAAGATCAATTTCAGTGTGCTTAGATTGTTTGGTTGATATATTACCATTTTCGCCTTTGAGATATTTGGTGAGTGGTTTAGTTATCCTTGCGTAATCGCAAATAAATCGCCTATAGTAACCAGACAAACCGAGAAAAGCCCTAAGAGCTCGAAGAGTTGTTGGAGTGCGGTACTGAAGTATATCATTTCCTTTCTTAGCACAAGTTAGTTAGAATGCCTTTATCGCTTACGATGAAACCAAGGAATTCAACTTCCTTCATAAAGAATTTGGATTTTTTTGCTGAAATACTCACATTCTCCTGGTCTAACTTTTGAATAACATACTCTATATCTTTTAAATGCTGTTTTGCATCAGGAGGAAATATTATCACATCATCTACATATACGTGACAAAATTTTCCAATTCCATTTCGAAGCACATCGTCGATGGCTCGTTGGAAAATACTGGGAGCATTTTGAAGTCCAAACGGTAGCCTACAGTATTCGTATTTTCCGTTGTTAATGGAAAAAGCTGTTTTTTGGCGATCTTTTGGATCAAGAAAGATTTGATGGAATCTACTTTTGAGGTCTAAAGTCGAAAAAAATTTTCCAGTTCCTAAATTTGACAAAATTACTGAAGTGTTAGGTATCAGGTATTTGTCAGCGATTGTGAACTTATTCAATTTTTGAAAGTTCTTTGTTTCCATTTGCATCCAACGTTTTCTTTTCAACCACCCAGATTGGACTATTATACGGACTCGGAGAAGGTTGAATAATCCCACCATTTAAAAGTAATTTGACTTCTTTGTTTACAAAATTAGAATAAGCCATCGGGTACGGATACGATTTAGCACAAACTGCATCAACGTTTGTTGTTCGAATTGTTGCGACAACTTTTGTATTACAAGGCAAAGTTTCATTGGGATCCGCGAATGCTTGTTCATTTTGCTTAATGAGCATTTCAAAGTCAGGAATAACTTGTGGAGGTATGTTTTTGAAATTTATTGCTAGATGAGATACAGCTTGACACCGTAAAAATTTTAACTGTTCTGTGTCGACCTTCGCATGAATAGATTTTAAAAGATCGTATCCAATTATCACATCAAACGTTGATAATCCTGATAGTATGAAAACAATCTGACACTTATCCTAAAAGCTTTATTTTACACTTATGTGTTAGTGTTGCATCTCCGGAAACGGTTTTTATTTTGAAAGGTACTCTAACTGAATTAGTTCCTATAAGGTCTGGAAGTAATTTTGTGTAGTTTTTGGCTGTACCAGTATCGAGAAGTATTTTAAGGTTAACTTTGTTATTTAGCCTCTTTTCTATGTAAGGTAAAGAAGAGGGCCTTATTCAAAAAAAATTAAGCTCATCGATATCAAAATAACTGCTTTCCGATTCTGAACAATTTTCATTTAGACTTCTAGGTTTTTATACCCTACACAGAGGGTATATTCACTTTGTCATTCCGTTTGTAACGCGTAGAAGGGGGCGTGACAGGTATGGAAAGTATATATGTATATTGATGATCAGCGTCACCACATGTGTCGATATAGCTATGTCCGTCTGTGTGTCTGTCTGTTGAAATCACGTTTACGGGAAAACTAAGCAAGCTAATTCAATGAACTTTAGCACACAGGTCAAACTTTTTTGCAAGCTGCTACCTTATAAATATGAGTGAAATCGGATAACGGCCACGCCTTCCGCCCATACTCTATGTAAATATACCTAAGACCGTTTTGTAAAAAAAGTTGCTGCGATTTTGATGAAACTTGATGATTTGGTGAAGATGAGAACAAAATTAAGATCAGGCTAGGTTTTAAAGTTGCTAAAGCTCTTAAAGAGGCGTGGCACAGCACTAAATTTTAACTTTTATAACGCCATAGCTCGTAAACCGTGCAAGATATTGTGATAAAATTTGGTACACGAACACAAATCTTAAAAATCTCGAATTGCGCATAAAGTGGGCGGAATTGTAAAAGTGGGCGTGGCACTTTTCAGCAATTGAAAATTTGGATTTCGTATAACTCCAAATTGGCACATACGATTTTCATTAAAATTTTAGGGATGATACCACTGAAACTAGTCATCAGTACAAGTATATTCAGTATTCTGGAAAATTTTGTTAAAGGGCGTGGCACAGCCTACAATATTTATAAACGTTATAAAAAGAGAACTAACAACGCAATCGCTATGAAATTTAAAATAGCAGATATACTCGCTAAAAGTTTTCTTCTTGCAAAATTTTGGTACAATGGCGCCGGTGGGTGTGGCACCCCCTATATAAGCAAAATACGTTTAATGCCATAGATAGTGTGCTATAAGAGAAATATTCATAAAATTTTGTGTAGAGGTGCTGCTTACTATGAGCTTTGAAATTCTATGAAACTTTGCAAGATTGAATGAGTGGGCGTGGCACCTCCCTCATTAACATAAAGTTGTAAGTGCTGTTTTAAGTGAACTATTGGAGCAATTGATCTGAAATTTGATGTAAGTGGCTTACAGGGTATTAGGTACATATGAATCAAAATCTTTTGAAATAGCAACAGTGGGCGTGGCACCTACCATACAATTAAAATACCTTAAGTGGCGTAACTATCGAAATATATGAGCAATCATACTGAAATTTGGTGGAAGAGGTTTGTTTATGGAAGGCTATTTTTGGATCGAAATTGGACTGGATTGTACCAGTGGGTGTGTCACCGCCCTAAATTTTAAGAATTATTACGGCGCATATCGCAAACTATACAAGCTATAGTGCTGTAATTTGGTTTGTGCATGTCAATCATGAATATCATTTATTGAAACAAAATTAGGTGGAATTCGAGAAGTGGGCGAGGCATATTTCGTGTTTTTCATCTGTATTCTATTTTTTCCAACATTTCCCATATTCTTTTGATATTTTCAACCTCTTACCTTTTCCCATTCAATTTCATTTGACATTTTCTTTTTTCTTCGACGCTTTCATTAATTTTTCAGCATTTTTCATATTTTTCGACTTATTCAATTTCTTTCAACTTTCTTTAATGGTTTTTATATATTTTCAGCATTTTCACTTTTTCCAACACTTTTCAACATTTTTGAACCTTTTTACATTATTTTCGACTTATTCAACCTCTTCAACATTTATTTAAAAAGTACTTTCAATGCAGTGTAGGGTATGTGAGTTTCGGCCTGGCCGAAGATAACACCTTTTCTAGTTATGATCTAGTTATTATCTAGATGACCTTAGACATTTTAGTATAGGTCAGTTATTTAGTTTAATACGAAATCTAGTTGGTTCAACGAGAGGGTATAGTCAGACACCCTGTGGTAACGCTATGGATCACATTTGGTCTAAGTGTGTCGGTTTCGTAACTGACTGCCACACCTACCTCGCCTTACCAATGCATATGAGCTGTAAAGAAAATTTTGGGCGTTTCTTAAACCGATATAAACTCCTTAAAAATTACATGTTAATATAATCTATTTAATATTGTACCTTTTTTTTAGATTCAAATAGCTACTGTGATATTACAGGGATAAAGTGCTTGAAGTCTGGTATGTAATTGCTTATTCGTTATTATTTTGTGATTTTGCATTGAAACATTTTATGTATGTTCTTGTTTTATTGTATATTTAAATGTAATAACCCTAAGAATCTACTTTGAATTTGTCATATATTGTGCTACTAGCCCAAGATTAAAGGATTAGATACACAGGAAAGATAGTAATGCATTTTGGTGAATCTAAACAACAAGGGTTGTCATGCAAAAGCCCGTCGCGATGCCCGAAAATTACTGAATTTCGCTCAATTTTTTTGTTTGAATTAAAATTGTATAATATTACAGCTCGAAATGTATACCAAATGATAAAACTCGAAGAGCCTTAAATGTAGCATTCAGGATTGCATTGTCGAAACCTGTCCCAAAAACGTGTTGCTACCGGTTTTTTGGGTCATTTTTTATAAATATATCTGTTATCTTTAATAATGAAAATTGACCTTTGTGGTCTCTAACCTGCATCTGGGTACTCTTTAGTTCTGTTGGCTCTTTATATTGAATACTGAATGATTTCGTGAAAAGTTAATGGTATGATTAGAGATACTATTAATAGATTTGTATTTGTACAACAACACACGGTACCAGTGTTACAATCTTACTAGCAAAATTGGGCTACAAAGGTGAGTATAAAGTGAACTTGTTGGATACTATCAGAGTTGTATTCTGCAAACACTGAAGTGATGTCAATTGATTAGTACTTTTATATCCGGAAATCATAAAAGCTTCCTTTTCTTCGTTAGTTTATCTTTCATTTTGTATAAGATACCAATTGTAGGGGCTATTTTGCTTTTTAATTCACGAATATGTAAATCCTACAATAGGTTGCTTTTTAACGTTATGTCCAAGTAGCTAACATATTTGGTTTTTGATATTAAATTGCCATCAACACCATGTTCAAGTCTGAAGCAATGAGAAGATAGTTGTGTAAATTTATAGCTCCGCAGTAAATTCGTTTTCGCTTTGTAAAAGTTGCTTTTTAGTTTATGATTTTTAGCCTGGTGACAAAATAAATAGCTGTGAATACAAGCTACGTATTTTCACCTAGGCCAGTCGCTTAATCAATATTAATTACCATAATTTATTGAGACTCACTAAATTTAAATTTAATGAAAATAAAAGAGAATAAAGAAGTGAAAAACTAAAAATATATATATTTGTGGAATCGTTTGCCGTATTGCAACTGAACGCATAAATATGCCTGAAACAAGTTCGGATCATGCGCGCAAACATCTGTCGACTAGTTACAATCTGAGTACTTTGGTTCTCCCTTTGTGATATACTCGTAGCTTAAGTTTGAGGTGCGAATGAACGCACTGGAAAAATAAATCTCCACTTCACTTTGCTCGAAAATTTCAAGTGAAATTCAGCTTATCACCGAATGCTTTTCAAAGTGATTTGCTGATTTGGAGTCTGATATGAACAACATAATTGCTGCCATTGTAAAGAAGTTGGACACTAATTTACAGGAACAACAGGTTGAAGTGAACACGCAAATAGCTGAAAAGGCCAATGAGGTTGAAGAAAAAATATTGAAAGTTATCTAGTAATACTTGGAATTCCTTCAAAACTGATGAATACTTAGACAATACATTTAATCGATATTGTGCTGCAATAAGCTTTCAGCATGTATCACCGTTCCATACTTTTCGCACCACGCAAAAAGAAAATTCTAACAGTCTAATCATTGTAAAGATTGTCTACCTTCATTGCAGAAAAATTTTATGTTGCTTAAAACCATCGCAGCTTTTTACAAAAAAAAAAAAAAAATTGTAAGCTGTTTGAGCTCAGGATTAATAGCAACAGGTCCGTATGTGTATGTGAGACCTTGACTTGCAATCTTCGGAAAAGCAAAGTTACGTCGCATGAAACACTTGCATTTTGTCTTCACACGAAGAGGTAAAGTGCTCGTGAAGTTGTCGGCTACAGCTGAGCGGATCTATTACGTTGAAAGTATTGCTGCTCTCGAAAATATGTAAATCTTCTGCAGTTGTTGTTGCGAGAATATTGGTTTAGCTGACCAAGAATTTAGTTTCGTATACGCCTTACAATATGTACAAAAATGGCATTGCCACAGTTAACGTATAAGTTATTTTACTTAAATGCTATTTTTATACTTTACAAAAGCGATATATTTATTCAGTTAATTCAGATGTTAACACTTACATATTTAAAAATTTAGCTAGAACTAGGCTCTAGAAAATATATGTAAAATAATTCAATGTTCAGATGAGTTTGGTGCATATTATACCAGAGAGGCCAGTGAGGTTACCTAAAAAAGAGAATGGTAATGAGTAAACTAGTGATCAAGGTACGTTACCTTATACGGCAAGGTCCTGAAAGGGCCCATCCAAAAACTAAACTTTAAGCTAGTGGTTATCCTGGCAAGTGAACAAAACTGTTACATATGTAGTCCTTCCTTTTGGTCAGTACAGTCTCAAATGACTCGTATATTCCAATTCATAGTGTGCTTAATTTATACATAATAATAGTTAGATATTTTTCGATGTGGTCATTCTCTTTTTCTTTTATTACCGAAACTGTTTTCTCTGTCGTTTCAAACGATTCTGCTATTAGCAAAATAATGTCGTGAGGGGTATGTAAAATGAGTTGATCGGGAATCATGTCATCTACATAATCGGTTTTCGTACATACAACCCTGCAGCCTCTCGCACACCCGCGTGAATCAGCTACCCAATGTTTGTAGGTTTGATTCGGCTTCATAACACATATGTAAAACTCAAAACGAGACGCAACTACTTGAGATTTGTGCTTAACATGTTTCGTTAATTTGTTTACCTACTGATTGCGCTTTCAGGTAATCTGTACCAAATCGGTTTTTAAGAATATCAAAAAGTTCACTGTCTATCCATGATAAAACGAATGACTTTTTTTTGACTGCGGATTTCACGGAATATGCCGCAAAATGCTGTCCAAGCTGCTCAAATATGCTTTCTAATTCTACTTTTCCTTATTAAATTTTTGAAATTGTGGTACACTTACCATATTTAAATTTTCGCCACCAGACCATGCAAAAGCCGTTTCCATCAAAGTTCTTTGTGCTTCTAAAAAAGTGTTTGGTGAATTTCTTTTGTTGCACCAACAGCTCGGTGAAAAATGGTTGTTGCTCCGCCATTGCAACAAATATTTAATCTAAATATCCACGAAACTAATAAAAACTAGTAAAGGTGTTGTCTTCGGCCAAGCCGAAACTCACATACCCTACACTGCATTGAAAGTACTTTTTAAATAAATGTTAAAAAAATGTTGAAGAGGTTGAATAAGTCGAAAATAATGTAAAAAGGTTCAAAAATGTTCAAAAGTGTGCGAAAAAACTGAAACTGTCAAAAGAATATGGGAAATGTCGAAAAAAATAGAATAGAAATGAAAAACACGAAATATTTCATGCCCACTTCTCCAATTCCGCCCACTTTTGTTTCGATAAATGGCATTTTTGATTGACATGCACAAACCAAATTTTAGCACAATAGCTTGTATAGTTTTCGATATGTGCCGTAATCATTCTTAAAATTTAGGGCGGTGACACACCCACTGGTACGATCCAGTCGGATTTTGATCCACAAATAGCCTTTTAAAAACAAACCTCTTACACCAAATTTCAGTATGATTGCTCATTTATTTCGACAGCTATGCCACTTAAGATATTTTAATTGTATGGGAGGCGCCACGCCCACTGTTGCTATTTCAAAAGCTTTTGATTCATAAGTACCTAATACCCAGTAAACCACTTACATCAAATTTCAGATCAATTGCTCCAATAGTTCACTTAAAATAGCACTTAAAACTTTATGCTAATGAGGGAGGTGACACGCCCACTGATGCAATCTTGTCAAGATTCAATGAATTTAAAAGCTTATAGTAAGCGGCACCTCTACACAAAATTTTATGAAGATTTCTCTTATAGCACACTATCTATGGCATTAAACGTATTTTGCTTATATGGGGGGTGCAACACCCACCGGCACCATTGTACCAAAATTTTGCAAGAAGAAAACTTTTAGCGAGTATATCTGCTATATTAAATTTCATAGCGATTGCGTTGTTAGTTCTCTTTTTATAAGGGCTGTGCCACGCCCTTCAACAAAATTTTCCAGAATACTGAATAAATTTGTACTGATGACTAGTTTCAGTGGTATCATCCCTAAAATTTTAATGAAAATCGTATGTGCCAATTTGGAGTTATACGGAGTCCAAATTTTCAATTGTTAAAAAGTTCCACGCCCAATTTTACAATTCCGCCCACTTTATGCGCAATTCAAGATTTATAAGATTTGTATTCGTCTACCAAATTTTATCACAATATCTTCCACGGTTTACGAGCTATGGCGTTATAAAAGTTAAAATTTAGGGCTGTGCCACGCCCCTTTAAGAGTCTTTGCAAACTTCAAACCAAGAATAATCTTAATTTTGTTCTAATCTTCAACAAATCACCAATTTTATCAAAATCGCAGCATCTTTTTTTCAAAATGGACTTGGGTATATTTTTATAGAGTATGGGCGGAAGGCGTGGCCGTTAACCGATTTCGCCAATTTTTATATGCTAGCAGCTTGCAAGAAAGTTTGACCTGTGTGCCAAATTTCATTGAGTTAGCTTGCTCAGTTTTCTCGTAAACCTGATTTCAACAGACAGACAGACAGGCAGACGGACAGACAGACAGACAGACAGACAGACAGACGGACGGACACAGCTATATCGACTCAGGTGGTGACGCTGATCAAGAATATATATATACTTTTCCATACCTGCCACGCCCCCTTCTATGCGTTACAAACGGAATGACAAAGTGAATATACCCTCTGTGTAGGGCATAAAAATTAAAGTCGCGTTACTGCCATATTTATCCTCGTCGCAAGTTGTTGCGTTGTTGTTGTCCTTCCTTTTTGCCAGTGCAGTGTCAACTGACTCGTTTATTCCAATTTATAGTTTGTTTAACTTATGCGTAATAATAGGATCATATAGAGTTTAACTTAACATTTATGTATGTATTTATATATATATATGACAACAGGAGCATAAGCGAAGAGAAGCGAGGACGTATTGATGCAGGTTATTTTCAATTAACATATAAGTTAACAACGCTTAAATCACCAAATTCCTACGTTCTACTTATGAATATCAAAATATCAAATTATATTTTCTTAAGTCACCAAATTCCTACGTTTTACCTACGAATATCAAATTATATTTTTCTGCTGTATTTCTTTGCAAACATTTTACTTTGTATTTCTAGAATATCAAATTATATTTTTCGGCACTTCATTTGCTTGTCGTGCAATTTATGCATTTATGTTAACCTGTTATGTAAACCTGCTTATTGTGCAAAAAAATACATTTGTAAATTTAGCCATAAGAACATTGCAACTTGGGTGAAGAATAAAAAAGGAATCAGTCTGATTTTAAACAACCAACGTGATAGTAGTTTACCATTTATTTAACTTATATATCAAAAACGATGGTTAGTTAGCCAAGTGTGAAATTCTGCTCCCAACGTTAGTCCTACCAGCACACTCAGATAAAACCGAGGATTAGCTAGAGCCATATAATCAAATTCTTTTCTTGCACTATTAGTCCAAGAGCCCACTGCATAAAAGTCGAGTGCAGAAGATTAGAGCATAAGATATACGGAAAAGATTGTAATGCATTTGGTGAAACTTACCCTCACAAAGCCTGTCCCGATGCCCGAAAATAACCGATTTTTGCCCAATTTTGTTATTTTAATTAAAACTGTATGATTTTACAGCTCGAAATGTATGGCAAATTATAAAACTCAAAGAGACCTAAATATAATATATTGGGTTGCAATATCGAAACCTATCTCAAAAATGGGTTGCCACCGGTTTTTCAGTAATTTTTAATTAAAATCTGTTAATGCTTGAGATTTGTGCCAAATGATAGAGCTCGTAGAGCCTAAAAAGAATATATAGAGTTGCCTTGTAGGGTCATGTCTTAAACATTGATCGCTACCCGTTTTTAGGGCTGATATACTTGCTGATATCTTTATTAACTAAAATTGACAAAAAAAAACAGTAGAATTTTATGTTTGGGAAAGGATTCAACAATGCAACCCCATGTATTATGTGTAGGGCTCTTCGAGTTCAATCATTTGGCAAACATTTTGAACTGTAATATTATACAGTTTTAATTAAAACAACTAAATTGGCAAAAATTCGAGCATTTTCAGGCATCGGGACAGGATTTGACAAGTCAACACTGGTCATCAATTTCAACAAAATGCATTACTATCTTTCCCTTATGTTGTAATCTTATACACTCGCCTATATTGGGAATGCTGATGATGGGAGAGTTTTCGAGTTCTTTATATGTTATTTTTGCTGATACACAAATTTTGAACATAAAATATTACCACATGCTGCCCATTTAACACCGATTGCTGCAGTCTCAATCTACTCACCATTTTTCTAGTATCCTTGCCTGGGTATTACTGTTACGGGCCAAATTTTTCTAATATCCTTCACTATAACCATGGCCGTGGGTTTGAGAATGATATATTAGGGATTCAAAGGCGTCAGCGCATTTCGCTGCTAGGCTCCTTTTCGGGAGAGGAGCTGAGCAGTCTGCTTGTGTGGAGCAAAGTGTGATGATTCTGTCCACAGTGTCGGAAACGTGCCTTGCCTTGGCGATTTCGCTTGATATGCGATAGCACCAAGCAATTTTTGCAAATTCAACGTGGAGGAAGCAAGTCCCAACGTTGTTCCACATTCATATCAAGGAATCGCCTACAACTCCTAAGGCCGTGCGAATTAAAGCACACGAAACATATACATTAGATCCTCAGAGCGTCTGGTAGAGTTTATAATGGTTAACTGGTAAAGATTAGTATATTTTAAAAAATAAATGGAGATGAGATTAATTTAGTTATTTGTTTCGGATAGCAGAAGCAAATAATCATTTGGTGAAGGCACAGGAAGGCTTCTTGCTTTGTGAGCGACTTATAGCCATAGACTTTTACGTTCCAGCCGGCAAATGAGATTTTATTATCTATCTTTAGACTTTAGTCAGAACTATTCACCCACCATGCTGATTTGGCTCTGATGAGGGTTTGAGAATTTTACTCTATTACACAAATACTGCAGAAAAACCGGCGCACTCCGGTCTATCTCATTCCGAAGGAGTGGATCATTGTCTTGCGGGTTGCAAAGGACAGTATCATATTAAAAAATAGTATATGTGTGTGTTAGCTAAATTGAGCCTAGCTTGTAAAGAAGAAGACTCGTAAATGGGATTAGTAAACATTTTTAAGACGGTTGTGTTCACGCCTACTGTGTAGTAAAAATCACAATTAATTTTGTGACTGAGCGAGTTATCAAAAGAGTTTCCAAAATATAATTTTATATCACTATCTAAACGCCATTCAGTGGGACCAAGATTTTTGCTGCGCACGACTACCATTAAAATTTCTATTAGATTCTCCAAGGATTTTTCCATTTGTATCGTTTTAAAGTTATAATAAGTACTCGTCTTTCCATCGAGCACAAAAAATTTGGTACAAGGCCTTTAATTTTTGCCATCGATTGAGGTACGAAATTTTTGTATTTCTGAGTTCAGACCGCAGGTGATAGTAATGTTTTGCCTACCAAGAAGTTCCCAGGAGTTAGATCAGAAAGATTTTCTGACACGGAAGTCAGAGATCTTAAGTTCAAGCATGCCGCGATCTGAGAAATCAATGTAGCGAATTTTTCGAAGGCTAGTCTCATGTCGCCTTCCTTTTTTTTAAATGAGCCTTGAAACTTTTGCCTCCAGTCTCCCAGAGTCCTCTTATATGATGTGCACCTGCTGGCATAAATGTCAAGAAAGACGCTGAAAACCATCATCATGTATTATATCATGAAATCGGGGTGCCTAGAAAAACTTCGCTCATTTCGCTGAAATTAGACCAATGAAATAAGCCAATAGAGACCCAGTTGTAATTTATTGGGAAATTCAGATTTGAACAGTAGTTAACGATATAGCGACCTTCTGAGTCGCGATAAGTTGTACGGGTGCACAATTCCTTACAACGTGGGTCAGTTATGGAGAATGGTTTAGTTTTGGGTATTTCATCAATTTCCCAAAATCTTGCTATTCGTTGTAAAGAGCCACGTTCCTAAGAATGCCATTGCGCAAAGTAGTGGGATACATATTACCTCCTATCAACAGATCAACCTCTGAGCTCTGATAAAAGTTCAGGTCTGATGCTCGTGAAAGAGCTTGTTTATAGACACTTGGATAGATGAATGTTGAACCATTAAGTCCTGAGTCCTGGACATCGACATTTTTGAAAGGTAATTTAAGACGACTACGAAGTCGTTCTGACATAAATGTCTCTTCAGAAGCAGGATCATTTAGCGCACGAATGTTATAAGCCACTTGAATAGGGTTACCATCTGACCTGGTTACAAATGTAGTACATCTGAGTTTTTTTTCCTGCGACCAAAAATAAATAGGTCATCACTTCAGACTCAAAAAAACCATACCAAAATGACTATAAAGCTTATAAAGTTTTTAAAACTAGTTTTCGATAAGGCGAGATCAATGTTATTGTTGCTAACCAATAAATTACTATACAAAGTTAAAGCTCTAGCTATTGGTTCATTGTCTACCACGGTCTACCAAACTCGATAATAAGCCATGGATAAAAGTCAGAGATTGAAACTTCCGCCTTGTCCCAAAGGTTTTTTGGCCTAAGAGCTGAACTCTAGCACTATATGAAGGAAGAGATGTTTCAAAGATCAGTGAAAGAAGCGCACATCTCGTGAAAGACTTCTGAAACCTTTCCAATCTATTAGAATGATAAGAAAAGAAAGGGCTCCAAATAAAAGATGCATACTCTAATCTCGATCTTACAAACACAACGTTAAGGATCTTAAGGGTATGAGGGTCTGAGAATTCAGTTCTACGTCGTACGAAAGCAAGTAAAGAATATGCTTTTGGAATAATAAAATTTAAATGCTTAGAAAAAGTCAATTTAGAGTCAAAAATTACTCTTAGATCATGTACCGTGCTAACAGACTGTAATGGCATACCAGAAAGAAAATAGGACATATTTAATGTATTTCGAGACTTTGAAAAAGTCATAGAAAAACCTTTTGTAATATTTAATAGGAGACGATTATTAATATTCCGACACTAAGCATTATAAAGATCATTCTGTAATAATACATTATCAAAAGTACTCGGCACTTTACAAAATATCTTTAGATCATCAGCGTAGCATTTAAGTACTTTCCCAGAAAAAACTTTCGTTTTTTATTTTTTTCATTATACTCTACCTGATAATCTTATAGGTCTAAAACGACACACTATTTGTTCTATATAAAGTGACGTTTAATATGATTATAACACTTGAAGATAGCACTTTTAACGACAAAAATGTCTAGCAAGCAGCAAAAAGTCCGCGATCTGATTTTGAATTAAAATATTCAGCTATAGCAAAAATAGATAAGACATCAGAAAGTACTGTCTTTACGGATATTTCTTAATATAAGAAGGGACTGCCTGTTTTCTAGAAAAAGGTTCGGGCAGAAAACCAGAATGTTCTAGTCGAAAGGTAGCGGCGAAGGTGAAGCGCTTTTTTAAGCAGAGTCCCAACACCTCAGTGGGAGACATGGCGGCTAGAGCAGGTACATCAAAATTCACTGTGCAAAGGATTAAGGAAAAAAGTAAGCTAAAGTAATATAGAATTCAAAAAGTACCAGACCGTTCTGATGAAAAGCAGTTGATGGCTCCGATGCGAGCCCGAAAATTGTATGAAAGATACCTGACTAAGTTTGATTGCTGTGTTATGCACGACGAAACTTACGCTAAAGCAGATTTTAAGCAGCTACCTGTGCACGAATATATTACATCACCGAAAAAGGGGCATGTGTTTAGTAAATTCAAAGGAAAAAAAAATTTGAAATTTCTGAAGCAATCTATAGTTTGGCGGGCTATATGCACCAGCGGTCTCAGAAGCTGATTTTTTGTTACGCAAGGCACAATCAATTCCAAAGTTTATATAGACGAGTGCCTTGAAAAACGTCTTCTACCATTTCTTCGGGCACATGAGGGTACTGTGATGTTCTGGCCAGATTTAGCAACCTCTCATTACTCTAAAGCTACGATGGAATGGTATGCAAGTAAAAAGATCAATTTTGTTCCATAAATTGCAAATCCGCCCAACTGCACAGAGCTTCGCCCAATTGAAAGATATTGCGCTCTAATGAAAAGAGATCTTCGAAAGAGTGTTTAGGCTGCAAAAAAATTATAAGACTTCAGACATAAATGGAAAAGATCGTACCGTGCTGTCGATGAAACAACTGTGCAAAATTTAAAGAAGGGCCTTACGGAAAAAGTAAGAAATTTTTATAGAAAAAAAATAATTGATACTTAGTTTTTACTTACTTATATTCTGAACACTGGTCATTATTAATAAAAAACGACAAAAGACCAAAAATATTACTGATTATTTTTTTATAACTAAAAAGCAAAACGTAAGTTTTTTCTGGGACAGTCCTTAAATATGTCATTAATGAAAAGTATGAAAAAAGTGGGCCAAGTACACTGCTAAAACATTTTTAAATAAGTGGTGAAAAGCCGCAGATATACGAAAACATAACAAGCCCTTGAACCGACGGTTCAAGAAAATCATAGCAAAAAATAAACGACAGTAAGAGATGACAGGTGCCGAATTTTGTGCTAATTCCAATACACTTTGTACACCTCATGGAGAACACCCCTTATGGCTATAAGTGTTAAGAGCGGCTGTCCAAATATAATTCATGCAATGGTCGGTGTTCAAGTCCTTGTAAAAACTAACCAGAACTGGTCTGATGAGGCTATGTATATATGATTGTGAATATATATACTTATATGTGGTGGTAGCCGAAGCAGATTCGTTGGCAATGCGTTTTAAATTAAAAAGAACCTTCAACTAATTGTTGAAGAGAATGCTCGGATTCTCAAATCGAGTTTTTAAATTTTCCCAGGCTAAGCTAAGTCCTTCATTCGTAAGGGGTACGTTTTATGTAACAAGTGATATAACATTTCCTCTTGACTGAGTCGCGAATTATTGATATAAAGTGCTGTCAATAAATATCTTAATGTGGGCCAAGAAAGGTAGTCATCCGCAAATCAATCGCATGGAGGTAAATGGATACTTGAAGTATGACGCGATTCAATATTTGAGCCTAAGCGTCTTAATTAATTCGAATGTACGATGAGAATCGCGATATTACGATTT
Organism: Meiosimyza decipiens; assembly: GCA_963680825.1. NCBI lineage: Eukaryota > Metazoa > Arthropoda > Insecta > Diptera > Lauxaniidae > Meiosimyza > Meiosimyza decipiens. The sequence goes on from OY804261.1 coordinate 32,794,699, forward strand.
GATGACTGAGGCATGAATTCTCCTGCCTCCTCATCTGTTGCTTCATAAACTTCAAGTTTACGGCTTTTGGCTTTTTCAGTTCCTTTGACTTTTTTTGATGGCTTAGGTGCCGAAAAATCTTCAAGGCACTTTTTTTACGAAGCCTTTCATTTTATCCAGATATCCTGTAATTAAATTTTTTCGACTTCTAAGTTGGTATTCTACGAGCTTCGTATTCTATGATTATCAATGCGAATAAAATTGTCTAGGGCAGACATTTTATAAAAAAAGTTTTCGGAAATCAAAGTCATATAAAATTACTTGAATTAAAAATTAACCGGAATTCGAATTTTGCAACTTTTGTACTTCGAGCACGAAGGGTTTATTCACGAAAATTTTACTTATTGAAATCTATATGTTTATTCCTCGAAGGTAAGGCTTAGTTGACGCGATCTACAGCAGCTACAGCAACAAATGCTATATCAAATGGAAGTGCTCATCGAGCAGAGTTGCGGAAAACTATTGGATCCAGAATCCGTTGACCAGAAGCAAAGAGACTTAACATATAAAAAGAGGTTTACTCGCGCTCTGGCAACATTTAATGTTGCTGCAAATAGGTGCGGACGTGATTTTTCGCCGTTTCAGTTGGATCCATAAGGGAACTTGGCTAAAAAGTGCAGACCTTAACCATAAAATAAGCGAAAAAAAAATTGGCGAATTCAGAGCTTCGTTCATTTTTATTTTCGTTCATATTAATTGTTTCTGTATGCTATACCAGTGCTAGCTAGTCGTAAGTATTAGTTTAAGTTAATTCCTATGCAATTATATTTATTTTTCTTTAATGCAAACTGAATAAATCATGCAAAATATATAAACATATATTAAAAATTTATGTCCTTTTTCTTTTATTGACCTTTCTGTAAAAAAAAAGCAAAGAAATACCAAAATTGGCGTATATTCAAATATGCAAAAATAAATGAATGCCTTAACTGGGATTCAATCGCAGGTCCATTTTCTTCAAATTGGATTTTTGCATATTAATTCGAAATTAAAGTGCGAAATTAAGAGTGATATGAATTATCATCGTTGATAATATTTCTATAAAATTAAGAATTATTACATTGAACTTGCAGTCATTTTGCAAAGACCAATATGATCGTAAAATTTTACTTAATTGATCAATGCTTTTTTATTCAACAAACATGACAAAGATAACAAATCGAACAATTTAACCTGGTAATTGGTGACATATGTTTCGGCTATTACCACATATATACACATTCTCATATGTATATATGTACATAGCCTCATCAGACCAGTTTTTGGTTAATGTTGTACATGGGATCGAACCCCTGACCGTTCTTGAATTGCAATGTTATTTTTGACGGTCGCTCTTAACACTTGAGCTGTTGGGGACATGACCTTGAAGTGTACAATGTGCGCTTATATATTTCAATCCACACACAATGTTCCATTTTTTGTTATCTATATACTTGTCACTTTCTCGCTTGTTTGCATAGCCGTTAAGCCATTGGCTTAAAGTCGTGCTATGATTTATTTTTCGAAATTGTGGCATTGCCAGCCATATATTTATTGAAAATTGGCGTGTTCTCCTTATGTTTAAGAATATTAGTTTTTAGCGACTGATAATTTATTATATTAAGAATTATTACATTGAACTTGCAGTCATTTTGCAAAGACCAATATGATCGTAAAATTTTACTTAATTGATCAATGCTTTTTTATTCAACAAACATGACAAAGATAACAAATCGAACAATTTAACCTGGTAATTGGTGACATATGTTTCGGCTATTACCACATATATACACATTCTCATATGTATATATGTACATAGCCTCATCAGACCAGTTTTTGGTTAATGTTGTACATGGGATCGAACCCCTGACCGTTCTTGAATTGCAATGTTATTTTTGACGGTCGCTCTTAACACTTGAGCTGTTGGGGACATGACCTTGAAGTGTACAATGTGCGCTTATATATTTCAATCCACACACAATGTTCCATTTTTTGTTATCTATATACTTGTCACTTTCTCGCTTGTTTGCATAGCCGTTAAGCCATTGGCTTAAAGTCGTGCTATGATTTATTTTTCGAAATTGTGGCATTGCCAGCCATATATTTATTGAAAATTGGCGTGTTCTCCTTATGTTTAAGAATATTAGTTTTTAGCGACTGATAATTTATTATATTAAGAATTATTACATTGAACTTGCAGTCATTTTGCAAAGACCAATATGATCGTAAAATTTTACTTAATTGATCAATGCTTTTTTATTCAACAAACATGACAAAGATAACAAATCGAACAATTTAACCTGGTAATTGGTGACATATGTTTCGGCTATTACCACATATATACACATTCTCATATGTATATATGTACATAGCCTCATCAGACCAGTTTTTGGTTAATGTTGTACATGGGATCGAACCCCTGACCGTTCTTGAATTGCAATGTTATTTTTGACGGTCGCTCTTAACACTTGAGCTGTTGGGGACATGACCTTGAAGTGTACAATGTGCGCTTATATATTTCAATCCACACACAATGTTCCATTTTTTGTTATCTATATACTTGTCACTTTCTCGCTTGTTTGCATAGCCGTTAAGCCATTGGCTTAAAGTCGTGCTATGATCTATTTTTCGAAATTGTGGCATTGCCAGCCATATATTTATTGAAAATTGGCGTGTTCTCCTTATGTTTAAGAATATTAGTTTTTAGCGACTGATAATTTATTATATTAAGAATTATTACATTGAACTTGCAGTCATTTTGCAAAGACCAATATGATCGTAAAATTTTACTTAATTGATCAATGCTTTTTTATTCAACAAACATGACAAAGATAACAAATCGAACAATTTAACCTGGTAATTGGTGAACGGTCAGGGGTTCGATCCCATGTACAACATTAACCAAAAACTGGTCTGATGAGGCTATGTATATACATATGAGAATGTGTATATATGTGGTAATAGCCGAAACATATGTCACCAATTACCAGGTTAAATTGTTCGATTTGTTATCTTTGTCATGTTTGTTGAATAAAAAAGCATTGATCAATTAAGTAAAATTTTACGATCATATTGGTCTTTGGAAAATGACTGCAAGTTCAATGTAATAATTCTTAATATAATAAATTATCAGTCGCTAAAAACTAATATTTCTATAAAATTTTCGATTTAACGTGAAATATAGGTAAGTTTTTTAAGAGTTATGTATTTTCATGGGTGCTCCATTTTTTTAAAGCTAAGTACAGGGGCTCACACGGAAAGTAAACAAAAACGAAATCCTTCCTCTGCATAATACAGTCTTTTGTGGAAAAAATTATTTAATGCTTATTTTCGAAATAGAATTCATCAGTAACACAACAAATGGTAATTATTTTTTGTTCGCTGATGATGACAAATGGTAACAATTTCTTAACATTTTTGTAACCATCTTTCATTAAAATTGTATTACTCTTTCTAATTGCACAGCTAAATTTCTTTATAAACAAACAAAATAAATGTTTTCCTTAAAAATAGTTTACATCAAAATATAATACTCATACAATAAAGCACTGCTTTTATTGAGTTGTACTAAATTTCTATTCAAATAGATGCTAACATTTGCTGAGATTTCGCTTTGCAAAGATTTGATATAGGCCCAAAGCTGCTGACAGCGTACCATCATCAGAGCAGCACTCCCATGTTGCATAATTACTGAAATGTTGAAAGTTTTCTCGGAATTCACCGCAGAACTTTTTTAACCTGTGTGTGTCCAAATATCAAAAGATGATTGGCTTATAGGAACCTTAGTGAAAGCCGGAAAAAGAGGCAACTTATGACTATTTCAAAACTTTCAAGGTTTTCCCCGCAGGAGTCAGACCATGTATTAAAGAAATTAATACCCTTCGCATTACCGTGGGGTAAAGCAATGAGTGGCAGGCTTTATTAAATACATTTAACGTTACACTACATTAGAGCTTTTGATAGCATCAACGCAATTGCATCTGAAATCCTTTCAACAGAAGAGGTGCAGCACATAAGATCATTATAATCATCAATGTAAAAGGAGCTATAAACTCCACAAATCGTTGCATTCAATAGGCTTTCAGAGAATGTCAGAAAAATCTATGCCTTCTCGCCACCAAGCAGTCCGCCATGCAAGCAAATCTCACTGGCATTAAATCTTCTTCGGAAGAAGAGAAAAGCCATAACTTAAAAATGAAGCATCCGAATTTAAAAATAGATTTTCATAATTTTGGCACACTGTTCTTAAATTAAGAAAAACAATGCACCTTAAATAAACTGCAAAATATTGTTTTATTTTTGTATTGCATAATTATTTTTATATTCAAAAATTTCTTAAATATCAATAACAAATACACTTATTTCAATTTTATATGCTATCAATTTCATCCAATAAAATTCAATTATATATTTTAACTTGTCATCAGTTCTACTTGTAAGCTACGCATAACCAACAAGTGGGTGATTATTTGAGCAGCAAATATTTTTTACAACACAAAAATTTACAGTTTCTTAAGGAGTCTCTTTTTTTAATGATGGATATTTTAAATCAAATATCGTGATCCTACAGTACTCAAAATAAGGGCATTCATTTTTACAGTGGGCACGGTTTTCGTTATTTTGTGTTGTTTATTCACCATTCAACTTGAATAGGTCACCAATATGAATATTTAAAAACCAATCTGATAAAAGATATGTTAATCTTTAAAAACCGAAATCGATTTTTTACGAATAAAAAACTATTATATTTTCCATATGTATGCATATTTATATAAACGATATGGTTTTGCTCTGCTCAATTTCACATACTTTTATATTTAAATTTAATAATTTTCTTATATATCTTAAAAAATTTGGAAAAAATGACTAACTAATAAAATTATGTGCTAAACCAAATTACAACGTAAGAGAAAAATGAACTAAAAAAATCAAGCTGAAATAAAGAAATTTAATTATTTTAATAGAAAATTTGTATTAAATAAAAAATCTTGAAAAGATTAAGTTTTAATATTAGCATTGTTACCAAATTCCAACGTAGCAAATGCAACGTAGCATTTCACGATTTGAATGAAAAGTTGAAATCTTCAAATTCTTGTAAAAGATTTATTGATCTACATTTTTTTTAACATAAGGAACTTAATTGAAAAACACATATAGAAATAAACAAGCGAAGTGGTCTAGCAGGTTGTGTACTTGCTTTTGAACCTTGTCGATCGATGTTCGAAGCCAAGCTCAGGGTATCCTCTTTTTCTTTAGAATGATCATAAGACAAAAAGTAAATTACTCAAAAAATTTTTTTTTTATATAAGTACATATTTTATTCATTTTTAATAGAACAAAAGCCAACGTAAACGAAAAACACCCTTGGTCAAATTGTATATTTTTCATATAATAATGTGAGAAAATCCAAATTTGATCAATATAAACCCACATATGTTCAAATTCCACTGAAGGCATGCACTTTTTTTTTGCATATATTAAAATATGTAGACAAAACAATAATTAATATGCAAAAATCCAATTTGAAGAAAATGGACCTGCGATTAAATCCCAGTTAAGGCATTCATTTATTTTTGCATATTTGAATATACGCCAATTTTGGTATTTCTTTGCTTTTTTTTTACAGAAAGGTCAATAAAAGAAAAAGGACATAAATTTTTAATATATGTTTATATATTTTGCATGATTTATTCAGTTTGCATTAAAGAAAAATAAATATAATTGCATAGGAATTAACTTAAACTAATACTTACGACTAGCTAGCACTGGTATAGCATACAGAAACAATTAATATGAACGAAAATAAAAATGAACGAAGCTCTGAATTCTCCAATTTTTTTTCGCTTATTTTATGGTTAAGGTCTGCACTTTTTAGCCAAGTTCCCTTGTGGATCCAACTGAAACGGCGAAAAATCACGTCCGCACCTATTTGCAGCAACATTAAATGTTGCCAGAGCGCGAGTAAACCTCTTTTATATATTTAGTCTCTTTGTAGACTGCAGACAAGTTCAAGGTTAGTAGTAAATTTTGTTTAGTTGAGGATGGTCAGGATTTTTATATACAGTACGACCTTGCTCAACTAATAAAAATTCGGTCAGTTGCGATGACTGAGGTTGTTGCAAAAACCGAGTCAAGAAATGTTTTCGCCCAAAGGTACTGTTTTTGAATAATAATGCACATTATTCATTAAAATAAACTCGCAATTGAATGCTTAAACACAAGTGGAATGAGAGTAAAAGTATTTTATTTAAAATACTTTATTTAAAATCAAAAAAAAAAATGAAACAAACATTTTTGACGCTGTAGTTATGTACATACATATGTGGAATTTAATTTTGTAAAATTATTTTTCAAAATTTTTGAGAACTTTTTGTTATATGCCATTATATACTGTACTGCATTTTCGCAAAGATCTTACAGAATCAAAATATTTTTTACGCCTTTTAATTCAGATAGAGTTATTCCGACATCGGTTTCGTCAGCGCTTTCAATTTCCTTCACTCGATATTCGTTTTTCAATAACTCGGTCGTAAAATAAATTTAATTAAACTGAAAAAGCACGAAATAAATGTACAAGTAGTTCTTAAATATTGTATATACAAACATGAATTTGTTCTGAAGAATAGCAGTAACATTTAAAGTACCATTTCAAAATCAAAAAAGAAGTCAAAGTAAACTAGATCAAAAGTTAAAAATTCAAGTTGCGATAATTGAGTACTGCTTTTTTTAAAGTTGCGTTAACAGAGTCTACAATGTAAATAACAGAGGTGTTGCAATAATCAAGGATTGCATTCATCGAGGGTTGCGTTGAGCGAGGTTATACTGTATTTACAACCGTGCCGTAGCAGCCTTCCATTTTAATGCGGGACTCAATTGTTGTACTGCTTGTTGTGCAAGTTGCTGATGTTCTGATTGTTGCGTAAGCGGCGTTTGAAAAACGTCATGTTGAACTTCATATTTAAGCATATTACTCTCTTAAAGTCATCCTTTACATGGTCAACTTCGCTGTAGGGTTGCTGTTGCAGTTCTGGTTGTTCTAGCTTTTGTTGCTGCATAAGTTGTGCTGGATTGATTCTAGTTGGAGTCTCAGATTTAGAATCAGTATACGCTTTAGGCTGAATGCTCGTGCGAATGATTTTTCACAATTTCCACAATTAAACTTCCGCATGACTAAAATTAGATTTTTTTTATGGGTGTTGCCTGTTTAACCCTTAAATAGGCGCACAAAGGTTTCTTCTTAAGTGGTCTCATGAGTTCAACATAGACCCGAAATATTTTTTTTACGCAGAGGCTGCGTGTATGTATACTCGTCGTGTTACCTGTGGAATACGATTCGGCGATACTTGATTACGTTCAGCTGTTAATTTTCTGTACACCGTAAGAATAAACTATTGATATTGAGGAAATGTTTGCTGCTGACGCACAAATTGACTCAAGTCTGTGTAGATTTACCTTACACTGTTTTAGAACAACTAAGGGTTCATAAGGAATGAGTATTGCTAATATTTGCTTATAAGTACTTAAATCTATATTACTACAATTTCTCCACACTTTGAAAACTATCAGTTGATAAATACCTGGTGTGTGTCCGCATTTCAATTTCCTATAATAACAAATTTGTCATCAAAATTAATGAGCATATTGCTCATCTTCCACACATTATTTCCATCAATGAATGATTCAAATCCCACTACTTCTTGATAAATTTCAAAATAAATTTTATTACATCTTTCTCTCTTCTATCAGAAACTACCAATCTTTCCTGGGGGAGGTCTTTCTTATTATTATTCCTAAATTCAGTTACCTTATAAAATCCAGATAGAAAATTATACTAAAAAAAATATCCACTTAATCCAGCGCCATATTCTATAATTAATTGTTATCTAAAAATGAGGTGTAACTCATCCATATTTACTTCTTATCTAAACAGGATAGAGCTGTGTCCTGTTTAGTTATGAAATATTCAGCAAAGAAAGTAAATTCCGTCTTCCTAGAGGCGGTGGCCGGAGATTGATTTCTATCAAAGCCAATGTTCATTTAAAAACTAATTCACCACTTTTCACTTACAAGTTCTTTAGTAAAGTTAAATGTACTACTTATCCATAAACTCACGCATCACGTCACCAAAGCTTTCTGCAAACTTTCGAAACCAAATACATAAACCAAGACCGCTTTCAAATTCGTATGATCTGATTGGTTGTATTAAACTCCATGTCGTTATCAAAAAAACAATCGATCATCAACTCAATTGGCGGCGGCGGCTCAAGTTGCAAATGCACATAACTCCAAGAAAAATGTTTTAATATATATGATTAAAATGCACAGCCCGGTGGTTTAAATCAAAAATCTTTCCCCACGCTGCAAATGTTAAGTTAAGTAAAAAAATCGTTGGATTTTTTAAATGATAAATAATGAAATGATCAGGATAATATTCCCTATTTTCAGAAAAACTAAATACACAAACAATGAGTGAGTGAAACAAAAAACAAAATTTGATGACGTCACAACTTAAAAAAGTTATCAAAAAGCTTAAAAGCATTAAGAGAAACAGTGTTGCCATACTGAATAACTATCAACATACCAAAAATCACAAAAAAGCTTTATATTTAAAAATTCACTATGGCAACATTGAAACAAACTTTGTCAGAACAGTGCTACCAGGATGAATAAAAAATATAGTGTTACAAAAATAGCTTTGTATTAAAAAAATTCAGTATGGCATCACTGTTTGCCACATTTTTTCCAGATTTGAGACCTCCATAACTCTCATAGCTATACTACTACCCAGATTGTGTAACATTTCGCATTTCATTTTTTTTCTTTTCTAGCTGATGTTCTTAACCGTGCTAAATATGGTATTAACAGAAGGGAAACTTGCTTACCATCGTGCACTGAACAACAACTAAATTTGGTTGGGTAAGTTTAAAGAGCTAAACACAACTGGGTCGTGCGATATAGCTACAAAAGCCAATACGAGACAACATGAATTTTCCTAGACGTTAGAGCAAAATACGCAATATGCGTTAAACAGAATTCCGGCGGCTGACGTAAAATACGTTGAACGGTAAAACCGGTGTAAAATTCTTTCGAATTGACAGAACTGCGACGTACGACGTGCGACGGCAAATTCAGCTGTCATTTTGTGTTTACAGGAAAGTAATTTTTATATTGGAATAGTTTTGATTGTGATGAAGTGAAATTTTTATTTTTGAGTGTTGCTAAATTAAAATAAAAAATAACCTCCAGCATCAGAAGATTAGAACAAATATAAAAATTGTTAAAACAATGGATGTAATGTGCGTAATGTACATTGAGGCTAGCAAACGGCTAAGAAGGAGATGGTGGGTGAGTAAAAATATTTATCCTTCAAAAGATTAAAAAAAAACAATTTTCATTTGCTTTTAATATTCACTTTATAAGAGAACTACTTAAGAACTAACTTCTAATTTTGTATTTAATTTATAATTTGCTTAATTTATGAAACCAACAGCAAGCTTATCGGTAATCGGATGTGCAGAGTAAACAAGTATCGGATTACGTCTGGGTGCATGCAGCTGCCTTGCGACTCATGGGAAACATCATGTAGTTATATGATTCTTTTAAAATATTTTACCGTACTGAGAAATCTCTTCTGAAACTGGTGCGTCGTCTAAATCTGAGCAGGAATGCGTTTGGGTTCCACCTAACGTGCTTTCTGGATTTGAAAATGAAGGATGAAGAACATTTTTTTAAGGCCACTAATGAGTGTTCCGAATTTTAACACTCTTTTGGTTTTACCTAAAGAAAGGCTTCAGTGTTTTTCCAGAAGAGCTACAATATACGAAGAAACTTGTTTGGTACTGACATAGATATAGTAAGTATTTTGGTCAGAAATGCAATAAAGTGGTGTAAAGAAGTGTGCTTAATATTAGGTACTTATTGCAAGGATGCTGGCCACAATATCTTGCATGGTCGTACAAAATGAGAGTATCCGCGGTAAGGGAAATCATATATGATACCTGCACTCCCTTATGGATAGAACTTCACAATATTTACGTTGCTCAGCCCAACCAATACGAGTGGAAAAAAATATCGAACAGGATTTTGTGTTCGTGAAGACTCTATAATAAAACAGGAATGCGATATTGCGTTCGAGCAGTTGATGGCAAACACATCAACCTAGTTTGTCCAAAACGAAGGACCTACAAATGCAAGAAAATCTATAGTATAGTCCTGATGACCACACGTGATTCCAACTACACTTTTACTTTTGTTGACATGGGTGTGCTGGGAATCCATAGTGATGGCGGACACATCAATATTTCACCAGCTGATAACATTCCTGATATTTGAATATATTGTAAGCATATAATGACCAAATTTGAGGTTTATTACATCTTTTCATGTTTCCAGTTTCCAGTACTAATTTCTTGGAGATAATGCCTTTCCATTAAAGCAAAATTGGAAGCGTGCATACCAAATTTATCGTCTAAAAAGAGCAACTTCAACAAGAAGATATCTACTGCTCGCGTTTATTTTGAGAATATTTTGGAATACTGCCTAGCTGGTGGAGACTGCTACATACGACCATTCACGCAGCACCAAAGAATGTTGATAAAATTGTACTAGCGACAATTGTGCTGCATAATTATTTTTATGCAGGGCTTTGAGATAAAAGCTGCTAATTATATGCAATTGGTAGGGAAATTGTAGTGTAGTAAGATTTTAACAAATTTTCATTTTTAGTCATATGATTTTTAATCATATGATTATCTTAAAGTGATCCGCTTTCATATGTACTAGGGCGTCCAAGATGCTGCCGCCTTTCAAGTGACGGCACCACTCTCTTCAAATGGATGACATTTTTTTCGCAACCTTAGCATGTACACACCATTAATGTCAGCTATGCTTCGAACTGCTTCCTCATCCCCCCTATTCTCCAGATTAAGCTCTCAACGAATTACTTGAAAAGGTGACTCCAGGGAAGGAGATTTGCGACGAATGATCAGGTCGAATTGGAAACTGTGGCGTATTTTGGAGATCTTTAGATATCTTACTATTCAAAGGGGTACGCAATGTTAGAAAATCGTTGAAATGAGTGTATCGAGCTGAAAGAGAACTATGTGGAATAATGAACAATAATTTTGCCAAAAACCTTTTGTTTCCTTTGTAAGGCGGTCGCATCTTCAACGCCATCATCTTGAACTTGCTCAAATTCTACTAAATTGATTTTCATATAAAACAGCGTGAATTTCAATTATGACAAATATAATTTCAATGATATATCATTAATTATGTTCGTAGTTGAAATTACATTATTGGAACATAAATATTACCAATTGTTCAAGTTCTTAACAAAAATTACTGTATATGTACATGCATACAATACCATGATTTTTACAAGTCTGTTGTTTACGCACAACGTAAACTAGTGTGTAGCCTACATATCTGCTCGTCTTTGCTATCCACCGCAAAGCGCTGCCGTTTACTCGTTGTGGCTGCAACGAATGCCCCAAGCCGATCGGCTACAACAACAACGAGTAAAACGCGCAATAATTCATTCGCCATCGACAAGAAGATCAATCCCGAAGTCAGCGAACCCTCCCGCGAACACAAAAAACATTTAACATAAAATCGTATTATCACAAATAATCAAACACTATAAATTCAACATAAAAACAACAGTGCACAAATATCAACAGTTTAACATAAATCACACAACAAACAACAATGAAATAGAACATTGAGAAAACATCAAATTTGTACGCTCATCAAATTCCAGAAACAACGATCATCTCAAAACAGCAACTCAACGTTGGACAAAAACATTAACTACAATACACTACACATAAACACGTATAGTATAAATAAGATTGATATTTATATATTGTATTGTATTTATAATATTACATTATAATAAACCCATAAAATTTGAATTTAGTGTTTCAACTTCTGTGTCAGCCCCCGATTAAACATCTGTGCTTACAAACTGAAATATCCCACTGTTTCTTATTAAAAATTAACGTCCCGTAAAGCAATCTTAGTTTATGTTTATATGATTAAATTGATGACAATCTCTGAACATCACTTCTAAACGAAACTATTATGGTTTTGTTGATGATATTATTTCTGCCTAACGGCAGCTTCACCATCGGGACTTAAATTAACAAAATAACGATTTGCAAGCAGTGCCCCTTCCTTACCCACAATAGTAAAATTGCCCTACTAATTTTAACATATAAGTAGCAGCTTACAGCTCAAAGCACTGCATTAAAATTACTCCTGGTGAAATTTTTATATGATAACTAGTGTCATAACTGCAAGCAGAAGCTTCATTTTCCTATTACATATATTATACAAAAATGTATCAAAAAAATCTTACCGCTAATTCGGTCCGCTATTAAACTCTACTTTCGCAAAGATCATGGATTTTTTCCATATATTGGGCTTACGAAATCGTGGCAAAAACTTTTTCGATACTTCCTTATGTGTACAGGTGACGTGATATAATCCCAATGGTCATAACTCCAAGTAGAGTTTTTGGAATTATGTCACCTTCTCTGGAGGTCACAATACCAAATTTTTTGTTTAGGGTTGTGACACTCTAAGAGGAGGGTCATATTGGAAATCTTATATTAACAAGTATAAGTCCTGAAAATCGATATTATTCCATGGATGCAACATTTTCTGTCGTTCCTGGTTCTAGATTCAAACTACTTCTGGTTTTTTTATCAGGCAAGAAAACGAAATCGTGCGATTTTTCGTTAAAAATTTTTAAGTTTTATAAAATTTTCAACATTCAAAAGGAGATCAATAATTAGAATTTTTTAAATTTGAAACTTGTAAATGGTATATTTTTGACTATATTCTTCTCAATCTGATGATTGAGAAGATTTTTTCTTTCGCATATGTTCTCATGTCTTATAAGAAGCAAAAGACTTATAAGCATATTTTTAGCTTCATAAAGACGAATATTTTTGAATTCAAACCAAAATCATTTATGACAGATTTTGAACAAGGTTTTCGAAATGTGCTCCAAAAAGTTTTTCCATAGGTTCTTTTAAAAGGCTGTTGGTTTTATTTTTGCCAAGCCATTTGAAGAAAAGATGTAAAATTCGAAGAGCTGGTTCAAAAAGTAAAGAGGGATGAAGAATCCAAAATAATATTAAAAAAATGTATGGCAATACTACTTCTTCCACCAAAAAACATCCAAATAGGATTCAGTATCTGCAAGATGGATGCATATCCCAAGGTACAGTTTTGCACCTCATATGAAAGCGTATTTGATAGAATTTTTGAATACTTCGAACAGCAGTGGATTTAAAAAGTATAAAATGCTACATATTATTTTAATATTATTTCTAATTTTTTTTTTAATTTTGTTTATTTCTCAGGAACCTGTAGAAAGACTTTTCCTTCACGATGAATGTGTAAGGACGAACAGTGCTCTAGAGGGTTAAAATAGTTACTTAAGCAGCCAGACACCGACTCATGGTATCATCTGCCGTTTTTATCTTCATGAAACGAGATGAGTTTAAAAATTTTACAGAGCTCCCACAAGCCAAAGATGGAGTTTTAATTGTTTTTGAAATACCGAAGAAAAGAAATCAGGATCGCAGTTTCCTTTTAAATAAACTTAAATTTAAAAGTGTTACGGTTGCGACATTCTTGCAAGCTGTGACAAATAAAACAAATTCAAGAATAAGAGATAATCTCAACTTTCACATCGAAGAAGACGAAAAATCGGATTTGGCGCTCTTTGTGAAATATGTTTCAAAAATAAAAAAATGCTGTGTGATGTGTTTGAACAGAAAATTATTTATAAACATTATTGTATTAAGCTTAATGTTGGATATAATGTGTGTGTGTCAGCACCAAAAAAATTACACTTAACAAACATAACTTGAAATAGAAATATGGGCTAAAGCTAATTTCGTCTTCTGATAGGAAGACTCATCAGAAACTTCTAAGCCGATTAGTAAGAGTTTGGCAAGCCTTATATGTTTATCTTCTTGAATAGATCTGTTAAGAACTCAAGCAAAAAAGTCAAACAATGAAAACGAAAGACTCTTTTTCTATTCTGTTTATATTTGTTGTTGTAACTCCCTTGAGTTATGAGTCTTCCTTTCAGAAGACGAAACTACTTAGCATAACTAGCTTATTTTTCTTTTTTGATTTATTTTTGTTAAGTGTAATGTTTTTGGTGTTGATACACACACATTATATCGAACAGTAAGCTCAATAAAATAATATTTTAAGACCATGCAATCATGGGAAAATCTGTAACACATGTTTTGAAGAAATTGTAAAAAGCCACCAAGAAAAAATTACCTTGACGTTGTGCTCATTTTGTAGAAAAATTGTTTGCCAGTCAGAACACTTTTTCATTTAAAATATTTATTTTAGTTTTATTATTTTCTCCTTTACTAGCATTCACTTAGGGAAAACGTTGGAATTGTGTCCCCATTACAAGTGGACATAGTCCCGAAAAAAAGCTTTGGGATTTTGACCGCAAAAAGAATGACTTAATTCCAAAAAATTAATTGATACTATGACCGTTGTGGTTATGTCACGGTACCATGTGCACAAACGGAAAATGGAAAAAAAAACTTGAAAAATATAATTTTATATAGGAAAAAATGCAATTTTCTTCATTTTCGACTCAAATTTCGAAAAATAAAAATTTTGTAGCTGTGGTAGCAACCTTGGAACTTTTTTTTTGATTCAATGAAGAATATGACTTCATCTTCATTTGGTTTCATTTATTTTTAGACAAACAGATGTACATGATATTTCCAGAAATGGATACATCTACACCGAGATTGAAGTGATTAACGAACCTTACGTTTTATATAGAAGGGAAGTAATGCAAAATTATTTGGATTTAGTAGGTAAGTGATAACTTGAACAAATTTAAAATGTCTTTCATGATCATAAATTTTGAAATATAAGCTATGGGTTTGAATATTTTACCATACGAAAGATATTAATAAGACATGTGTATCAGTAATTTTAGAAACTCCACACGTTTTTGAGTTGTAATAGGATGCGAGTTACCACGGGGTGTGCCTCACAATGCACTGAAAAAGAAAAATTCAACGATTGCACCAACAGAAATCTCAAAAATTATTGCAAGCTGAATGAAAAACTAGCCAAAAAGACGACTAGATTTAACTGTTTGCTATCATGCCGAGAATAAGAATTATTCCAAAACACATATCAAATACAACAACATACAACAAGACTTTTAATTAAACGTTCAGAGAAATTTTATCTTAAAACATTAAATTTGGCAATATCCTAATAATAATAACAACATCCTAGACATAAAATTGTTAGAATGAAACCTTACAGACGAAGAATACCATAAATTTATCGAGACACAGAAAACTATGTACGAATACATAACCAAAGAATCTAAACATTCACATTCATCAAAATCTAGCAGTCAACACTGACTGGTTTGTGAATAAAACTAAAATTAACTTTCCTATGGAGTGTAAATGGCTTCTTGGATTAGCAGAAAAGTTTGCCCTGCCGATCAACAAGGACAATTTTTCATCAATACACACAATTGCCGATATTGAACAGTACATTCAGACTATAGAAGATGACGATGAAAAAGAATTGGCACGTAATAGAATAGCGAACAGAATCATTACATATAAAAGAAAAACACACAACTTAACAGAAAAAAACTTATTTTAAAATTATATAAAAATACCGAAAAATTTCTTAGACCATTTAAAAAAGATATTATTATATTAAAGAAACAAAAGCAGTTGTTATGTACAAGGAAGACTATATGACGAAAATGTAGAAACTACTAGAAGGCAAGGTTAGGTTAGGTTAGGTTAGGTTAGGTAGGAGTGGTAGTCAGTCACGAACAACCGACTCACTTAGACCAAATCCATTGTGACACCACAGGGTATCTGACTACACCCTCTCGTTGAACCACCCAGATTTCGTAATGAAACTAAAAAGCTGACCTATACTTACATGTCTAAGGTCATCCTGGTCATCAAATAAAAACGAACCAAGTGTCTTGTGGCGTTTTCTAGCGAGTGCGGGGCAGGAGCAGAGAAAATGTTTAATGTTTTCCTTCTCTTCCACATCTCCACAACTTCTACAGAAGTCAAAACACCTAATCCTTTCGCATGTCTGCCGATGAGGCAGTGGACAGTTATGACTGCAACAACTAACGATCCTAACTGTAGTGGAAGAAATCAGTTTTGGTCAGATTGGCCTAGTAACATTGCAAGTACACTCTTGAGTCCATCTTTTGTTAGCATTTATTAAAATTTCTTCTTTTTAATTAAGGTTCGTGTAATAAAAACACAACCCCCCCCCCATCCCCCATCTAAGGACTATCACAGAAAAAACTTGGGTTTTTTATTTTTATTATTATACTTTACCTGATAATCTTATACGTCTTAAAAGACACAAAGATGTCCAGCAAGCAACAAAAAGTCCGCAAACGGATTTTGTTCACATACCTGCAAAATCCAGAATTAAAATATTTAGCTATAGCAAAAATAGTTAAGACATCAGAAAGAACTGTCTTTACGGCTATTTAGAATTATAAGATGGGTCTACCTGCTTCTAACCCAAAGGTAGCGGCGAGGGTGAAGCGCCTTTTTAAGCATAACCCCAACACCTCAGTGCGAGATATGGTGGCTAGAACAGATACATCAAAATCTACTGTACAAAGGATATAGGAGAAAAGTAAACTAAATACATATCGAGCTCAAAAAGTACCAGGCCGTTCTAATAAAAAGCAGTTGATGGCTCAGATGCGAGCCCGAAAATTGTATGAAAGGCACCTGACTAAATTTGATTGCTGTGTTATGGACGACGAAACGTACGTTAAAGTAGATTTTAAGCAGCTACCTGGGCACGAATATTATACATCACCGAAGAAGGGACATATGCCTTAAAAAATTAAAGAAAAATAATTTCGAAACATCCGATGCATTATATGGTTTGGCAAGCCATATGCACCTATGGTCTCAGAAGTAGCTTCTTTGTTGCGCAAAGCTCAATCAATTCCAAAGTTTACATAGACGAGACGTCTTCTACCATTTATTCGTGCACATGAAGGTACCGTGATGTTCTGGCCTGATTTAGCAACCTCTCATTACTCTAAAGCTGCGATGGAATGACATGCTTCGCCAAATTGAAAGATATTGGGCTCTAATGAAATGAGATTTTCGAAAAAGTGGTAAGACTGCAAAAAATTTACAAGACTTCGGAATTAAGTGGAAAAGATCGTACCGAACTGTCGATGAAACAACTGTGCAAAATTTATTGAAGGGCCTTAAGAAAAATGTAAGAAATTTGTTAATTAGTTTTTAGTGATTTATACTCTCAACACTAGCCATTATTAATAAAAAAAGGAAAGAAGACCAAAAAAAATTACTGGGTGTTTTTTATAACTAAAAAATAAAACCAATGATTTTTCTGGGACAGTCCTTACTTGCGAGAAAGTAGCTCTAATGCTCTTGTTTCTAATATAGTTTCACTAACTGGCAAATATACCTTTTACATCATTCCTCTCACCAAAGGTGACGTCCATGAAACCAAAATACAAAGTTATGATGAAAATAACTATAGAACATTAAGCTCAGTAAAAATCAAAAAAGCAACTATACTTTTCAGCTCAGAAGCAGTAAAATTCAAACTGTCATAATAAAAGGCATAGAACTCGAAGTAGAGCAAAATTAAATCAAAGAAGCTCTAATTTATTCCGGATTAAATCCAAAATTAGTTTCAACATTAGAAACAAAATTAAATTCCACCTGCTGCTTTTTGTGTAGAACTTGAACCAGATACCCGAAATTCGCAAATAAATTATGTGCATCTGATTCATAATCTGTGGTACCTCGCATAATATCCGTTGAGGAGCCCCATATGCGAATGGGTTCTGTGCAGGCCACAAACTGCGAGAAATTTGATCACGCCAAATAATATTGCACCCTTCGTGCTATTTGTGTTACTTGCGGCGACTTTCATCCCTCGTCAGCATGCGCTACCGACAAATAGATGCTTCAAATATTACTTTAAAAAATGCAACATTTTCGGAGGTAGCCACACAGCTAACTACAGGGGGTGACCGGTATAAGTTGAATTAAAAAACCAAATGTGGTTACGTAAGGAAATAGTTCGAAATCCACCTAAACAAGTCACACAGGCTCTTACAAACAACATTGTACCTGCTAATTTGCCTAATACATCGGCTCAAGCCTATGCTACTTAACGCGATTAAATCTAGTCAGGATAAACCTGCAAATATTAAAAGTAACTCTTTAAGTTTTGAGACCATGCTTATTACGCTCACTCAATGCATGACTCAATTCATGACAACAATGCAGGCAATGATGCATGAGATGATGAACAATTAAAACCAACTTGTGAATGTTTTGATTGGAAACAAATGAACACTCTCAAAAGATGTCATTGGAATGCAAACGGCGTAAGCCAACACGAATTAGAAATTAAAAACTTTCTTTGCAGCAACGAAATTGATATTTTATTTATTTCTGAAACACATGTTACCCTCATGCATAATTTTAAAATTGAAGGGTACAGATTCTACAAACCTGTCACCCTGACGGAAAAGCGCGTGGAGGTGCAGGAATACTTATTAAGAACCGTTTTTTTTTTTTGACAATAAAATAAACATTAAATGAGCAGGTATTCAGTAACACAAAAATTTTTTTTAACATTGAAAAAACTGCAATCTGCTGTTGTAAATTACAATTAGCGATGACATTGTCTAGATACGCGAATGCATGTGGATCCATCTCTGGTTCTATTATCTGGTCAAGTGCTCTTTGGATCGTTGCTGGAGCAGAATGTAGGCCAAATGGCATCACGCGCTACTAGAAAAGTCCGTTTTCCTTCACTATGAATGCAGAATACTGTCGGCTACTTTCTTCTATCGGGATTTGCCTGTATCCGTTTTTTGAGATCCAAGCTGCTTATGTATTTAGCTTGGCAAAGGCGGTCCAATATGTGTTCAATTCTCGGAAGATGATCGATTTTGGAATCGATTTTGCGTTAAGCTGTCGGTAATCCACAATAAGCCGCCATTTTCCTATTTTTTTTACCATCACGATTGGTGCACTGTAAGGGCTGCGGGATACAGCAGTGCTTACTTTTTCATTAGCTCTTCGATTTATTATTTTATTATTTGCTGTATCGCTGGATTTTTAAGAAAGTCCCGTTGCTTTATCGGGCTATGATGCATCATGACAATCTTGTGTGTAGCAATATTTATAGTGCCTGATATTTTGGTAACCCTGTTTGTAAAAATTCGTTGACGGTTCTCTCATTTTCTTCTTTTTCTTGGACTTCTTCCCTATCTAGCATTTTTAAATTTTCCTGGTTTTCTTTGTGGCAGCCTCGTCAGTGTAGCTTTGCAGTGTTGCATCTTTACTACAAGTAGTTTCTTTAGTTAATTTCAGAGTCTGCCCTCCACAACTAATAGCTGCTCCGATTTTTGTTAAAAAGTCCATTCGTAATATAAGGTCATCAACAGCGATCAGGAAAAATAACAGAGGCATTTTACATATTTTGTCGCCTAATCGCACGTTTAGCGCTGTTAACTAGTTTGATATTATCTTCACGCTGATGAGATTCTCGTTGGTGCTTAGTTCATTTGCCAATAGCCAATAGCTCGCTTACAAAACTACGCGTAGCTCCAGTATCGATAGTGCCAATGATTATTTCTTGATCAAGGGCGACTGTTGCTAGAATACTTTGGTTGTCGGATAGGCGACGGTGGAGTCACAGGCACCCTCGTCACTCCGCGGTTTGATGAGGCAGACTGGAAAGATTCGATGGTCCTGGTATTTCTTCTACCGCAGTCCCAGCAGAAAACAACCCAGCGATTTCGACAATCCGTTGAAAAGTGTCCGTTTTGTCCACATTTACGACAACACGGAATGATCTGAATTGCTACCAACTTGTTAATTAGGCGAAAAGCACGATGTGAACTACTTGGCTGACAATCTCGACTGCCTGCTGCTAAATTTCAACTATCGTTAACTCTGCATCAACTGATATGACGTCAACGCTGCAGTTTAGCTGGTTGCATTGTTTGGTTGCCTTGTGTGTACGGCGAGTTATGCCTTGTGATGTTATAGTCGCTCATTTTGTGGTTGCTTCCTACCCATTTTCAATTTCAATTCAATTTATTTGCAATCCGTATAACAAGAACTGTGTTCTTTTATAATACAAAGTTAAATTCTTCAAAGATAAACATATAAATAAATAAAATACAAGAAAAAAATAAATAAAAGTTTTTGATGTAAGAAAAATAAAGATTTAGAAAAATTATTAAATAACAATATTAAATGGAGTGAGAACTGGTTAAATTACTGTGAAAAGTAATCAAAAATGGTACACTTAAATTTTCTTATTCCGCCAATAGATTTGTAATGACATGGAAGAGAATTTCACAGTCTAATGGCATTAATGAAGAACAAACGAGAGGAGTTTAAATAGTTAAATCTTGGTAAAATGAGCATATGACTCCTTTGGGAATGACTAAACTCTAGTTTTTCAAACAAATAATAAGGAGTTTTTAAATGAATGAGTTTATATAAAAATACACAGTTCCTGAAACTAAGATAAGTAGTAATGTCACATCCAAGAATCCTTTTCTTATACTCAGACACATGATCATATTTGCGCAAGCCATACACATATCGTGTGGCATGATTAAAAGCAATCTGGAGTTTCAGTTGAGACTGTGAATCGTGCTTACTATATACTAATTCAGAGTATGTTATAATAGGGACGATCAGTTGTATAACGAGTTTACGTTTGGTGTCAATGGGTGTAAAGTCAGCCGACATCCTTAGGTTACGTAAAATATCATGAATTTTTCTGACCACACTGTTTACGTGATCAACGCATGTCAGCGAGGAGTTTAAGTGAAAACCAAGACTAACTGTATTACAATTTAATTTTAATTTAGTTTTACCTATGAATAGGTTAGGGATATCTTCAGAACAGATTTTGTCTTTCGAAATCGGTAAAATGTAAGACTTGGCTGCATTAAGCTTAAGACAATTACTTATAGCAAAATTATTAATCGAGTCCAGATCCTCATTCAAACGACAACTTAAGTCCTCCAAAAGACCAGTTCGACTTGATAAATATAATCGTAAATCATCAGCATAGGCATGCATGGATGCATGCTTACAAGTGGAAAAACTGTCATTGACAAAAATAGTAAAAAGCAGCGGTCCAAGCACTGATCCCTGGGGTACTCCACTATAGACAAGTTTGTACGCCGAATACTTATTTCCAATTTTAACTCTTTGTGATCTGAACGACAGATAGCTATGTAAGAGACAGACAGCATTGTCACAGAAACCATACATGTATTTCAACTTCTGACAAAGTAAGAAATGAGTAACGTTGTCAAATGCTTTTGAGAAATCAAGCCGACAAAGAAGTGTTATTAGTCCATTATCATATGCAGGTCTTATATCTTCCATTATTTTGACAGTGGCAGTAGAACAACTGTGTCCATTTCTAAAACCAGATTGCAGCGGAGATAAAAGTTGGTTTACGTTTAAATGATGAATTATTTGATTAGCCATAAGGGCTTCACTCACTTTAGACAAACAGGACAGTATACTGATTGGCCTGAATTCATTAGGTTCACTTGCGGTTTGTTTCTTTGCAACAGGCGTTACCAAAGCAACTTTCCAAGAGTGAGGAAACATGGAGGTAGTAAAACAATGATTTAAAATGTGCGTGAAGGGACTGAGGATATGGACTAGAACTAACTTTATAAATTTCAGAGATATTCCATCTTCACCAATGGCATTTGACTTTAGTTTCATAAGACACTTCCCAACATCATCTTCAGTGACAGCTAAGAACTGAAAATTAAGCGGAGTAGAATCACCCGAGAAACTAAAGTTACAATTACTATATCAGAAGCAACAGCATTAGATCAACATTACATTCAGTGGTACATTTCTTCTTATACCCAAGGCTTCCAAGTTCTTCCATAGAACTTTGGACGGAAGAGATGAATCTAATTTTGCGGAACAAAATTTTTTTTTTGACTGCCTAGTTACCAGAACTGAGGTATTTCTGGCAATTCTAAAATATTCCCAATTTTCCGCCGTAGGATTCCTCTTCCACCGATTATGCAACTGATTTCGTTTTTTAATGGAATTCTGAACACAAGAAGTGAACCAAGGACATGATTTATTTATTACTGTGACAGATCGAACTGCTTATTTACAGTGCTGGTGAAATTTTCAAGCTTTTCATCAACAGTTTCTTTAAACCATACTTCATTCCACATAGTGTGGCAAAGCTCATTATTAAGGGCACATAAATCTATAGATTTAAAATCACGATAGGAAAATGTATTAGATCTTATATTACGTGACAAGTCAAGATTCATGATCGGACAAGAAGTAAATTTGATCAAATAATAACACAGATGATCAATCAGAAACAATAAAATAGTCAAGAAGACTAGGAGCAACATTATCTGCTTAGATTAATTTCCTCAGTTTGTTAATTTTTCTTTAATGATTCTTATTGATTTATTGATATTACTAACGTATGCTACAGTAGTAGCATAGATAATTTTTTTGTATAAGTATACAACAAGAGAAAAAGAGAAAGGAGTATTGCTTTTCCGACCTCTGCCATGAAATGTCAAATAAAAAACTTATGATTTGTGCAGTGATGCTACATTTTGTATGAAAAATAATCCTTAGTTAACCAATGGAATGTGAAACTGATCAACATAAATTTGGTAGTTAACTAACAGACATCAGTTAAGTAACTAATTGGTTAACTAAACACTGTGTGATAGTATGATATGTGGACAATTTTTGTGTATTTACATAAAAAAATAGTCGTCGAACGTCATAACAAATGTGCAGAGATACATAGTAGTTAGGGGATTGACGATTTTCGGAATATTTTGTGCTATAATAATTTTTGATAATTTTTCTAAAGTTTTTTGCCAAAGCAAGTGTAAGCTCTATTTCGTACTCAACCAGCTTTCAAACATGTGATTTTTTAATAAGTATGCAACTAACATATAAACGTGATAATTTTTATTGAAAGTGTTGAGTACAGTAATAGCTTTTGCTGTACTTCTTTTGCGACAACTAGCGAAAAATAAAAAACGATTGTTTCAATCAACAGTTAATGAACAACTAACTTTAATTATATGCTTAGTAGCATCAAAAAACCTGTTTCCATGCACTTAAGCAAGTGCATGACATATGTATGTACATGTTTATGATATGAAACAGTTAAAAGTTTTAGTACAAAATAGTTTAAAATGTGGAATATAAGTGTGCCTGAAGGGCCAGTTAGAAATTAAGCTTAAGGTAAATACTGATTTGTTAACAGATTATATTTTTTAAAAATATAATGATTTATAATGATTTAAAATATAATGATTTCTTAACAGAAAGTTTGAGTGCCATTATTTGAAAGAAAACTTTTTTTTTAATGTTAACTAAATCAACAAATTTTTTAAATGAAAGCTTACAAAAATTCCAAGAAAACCTCGATGTCCAAATTTAAAAAAAAAAATTAGTATAGGTTAAAAAATAATTTTTTATAAATTATAAAGTTAAATTGTTGACTTGTTGGGTTGGCTTGAATTTAAAAAATTTAATTTCCTACAGGACAAAAAAGAAAATGGTTCGTTTCCGACAAGATTTGCGCTCTCCACCAATTTTTGAACTAAAAAAACCAAATTTTTAAATACTTTTTGGTTCAAAAATAAGTAGAGAGCGCAAATCTTGTCGGAAATGAACAATTTTCTTTTTTTTAAAAGATGGTCGATTTGGGATCAGTGTGCAGCGTCCCTGCTGACGAATTTAAAACTTATTCCAACATTTATTCCCTAAGGTATACAAAATGAACAACATTTCATTTTTTCATCACATGACTGTTCAATTGATTCCTTCAAAAGATAATTACCTTTCAGCAAAGTAATTTTATGTATTCCTTTCTTACAGTTGCAATGGGAGGAGTATTTGGACTATTTTTTGGAGCTTCTGTGGTTAACATTTTGGAAATAATATTATTAAAGAACAAATGGTCATAGTTTAGTTAAGCAACTAATTGTTCCAAAATAAATTGACTATGTACATGTGTAATTAATCTTAATAAATCTGAGGCCAGTATTGCGTGTATTTTATTTCAATATCATTCCTTTCTTGAGTCTCTCAGAAAAATCTGTTGCCTTTTATTTCATTTATTTCTAAGAAGAAAGACTTGGCATTTCAAGTCTCCTGCGGAAAGATAGCTTAGTTCCAGTCAGTGTCATGGTACAATTTATATACATAGTGGCATTATCTTGTCAAACTCAAATTAAGAAACCATGTAAAGTAGCACCATCGCTGTCTAGAAGAGACTAAGCAAAAGAAGACAAGAAATCTGACAATGCGTGCTTTTAGATATGAGTCCATACTCATCCAAGTAACGGCTTTTTCTTCCATTTAACGGCTTTTTCCTCCAATCAACGGATTTTTGTGAAATTTTCTAGTTCCTACGAAGCCTACGGCCTGGCCTTAAGCAACCACTTGATGAACTTGAGTACTGCTGTTCAATGAACACAATTGTATTCGTTAATATACCAAGGGCGATTGTATAAAAGTGACGTGCGTGAGATATTTGGTTGTAACTTTCAAGATATGTATATAGAATTCAATGCATCAAAGTTAACTAACAACGATTGTCTTATACGTTAAGGGCCAAAAAAACGATGCATGGGGCTAGCTCAATTTACTTTCAAATTCAAACGAAAAGTCTGTCAAATGCTTAAGAATCTCAGAGCAGATTTTTTACTAGCTATGTTGTACTTACATGAACTTAAGAAATGATGTAGCCACAGCAAACCTATGGAATATTTCCACAATTGCATAAGTCTTATTTCGTACTTTTCCTAAATAAATGGAGTTCATTTGCAAAATGTTAATGAATGACATTAATCAAGATACGCAAAACAATAAATATGCAAATCTATGATGATTTTATAAACTTTGGGAAAAAAATAAAGCGAAATATCTCGTTTTATACCATTCGTGCAGTTTGTGAGGAAAAGTATTATGCAGATGTGTTGCATGCGAATCGAAAGTAAAGTTGAACTACAAAACTTAGCTGCACTATTTCGTTGAATTTGTGTTGAATTTTTACAACAACAAACTCAATTTGGATAAGAAAACCGCAACTAAAATTATAATGAAAAAAATGTTTTAGAACTATTTATGCACTCACATATGTCTTCAAAAGAAGTGTTTTTCTTCCACCCGATGAGGTTGCCTGAATGCCTTCCTTCTGGGCAGCTCCATGCCTGAAGTTTCCAAGCCAGTCGTGGTGGTGGGTCCGGTGTGCCGCATGTTTGGTCGATTAGGATGGTGCTGATCATCGCGGTAGTAACTGATGAAAATGTGTAAAAACAAAATTAATTTAGAGATAATAATAATTATAGATAATAATAAGATTATTAAAATATTTTTGAAATTACCACCAACATTGTTTTCCTCACGACAGCCATAATTGTTTTGATATGTCAAGCAATAGAAAGAAAGAAGGTGGGTGTCTCTGCTATCGGTGTTACTAATAACCGATTATGTTTTGAAGTGATATTGTACTCACTGAGATCCCAAAAGGTTATTGATCCGAAGACGAGAGTGTGAGGAAAAATACAGGATTGTACGAGTAATGATGAAAGGTATTATATGGACTTGTGTAAACTTATTTTGTTTTTAATATTAAATGGTATGAAGTACATAGGATTATTTAAACTGTTTATGTTATTGCCGTTGAGCTAAGAATTTTCTGGACTTAGGACGCGTTGAAATTTATAGTCCTCAAATTTAAAACTAATTTTTTTTAAAAAAATAAAATAAAAAAAAAGAAATTTGGAATTATTAAATAAAATCAGTGCGCGAGTAAAATTTAAAGTTACTTAAAGTGGGTTAAGTTGCAAACGCAAGTTAACAAAAGTGCCGACAGAATATAATTAAATTTTGGTGCAGCCGATTGGTTGGCTAAACTTACCCTTATAAATGAAATAAAAAATGTAAGAATAAGTGCAAATAGGTAATATGAAGAATATGTATTGATGATTTTTTTTTGCGTGCTAGTGTGGCTGACGAAGCTGGAATTATTTGAAAAACTCCAAAGTGGAAGAAGAATTTCCGGAAACCGCAAGATAAGCCAGCCACAATCTTTATTTTTATTATACATATATTCCTTAAGTGCGCGTTACAAACAGGAAAAATCTTAATAAGTGTTGACCTAATAACGTAAAACGTAACAAATTAAAGCTGAAATCGCAATGCAGCGTTCGGTCGGTCGCGCTTTCGCCATCTTTGATCGGCGTTTGAAAAACTTTACGATATTGGCTGTCAAAACGTCTGACCTTACTTTTTGTAAATCATAATGTTGCAAGCGTCTGTCATTTCGACATTGCCAGTTTTCTGCCTAATTTTGTCGTGTTTCTTAGTTTTTTGGTTGTTATTTTCATAAAATAAATTAAATTTTCTTCAAATGTTTCCATTTCGTTTATTTATTTAAATTTCAGTTGAAGCAAAAACACGTAAACAAACACACTGACAGCTGAATAAAGTGTCAAACGCACGTTCTAGTAAAAAGTAGCTCTACTCGAGCTTCGGGTATGGCGTTTATTGTATTTACGATAAAACGCAACGCAACGCCTGAGGTCGCATTTAATATTACAGCATAAGCATGCGAGAGTGCGACCGACCGAACGCTGCATTGCGATTTCAGCTTAAGGGTGAATACCCTATAGAATTTTGGTTCCAACAATTTGTGAGACGTCAGTGAGGAGCAAAACCTGCCTAACTGGCAGAGCACGACGTCGAGCCGACTAAGAAAGTTCGGTCGACCGGAATATCGCATGAGAATTTCCGTCATCGCGATTTCCGTATGAATGCAGGGATTGTTCAACTATAAGATACAATTTCTTGTTAATCTTATATATAGTAATTTTAAAAGATAAAATTTTTTAGATAAAATGGGAGAAACCGGCCATTAAAAGTTTCTGTCGCGATATTTGTCGATTAAGTTCCCACTAAATGAGCTCTTTTAGGGTGTACCGTTTTTTTTTGTAATTTTATTCGTTGGGCTATTTTACCCCTACATACGCGTTCCCGGTTTTTCTTTTTTTTTTTATTAGATTCAAAATTTATATTCAATCATTTATTTCAATTTATTGTATTTAACAATTTATATTTCTTTAGGTGATTTTACAAAATATATGCTTCTGTTAATTTCCATATGGTATGCATACATGGATATTTTTGCTTTGAGTGAAAATTTTCAAATTTAATTTACGTTTTGTGTTTACATTTTTAAGTATATTTTTTTTTAAATTTTTAATCTTTAATTTTTATATTAATCTAATCTTGAATACGAATTGTTTGCAAAGCTTTTATCCTTGCATCTCTCGGCTTGTTGCTTGCAATCTGTTATAGGGAAAAGATTTTCTTTTTTTTTAATAAATAAAACATGTTATGAACAGAGAAAGTAAAATGAAAATGTGTTGATTTATCCTTGATAGGGGGGTAAGGTTTTGCTTGACAGGAGATGTGGTGATGGGGTGAATCGGCGATGGCTTGGAAGTGGGTATTGTCCAAAAAGGGTAAGTAGGCAATACAGGATGGGCGGATTCATAGGGAGATATCATCGTTCTCCACTTTCGCGTGTGATAGCCAAACAGATATTTTTTTTTGTGAGTCAAATCAAAGTTTTTAATTTAGTTTCTTTTGTTTAATTTCTTTTAAATTTCACTGAAATTTCAGTGTAGAAATTGAACTAAGATTTTTGTTAAGTACGTTGCAGTCTTAATATAGGATTTGTGTGTATTCGCACAGTTGCATAATCTGACTTCAGTCACGGCATGTATGGTTTAGTTGGACCTTTAAATAGAATACTGACGGGCGTCGGGAAATCGTCAACGAATGCCCGCTATTAAAATTATAACACGCTTCATGAAAGGAAACAGAATTGCGGATGGGCAGCCGTCGATTTAGATTTCATTCTATTTTTATTGCCGGCGTACGACGAGCATTTCAATTTAGCTTGCGTTAATTTATTTATTTACGTTTGAAATGTCAATGAAAACAAAATGGCAGCTGAATTTTTCGTCGATTGTCATCCGGGGAGAGAAATTTTTCCCCTCCTATGCACCCGCCCAACCGGTGATGCACAGTCCATTTTGGTGCATCACCCACATCCTGATCATCGCCGATTAACTCATGCCAACATCACTGGTACCGTGGAAAAATCACCCCCCTTTGATGAAAATTATCATAAATGCATTTTTACGTTACAATCCAAATTTATTTATTAATACTAAACTCATATATCTTACAGGCTAACGCGCAAACTCTAATTGTACACCGAATGCCCAGGAAAATCATCAGAATCCTGAACTTGCAAACAGTCATACATACGACGGTGGAATACACCAACAACAAAGATTTATAATAATGATTATAGAATAAATTATATAAATGTAAAAGATCCCGTATATATATATATAAACGTTGTGCAAATTTTCTTATTTAAATTATAAGATTACGATTAAATTGAATTTGAGAAAAACAAAAAAAAGATTTTAAATTTTACGTGTAGAAAATTTACCACAACCTTTTCATATTAATTTAGTTTAATTTATACAAAAAAGTTATTGACTACATATATATTCTATTAAGATTGAAACCAAAACCGAGAAAACAGTAGAAAAAACTTTCGCAACGGAAACTTAAATAATTAGGACGATGTACATATGAATTAAATAAAAAAAAATAAACACATATTAAAATAAATAAAAGTGTAATTATATCGAAAAAAAATAGTAATTAATGTTAGCAGGTTCACATGAAGTTTAAAAGAAATTCCCAATTGTTGTCTTCAACCAATTAATTCTAAACATGGATTTAATCTCACAAAATACCCCTAAATTTCGGTCCTAAAAGAGCGCTCTGTTAAAGACGGGATTGCAATCAAATTTTAACTCCCAAAATAATTCACCTTTTATGAATTCCATTTATATAGGGAAATACATTAACGAGTTCTGAATCATACACGAAACAAATATCAACAACACCCCTTATGCAGCAACCACTGATGAACACACCATACGTGCTCGTTTCTCTTTCGGGTTCAGTATCCTGCTATTTGACTTCGATAAAAGTATTCCCACCACTATCGCCGACAGGGCTTACACTTCGCGTATCTTTGTGCTGCCGACACGAATGAAATATAAATGGCTACCATCAGACGCTTTCAGCACAAAGATCAACTTCTAGTTTTTTTTTTCTTTTAGAGTTCCGATGAAAATTCTTGTATATATAAAATATAAAATATTGGGGCTGGCACTTATCTTTTGTATACGAGATTCTGGTGTTTTAGCGTCCCTGTCAGAGATTTCAGGCCACCGCCTATTTTGCCAGCCACACTAGCAAATAGCAAAACCTTTATTACAGCTTTCTTTAAAACCTTATCTTCACTTACATGATTTTGATAAAAAAAAAACACCTGCGGACATAAACAAACCCTCACATAATGGCTGTACTTATATATTATTACCTTTAAGTTGATTTACCTGCAATATTGCTTTCATACACATAACACTTTACTTCACTGATTGGTTTAAATAGCTTACTCGCCTCCTACTTAAGACACTAATCAACGCTTTATTTTCACAGAAAACTTCTTAAAGTTTCACGAACCAAATTCAAATTTTATTCTTAATAATAATTTTTAAACTTTATTCCGCGACACAACTGCTCATCAGAACTATTTACGGATCTTTGAAACTTTTTGGCGGAACTCGTTGTCACCAAGCACTAAATTTCCAAAATGCACAGTAATAAATAAAAACTGTTTCAATGTTATATTTACACATAAGTTAAGTACATTGAACCTACAACACTACACAAAACAACAATTCTCACGCTTACCTACATTTTCTCGCTCGCTCTGAGTCTTCTCATTTTACAGCTCAGCAAGATTATTGTTGGAAAGCTCATTGTCGATACCAGCCCTGGTTTCACTTAAGAGTGTTGCTGAACGTAGCCTATGAACACTCGGCCTTTCTGACACTTGTGATCTTTTTTCTATTTTTGACATGTGTCAACGCGAAGACCAACCAACAGAAAAACAAACGACGCGAAGGCCTCTAGTAAAGGTATTTTTTTATTTATCTCAACATAATTTACATTAACAATTTAACTTCTTTCAGTGGCAACTAAATACGAACCCTAAGTCCATTTATTTGACGGCAGTAGCCTCACGCAACATTTCATTGTGCAGGGTAGATTCGGATGGAACGCAGGTAATCTGGAGATTCTACCGCAACACTATATATATTAAAGAATGTTCAACATTAGAATTTTTTTGGTTATGCTCAAGTGTTTGTTAATCTGTTTAGCTTTATGTAGGTAGGAATATTTAGGTGGTAACCGAAATTTTCTGGACGCTTGATGTGAAAAACCAAAAATCCACAAAGATTTTCAAATCACGACCGAAATTTTCCTCTTTCGTTCACTCCGCTAACTGTCACATGAGCTTACCTTTGATTGCAATTTTTTAAAATTATTTTTGTGATTTTTGCAGGTTTAGTTAAAACTAAACCATTAAAAAAATATTGTGGAAACAAACAAAAAGAGGATGCCCGCAACACTGCTTCTGTCGGGCCATTATTGTTTGAAGTTATGCGGCATCCATTCTCAATGTTTCCATTTACATTGCAAATCGTATATCTTAGCTTTAGATGACTGTAAAATGAAATAGGGTGAAAAAACATGGATAAAATTTTCAGAAATGGTACTCCTGTAAGTTCTGAAAATTTTGAACCGAAAAAAGCTGAAATCAGTTCAAATTTTATTCTCTCGAACTTATTCTCAATGTTTCAATATACATTGTAAATCATAAATCTCAGCTTTAAATGCTTGTAAAATCAAATAGGGTGAAAAAACATGGATAAAATTTTTAGAGATGGTACTCCTATATGTTTTGAAAATTTTGTGCCTAAAAAAGCTGAAATCAATGATGGATTATTTGGGAAATTGATGTTTTCTTGGAAAGTCAATTTTTTTATCTTTTACCACATAGAAACCGTTCATGACTCCATTTATTCAGATTTGCAGTTTTTTTGTCATCTACTAGTATACAACTACCTAAAAATAACATAAAAGCTAATATGAATTGTGTTGGTTTGTTTATATTGATCAATGAATTTTTTCGTTCGTAAGTACGAGCTTTTTTGAACACAATTTAAAACTTTTTTTTGAGCAATAATATTGGACAAAAATTTTATCGAGTTTTTTATATCTTCTACATGACAGGCCAATCACTGAAAAAAGTTTCAGCCTATTTAAAAAACATGAGGGTAATGATAGGCCCATTATAGATGGATTGACCCACATAGAATATTTCTTAAAATAATTGTTCCCTCTGCTTTAAGCCGTTATATGAACGCTGGGCTTATCCGTCCTCGTCGCTAGTGATAAGTTTGCTTACGGTATGAAATATCGATCGAACACTGGCGTTTACTCTAAGGTGCGCAGGTGTTCTCCGCACACCCAACAAAAATCCGATGCATTTTTTTTAATCTCTGTTAGACGTTTTCATATTTGTTAGACATATCAAATCAATAATTTAACACTGTTCCTTCTGGCACGCTGCAGCATACCATATTTATCATATCATAGTTTTTCCCCTAAGCGTACAATATATGTACGTCATATGACTAAAACTGTTCTAGCTCATCGTAGCAAATCAAATTTATGAAACGCAACATTATTTGACGATGTTGAATTTCATCCAATCAGCTTGAGTGTGCGCTTCTAATGTCGCACCAAGTCAAAACAAAAACCTATAGTAAAAATAACTACTACATACACATTCTAATGAAATGCTCATGAGAAACAATAATTTGCGTTCGTAGGATATTAGCGCACACGCAACGACCGACGGCCGCTTCTCTGGTAGAGAATCTCTGCCCTCCAACAAAAACAAAAAAAACAACAGTGCTGTTTAAAAATGTTTGATAGAGAAAACTGCGATGTGTGCTCTGAATTTATTGAACTTGCAATGTTTTGAGTTACGATACAAACGTGTGTTTTTTATATAATTCATACTTTGTCGAGACAAATGGATATAAGACTTATGTCGTTAAAAAGATTTAAGTTTTTGGAATTGTTGAATTCAAAAAAGTTTCTCAATTTCGAAAGAAGTTTTCCAGATGAGGCTATTGAAAGCCTTAAAATTTCATATGCCCCCTTCTTCGAATCTGTTAAGCTAAGAAATGAGTTGAGTGTATTGTTTAGCATTGTCATCAAAGATATACCCGAAATTCTTTTGACTTTGGGATTGAAAGATACGTTTTCAGAAATTTTAAAGCTAATTTCCTTATTTTTGACAATTCTAACTTCAAGTAGTTCAGTTGAAAGATCATTCTCTGTACTCAAGCGCACAAAGACTTTTTCGAGAAACACTATGTGTGAGTGAACAGAGATTATCGGAACTGACTTTTATTTCCATAGAAAAAGTATTTCTTAAGGAAATAAAAAGCAAAAACAGTTTTTTGATGAACTTCTGGAAATCTTCTTAAAAAAACCACGTCGTATTGAACTGACATACCAATAAAATTGTTTGGAATAAAAAAGATATAATAAAAACTTTAACAAATATTAAAAAATGCAGATAAAGAACAAAAAATATGTATATAATAAAAAACTAAGAATAGGCATTCATATTTAAACAATACATACACGTTGAAGACCCCGCTGAAAACGCCACGGCACGTCACTGCGAGCGAAATGTTCAAAGAGCCGGTTGCGTTGGAACTGTCGTATATTTTGAGTTTACAAAACAGTGTTGCTAATCTACTTTAAACTTTAAATACATAACATATATAATCATCAATAAAATGCGATCTCGTACTCTGAGGTTGATTATACATGTTCGATTCGATTGCCAATTAGCGAATTATAGCCAAATGCACAGATTTTTCAGATCAATAAAAAGATGGGACCTATTTTCTTAAATTAAGTAATTAATATATGACGTAGAAGAGAAAAGAATCCATATTTTTTTTTTTTGAGAGTAACAAGTTCTGAAGTCACACATTTTGCAGTGAAATACATTAACAAATATTTAGTTTCTTTTCACTTTGAAATTTACAATCAGCAATTTATAAAATCTTTTGCCAAAAGCTATTTTTTGTCGCCTTCGCATCTCTTCCTAAACATGGCTGGGAAGTGCGATATAGTGACAAAAAAGCTTTTTGACGAACGATTGCTTAAGCTATTTATCTTGCGTTAAGACACAATGAAATAGTTGCGAGAACAGCTGATTTTCAAAAAATTTAAAAATTATAATTACATAGAGCAAAAATTGCTAACACGGATCCGCCAACAAATCTAGTTCAGACCGCCATTTGTGAGAATTGTAATAGGCAATCTGTCGCAGATCTCAAACAAAGATGATAGTTCAGGACATAAGCTCTGAGCCGCGCTGGCAAGCTTGAGAAGCTGAAGCTTTATATACTATGGGATTAAAGGTGACCTACCCTTACAATTACTGTGACTAGCGAACCCGGCGTTGGAATAATAAATTTCTCTGTGCTTTAAATAATACAATGTCGCTGTGTGGCAACAGCAAATTTTATCAATTTAAATATTTTAAATTTTATATTGACATTTTGTTGTTTGCGCATATCACAAATCACAATACACTTTCAGGGCTGGTTGTAATTTCTTTTGGATTTCTTCTTCTTCTTACCAACAAATCGCACAAAAAATAGAATTTGTTCAATTTATCTGCGATACATTTTGTAATGTTACATGTTAATGGAAGGTTTGAAATTTCTGGGCAAAAAAGCGTATATTTACTCTAACGTATAGGAAAAATCATGTTTTCTCGGATTGTTCTTAGTGACTATATCACACCTCCCAGCTGTGTTAAGCTCTTGTTGCTAAGGCACGGTTCACATGAACGTTTTTTCAACGGGAATTGGTGCGCACGATAATTTTTTTAACACAGTTGTTATGGTAAAACGAGCGTTGTGGAAAATGAGCGTTGAAAAAACGCTTGAATGTACAGCCACACAGGCGTCCATTGGACTAAACTTAATAAACTGGCCATATTAGTTTATTTAACGTTGGAAGTATGCTAAAAACGTGCGTTGTAAGCAACTTGCATACTAAGGCTTATCTCAGACGAGCGGTTTTTCAACGATCGTTGAAAAAACACACCAAAGACACACCATCATGTGTGGCTCATTGCATATAGTCTTGCGTTAAGCGGAAACGCGTGATAAAAAAGGGCTGGTGTGAGGCTCAGTTAACACGAGCGTATTTTCAACTCGCGTTAGCTAACGCACGTTTCAGCATTAAGCTACGTTGTCACGTTATCTTTCATGACTTTCTACCATCCCATATCACAAAAATTTTTCCATACTAAGCGAGACGGACATATGTTATTCTTTCTTTAAAAGTTCGACATTTCGGAATGTGTATTTGTTAAAAAAATCACAACTTATTTTCAGAACAAAATATTTCTATAAGCTTTTATGTGTATTTGTAAATTTAGTTCATGAAATAGTTCATATAGACTAACATGCTTATCCAAAATATAGACAACTGACTATACAACATAATAAATTAAACTTTATAAAATTGTTTCAAGAATACAGACTACTTAACAATTTCTTAAATTCATTCCAACCAGTGGTTCGGTGACAGCTTCTTTACGCATACATGTGCATACACAACTGTGTCTAAAATGGACTCGCAAAACGGGCTGTGGCCCATCCACTTTGAAAAAATAATATTCAATATTTCAATGCCAGCCGGCCTATTAGTTCCTGTATTTTTCCCTTCACCACCTTTATGACATCTGTTTTATTGTTATCAATAACAACTCGCAGTTGCTAGTGTACAATATTGAAACAATCGACAACAACAACTTTAGTATCACCAGCTTTTGCAGCAAGCACAAAATGCCAGTTCTACAACCAACGTTAAGAACAACTTTACCACGTTATTGTATTTTTACAATAAAAGGCCACACACGCAATTATGTCGGTGACCGTGACTGGCACTGGCTACTGTTGCTGGGCTGCTGGTGGTTGAGTGGATGACGTCTGCTTGATATGTATAGGATCAGCTGTTCTTGATGACTTTGTATGGCTGGAGCTTTTAAACAACTTCTTTTCTATCTAAAATAAAACACTGATTTTGTTATTATCTTTTTAATATTTGTTTACCTACCAGGAAAAGTTTCTTCATCATATCGCTGTCGATGGTGATTTCGGTATTGTTGTTGCAAGACCTTGACAAAAAATATTTTGCTCATTACATTTTCTTTTTTTTTTTTTGAACTGTCTAAGCTTTACACAAGATAATCATTATCTATGAAAATGACTGCTAAATTGATAGCATGAATTCAATTTTATAGCAAAAGTTTAACAGAACTTCCTTGATCTCCTGAAATCATAGGATATCACATACTATAAAAAGCAAATGTATGCATATTCACTTTTGCATTCGCCAAGCCGTTTAAGTTTTGCTCCAATGCTCCTTTTTTCTCACAAAATCTTGATTGTGGAAGATCAAAGAAGATAATATAAAAACGCAGCATATTGTGTCTATGGTGTACATTTTCAACGCGCGTTAGCTATCACGCTAGTGTTAACCGAGCCTGAGCCGAACCTAATTCCGGCGTTAGTAAGACCAACGCGCGTTTAAAGTGTGACCAAACGGATTTAATTTTGTAAAATGCTGAAACGTATGTGAAAAATCGCTTATGAGGACTTATGGTGTGCAATGCATACTATTACAGTGTTAACGTACCGCTGTTATGGAAGTTTCAATTAGTTGACAACGTTTTTGAGGTCATAAATCGTTGCAAGACCGCTCTCTACCTGCGAAACTCTTGAATGGGAGTAAAAGCCTTCGAACTTTTTTAGTACTTATTCTATGCTTCAGTTTCAATACATTTATTGGTTGATCGGTTGTGCGGTGTCGTGTGATTGGTTGTGTTTAGTTACTTTTTAT
Organism: Meiosimyza decipiens; assembly: GCA_963680825.1. Taxonomy (NCBI): domain Eukaryota; kingdom Metazoa; phylum Arthropoda; class Insecta; order Diptera; family Lauxaniidae; genus Meiosimyza; species Meiosimyza decipiens. Next base: position 32,830,797 of record OY804261.1, read on the forward strand.
AAATTTTTATATTGAAACGGAGCGACGCTGAAGTAGAACATGGTAAGACTTGTAAAACTATTAGCTGTGACAAAGGATTTTTCTGTGTGTCTATGTACTAAAACCATTTTTTAGGTACATGTACAAATAAGTGTTAAATACCAATTGTATATATCTATATATTAAGGTCCATATATATTTATATAGTTAAATATATAAGTAATGAAGTTTTATAATGCTTTAATGTACTACATGTATGTAAATACTCCTGTGCATATTACATAAAATAATTATATGTAACTGCACTAAAATGATGTTGATATGAATTACAGTTCAAATCTAAAAATATATAAATATAAATGCCTATATATGTACCTAAAATTTGGAATTTATAATCAAAATAAATTTCAAGTATCTACTCATAAATTTTGCCGATACTATGCATAGATGTATTTCACTATTCATGAATGCAAGGAAAAGCCGGTATATATAGATGTATATGTATGTATGTGTGCGAATTTTTCCCGTTGAGATAAAATGTGGGCGTTTATGAGTCACACACTAATTCTTAAATGTTTGTCAGCCTAAACCATAAAGTTTACGTTATGAACGAACAAACAAAAAATGATATTCGCATGTTTTGCTGACTCAAACGCGATTCTTGAAGTTGCTATTTAATTTTTCATATTAAAACTATATCCATGCTGTTTGTCATTTTATTAACTATCAGTTAAGGAACCTGCGATTATTATATCTTATTTTTGTGCTTTTAATTCATAGCATGAATACTAATCGGAAATATTTACTCGGATCTAATTTCGAATCCATTTGGAAATTCTGATGTGCACCTGTTTAGTTGTTTTTTGAGTATGTACAGTGGCGAGCACATTTGACTTTAGGTAGTTCTAGAGACTTAAAATACAACAATCGCAACCATATTTTTTTTCTAAATTTTTTATTTGTCCTTAAAATAAAGAATATAAGAACATCCTTCAAATTGGATGCAAAAGTTTATTTTTAATTTATATAATAAAAAAAATCGGAACAGGTTTACTTTAGCTGACATTCTCCAATTTTTTTTTTTTAGGGATAAAAGGGGGGTAAAAATAAATAAAAATTATGAAATAAAAAAGGGCCGGATATAGCTTTTGTAAAACTGATCACAACTTGGAAACCCCTGCATGCATATCAAAAATTTGGGTGTCATAAATAATGGTGAGTAAAGTTTTTAACAACAAACTGAGCTCCCTTAATATGTTAAAAAAATTATAGGTCATTCAGACTTTAGAGGAAAAAAAGTTTTTTTAAAAAAAAGTTTGTCAAAATTTCAGAAAAGTTGTCATATCTCCAAAATTATAGGTTGAATTTCAAAACTTTACTCACCATTATTGAAGGCCATTAAATTATATTTTTTATGACACCCAAATTTTTGATATGCATGCAGGGGTTTCCAAGTTATGATCAGTTTTACAAAAGCTATATCCGGAACTTCCGATGGCTATATCTCCGAAACTAGATCCGAGCGGTCCTTTTTTATTTCATATTTCTTGTTTATTTTATACCCCCTTCTACCCCTAAGGATATAAATAAAATTAAAGAATGTCAGCTAAAGTAAACTTAAGCCAAAAACTCAATTTATCCACTTTTGCACATTCAAAAATTATATGTTCAAAATACTATTTTAAATAGGCAAGCGCCTTTGATGACATTGTTAACTCGTGTGCGCATGCTTCCAACTAGTCTCTCGATGAATTAATGCGAAATAATGGCCCACTTTGTTTGAATCTGGGACCCAAAGTTCGTCTTAGTGCTTTGGTGGATTATCGCACCGTCCCAGTCCATTTTTTAAAAAAGGCCACAAATTTTCGATGGAGTTCAGATCTGAGTATTTATTTATTTAATTCATCTACCGGGTTTCTTACCCTTACAGATTAGTAATAAGTAATAAAACTTAAAAACTATTGGTAAAAATTAATAAACTTAACTATATACGATCAATTATTTCTTCAAGACATTTTTTGAAAGCAATCCTATTTAAGCTGAAGTCCAATTGGTTAGCGAGTGCGTTACAATTAGACAAGCATCTAGAAATAGGTTCATTAGAACCATAATTAGTTCTGTGATACGGAATGTAGAACATATTTGACTCTCTAAGGTTACGAGCTGGGGCATTGAATGGAATTAGCGCAAGTAAGTCAGGCGAATTTAGTCTTCCGTCGATAATGTCCTTAATGAACATAATATTACTAACTCTTCGTCTATTGGCCAAGCTGCTGAGGCTTAATAAACGGCATCGCACCCAAAAAGGAGGCATATTTTCCCAGGTATACAGTCGTCTCAAGGCAAATCGAGTAAACCGTTTTTGAATATTTTCAATGCGTTTTATCGAAATATCGTAAAATGGATCCCACACGATGCTAGCGTACTCTAGAAGAGATCTTGCTATGCTAAAAAAGATAGTTCTAGGCGTAAAAGGATCGAAAAACTCTCTAGAGTTTCTTTTTAAAAATCCAAATTCAGAATTCGCTTTTGAAATTATATACTCCAAGTGCACGTCAAATGAGAGCTTTTCGTCAAAGTATACTCCAAGGTCTTAAATTGGTGTACTCTGGAAAATGTATTATTAGCGTTATAATTGTAATCGTAAACAATACGAGAAACTTTACGTGAAAACGTTATAATTTTACATTTTTCAAAATTCAATGACAACTGGTTAATTTTTGACCAGTGAAGCAAATAAGAAATATCGTCCTGAAGCTTTTCGCAGTCGCTACGATCTTTTACCTCATGAAAAATTTTCAAATCATCAGCATATAGAAGGCATTTACCAAATTTGAATATCTGGGCTACGTCATTTATGAATAAGTTGAAAAGTAAAGGTCCTAAATGACTCCCCTGAGGGACACCTGACTTAAGCTTAATAGGTCTAGAACAATGTACACCAATTTTGACAGTCAGTGTCCTATCAGAGAGGTATGAGGTAATTCATCTTAATAGTTGAGAGTGAATGCCTAATTTTTCAAGTTTACATGACAATATCGGATGTTTCACGCTGTCGAGAGCATTTGAAAAGTCTGTATAAAACGTCAACTTGCAAGCCCTTTTCAAGTGCGTTAATTGCATAATTTGAAAAAAGAAAGGAACCATGTTGTTGAGTAGCAAAATAACTACGCATTTCAGCAAAAAGAAGTTTATTCACAATGTTATCTAATATTTTTGGTATAATTGATAATTTTACAATAGGTCTGTAATTCTCAATCAGATGCTTTTGACCAGATTTAAATATCGGAGAAACACAAGCAGTTTTCCATTCATCCAGGAAAACGCAACAAAAAAGAGATTTATTGAAGATCAATCTCAAAGTAGTGTGCAGAGAAGATCCACATTTTTTTAAAAACTGTGGAGGCAATAAATCATACCCAGCGCTTTTAGTGCAGTCAAGATTGTTTAAAGTTTCCAGCACTTCAGTATCCGATATTTCTAATTTACCAATGTTGAAATATTGGGGAAACTTAGCAAAATTGTTAGTATCGCATTGTGAATGAGCGGAATTGAAAACGGCCCCAAAAAAATTTGCAAATAATTCAGCGATTCCCTCAGAGTTATTAGCCACAATTTCTTTATATTCCATTGAAGTGGGGAGTCCAGAGGATTTTCTTTTACTATTTAAAAACAGCCAGCAGGATTTGGGATTTGACTTAATGCCACATTCGATAGACGAAATATACTTTTTATATAAAAAATTAGACAGAAATTCAAATTGAGCTGACCACGGTATCGTTTGGAATTGTTGGCTATTGAGTAAATTTTTAGCATCTCCACCCTGCTGAAAAATTAAGTTCTGATCAGTAAGAGAGCACTCTTCTGAGTCGGCAACAATTTTATCGAATACGTTGCTAAATACTTGGTCAATGCCGGTTCCGCTACCCAGCGTTACTAGATTATGAGAGTTCTGACAATCCCAATTTTGAAATAATTCTGATAAGTCTGAAAATTGTGAGCTACCAAACAAGTCAATGTTTGAGTCACCAGCCAAAGTAACTGGGCTGTGTATACTTCGAGCCATAAATCTCTCCAAGATAGAAAGAAAGGCGCAAATATGGCATTTTTGCGAACGATATATCGACACTAATCGTAATGACTTGCCATCTTCTTGAAAATTTTACAACCTAACATATACCAAGTCAACAAAATTTTCACTTACGCACATCTCCAAAGAGAATTTCAGTTTAATGCTCACAATAGAGCGAAGTACCGCCATATCCATCGTTCCTACAACAATGCACTACACTATAACTAGGTGTATAGAGTATAACTGGGATAAATTTTCTTTTGACCACGTTTCTTGAAAAGCTATTATGTTGGGAAGTTTAGCCATACATGCAACAAGAGATTTAAATTTGTGAAATTTATTTATTTATGAAAAATTATAGAAACACTGATTGTTAGTCATAATATCAATCAAAAAAAGTGTAAAACTACACATGGAAGATAATGCAATGTAAAAAAAGTTAACAAATTTATGGAGAAACAAACGCCACTTGATCATCGTCTTCATTACCAGTAGTAATTCTTCGATCCATTGCCTAGCGTTTGTTGATACATTTAACAAAATTTTATCCACCTCCTCTTCGCATCTGATTACTTGTGGCTTTGATGTATCTAACTTATAAAATGCACGCCCATTTTTTGCAAAGAAGTGGTTTTAACCAACATATTTAGGGTTCCTGCAAATTTCAGAAGGTTAAGAGTTTCTTTACTCAGGAAGTTTTTAATAAAATCTACATTCGTAGGCTCGTTTTGCTTCAACTTTGGTTTAGCAGACATCAACTTCTCTTTACACATTTTAGAAACGAACTCAACAACTACGGCTTTCCTTTCCTCCGTGCGATTTTTATTCTTGTTGACTACAAAGTAAGCATCTTCAATATTCTGCAGCTCCATATCAACACCAACACTTTTTCACAGCTACACCTCACCTTCAGCTGCCGTAGTACTATCATTCACCTTTAAACCACTGACAATGCGTTTCGTTTTTACGCGGTCGTCGTCCAAAAACTTTATCGATAATATAAGACTGTTAATTTCTTGCCTAAGATTTTGATTTTCGCTTTCCATTTGCCGTAATTTCTTTCTGTTTTCGTGAACACCTTTTAAAATGTTATCATATTTCTCGGCCATAAACCGCATAGATTAGATTCTTGTATGTCAGAAAGCTGATCTAGATTGTTTAACTTTATTTTAATTGCTTGCAATTGTTTTTTCACTTCTCCTTCGCCGCCTTCGCATAAGTGACAAACGTAAACCTCGCTCTCATTTATCGCACTCAATAAAGTCTTGTTCTTCTTTTATTTGCAACTTGCATTCCTCTCAAATTGATTTCATATTTTTACTAGGTTTTCGATTGGCACCTACCATTATTGGTCGATTTTTAAATCGAGGATGTGAAAAAAATGTTTTTTTATAGTTTTTTTAGATTTTATTTTGCTTAGAACTTATAAAAAAAATGACTAAAATCCGTTAAGATTTCTCGGCTGTATCGGTGTTTGGGGATTTAATTTTTGTTAACACTTCTGCAGTGTTCATAACATAACATTAACTATACACCGGCGGCGCAAGAAACTTCTCTATTTTCGATTCAGGAAAAACAATATTTTAAATGTAATCTAAGGTCAGGCACAGCTGCGGAATAAGCAGAAGTAAAGTTGAAAACATACTAGGTACATATTGATTTTGTTACAGTTAAAAACGTAAAATGTAACTTAAAATACAAAGCGTTGAAAAAATTTTTCGATATATAAAAAACACCACGTTTCCAAAGATACAAAAAATTTCCCCGTAATATTTTTTTAGTCAGCTTATTCCAACAAAAAGCGTTACTTGAAAAGTGAATTTTTAATTTTTTTTACTCATGTATTTTCAAACACTCATTTTAAAATAACGTTTACAATTTTTTGTGTAATATGGGTTATGCCACGTCCATTTTAGCAATTCCGTCCACTTTATCCAGTGTAACTTATATACACTACCAACTTTAATACTGATTGCTTGTATAGTTCACAAAATAACACTTGTAAGGGAGCTGTCACGTCCGCTGGTGAGTTTCGACCGATTTTGATTCAAAGACGCCTTATATACACGGTGTTCTCTTTTATTTATTATAAATAACTATCTGTTGGCTTGCCAGAAGCTCCAGTCGACACAGTTTTCGATGATATAGGTCATACAAAAAAAAATAGTCGAAGGGCGTCAAAGTGCAAAAAGAAGAGGAACGAGTAAGGAGAGACATCACATGTTCTAAATTTTGGTTTTTAAAAAGAAGGTTTACATTTTAATGTATGTATATAGTATGTGGGAGGTCTTCGCTAGATTAGAATAACCAACATCGTTATGGTCGCTGACATATATAGCATTTAATATTTTTGGGGTGTATGGGAGCAGCCACGCTAACTGATGCAGTTCCATCCATGTTCAAAGATACCTTATAGTAATTTCATAATGTGAATGTACCATTTGCAAATGGTGTCAAATATCATAGTTGTGAAAATTGTAAACCTTTGGCAACAGTTAAAAATTAATATTTCAAAGGAAAAAACTTGAAGCCTGGAGGAGTTTCCAGGTGGCAAATGATGCCTGGAAAAAGCAACCCCAGAGAAATTTCAAAAAAGAATTGCTTCTATGGCAAAGGAGTGCAAAGCTGTAGTAGCATATGAAGGTTTTTCAACAAAATTTCAAGTATTTTAAAGATATAAACGATTTCAGTAATCGTTTCTACTTACATCTCCATCCTTGTTCATAAGCAGAGCTGGCCACTACCACACACGCAGCTCTCTTCAATGCATTTGTAGCTGTGTTGTGTGGTTTTCAAATCAAATTGAATTGATTTTTATTATTTAGTTCAAATTTATTTATTTTATTATTTGGTTTATTTATTTAGTATTTTATTATTTAGATCTTTAGGGCTAAAGGCTAATCCACCTTTTATCAGACATAATTTTTGAAGCTAGGTTCAAGTCCTCGGCCTCAATCTCATATGGTGAGGCACAAGTATATCATTGATAAACTGAAGCATTTCCTAGAACATTTGGGAATGAAAAATTATTTCAAAAACTAATATTTTTTTTAAATTAAAACGTAAACAAGTGGAAAAAATTCGTTATCACTAAAATTTATGAAAATATATAAATTTTAAATGAAAAATTTGGTGCTTACAAAAAAATTTCCGTTATCACTAAAGATGGACTTACACAAATGACCTCAAAATTTCAAAAAAATTTAAGTCTTATGAAAGATTATTTAGAAAATATGTAAATTTTTAAAACTAAATCAAAAATGTTTGAAGAATCATTTCTAGTAAATAATTTGTGTTTAACATAAATAGTTTCACAGTGGGCACTTTTTTACCAACCTAAATAAATTAGTGATAGTGGAAAAATGTTTCAACGTCACGATTTCTTAGCGAAAAATTAAATTTAACGCACTTGCACCTCATATCTAAACGATATTGTGTTGTTGTTGTCTCTGTTATGTTTGTTAAAGCATTCAATATATGGGTCATTCCATCTACAATGGGCCTATTATACCCTCATGATTTTTAAACAGGCTGAAACTTTTTTCAGTGATTGGTCTATTATGTAGTAGATATAAAAAACTTCGGTAAAATTTTTTTGACCAGTATTATTGCTTAAAAAAAAGTTTTAAGTTGTATTCAAAAAAGCTCGCAAGTAAAACAAAAAAATTCATTGATGAACATAAACAAGCCAACACAGTTCAAATTAGTTTTTATATTATATTTAGGTAGTTGTGTACTAGCAGGTGACAAAAAAACTGCAAATCCCAATCACCCAAAAAAGTTTCAGCCTGTTTAAAAAACATGAGGGAGGGTAATAAATAGGCCCATTATAGATGAAATGACCCATATACATAGGTGAATTTGAAAATTTACAAGAATATAAACCGTTTCTAATGATTGCTTGTTCGGTATAATAATTTTCAGTTCTAACATTTATTTTATTTCAACTAACTTATACATTTTCGGCTTATTTGATTTCAGGCATCAGGAGTAACTGTATCTGACGTTTGCAAAACCACTTATGAAGAGATAAAAAAGGATAAAAAACATCGTTACGTGATATTTTTCATACGCGATGAAAAGCAAATTGATGTAGAAACTGTTGGGGATCGCAATGCTGAATACGACCAGTTTCTTGAAGATATTCAAAAGTGTGGACCCGGGGAGTGTCGGTAAACAACAAATAGATATAAGATCCGAAATTTTGTTTTTAAATTTAAATACTTCGGAATTGCACCTAAAGCCTTTCAAAAATACAGGGTCTTGGAAGGTATACTACGATTATATGAAAATTAATGGATATAATCTTAATAAATGGTTTATTTAATGTTGGCAATTATGTATGGAATACAATGTCACATAAATGCCCGCTTCTGCTGTACTCACAAGTGTGGGCTTTTTTAAGCACATTTTTCATTACATTTTGAAACATTTCACCCGGTATTTCATTAATTTCATGACGAATATTTTGTTTGACTTGCTCAAGGGTTTTTGATTTGTTTGCATAAACCTTGCTCTTCATAGTCGGGAACAGTCAAATTCGGCTCCTGTGGAGGCCATTCAATATCACCATTTCTTTGGATATCTTGTGGAAAGAGGTCTCGCAGTAATTCCATTAGAATTGTTGGTGTAGGCGATGTGGCATTTTCTTAGTGGAACCACATGCTAATCAAATCCAAAGTATGTAGATCTGACATCAAAAAGTTTCAATCATGTCACGATATCGTTCTGCAGTGATGACAGTTATCGTTAAGCCGTTTTAATTTTCAAGGAAGTAAGATCCTCTGATTCCTCTTGACCAAATGTCACACCTGACTGTCTCTTTTAATGGGTTTTAAATAATGAATAATTTATGGATTTTCTATTGCGCTATAGCCGACTATTCTGTTTATTCACATATGTATTCAAATGAAAATCCGCCTGTCACTCATTATGAGTTGTCAAGAAAATCAGGTTTGTCATGGACGAGTTTTAGCATCCTATTGACTTATGCATGTACGGTGCACAGTGGATGGTTTGTATGTTGTATACAAACCATCCACCATATATAGTGGTGGTGGCCATATATAGAAATAATTGCGCTAGACTCTTGAAATTTGGTACAGATGGTTTTTTTGGTTAAAACAACAAAAAAATGTGAATATTAAACAATATCCGTTTACGAACACGCTTATCTCCCATACAAAAGTGTGCTGTGGTTGAGGCTTTTTCTGCAAAAATCGTATCGATTTTCATTAAGTCATCAGAGAAAATCCAATAATGATGGGTGGGTTTCTGGGTTAAAACAAAAAATATTTGTAAATACGAAAAAAAAGGACCCATGGGCACAGTTCCCTCCCACACAAAGATGGGATGTGGTTATGGCTTATTTTTTCAAAATGGGTATCAATTTCTATTAACTTGGCAACTTTGATTTCAAAAATGTTACAAACAATGCGATACTTCTGTACTCAACTGTTCTTCCTTTCACGGAACTCTATTCTGAATTTAAGCACCTCCCTCACACTGTCAGCTGTTACAATGTTTAAATCCTCTAACCTGCAGATGTGCTTAAGGGCAGGTCTATGCAATATGAATTTTTTACAAAACTACTTTTTCACCTTTCGTTGAATGTATGCATCGGTGTCAGTTTGAAAGCTGTAAGTAACATCAGTAAGGAACTACAGCCATTCCAATCGAAAATACAGTCAAAATCTGACGAAATAATTATTTATGCTAAAAGCTAATTCTGGAAATAAACTAATGGCGCTATTTTGTAAATCACGGCGTTGGAACGCAACGCTCACGCTGCATCACTTGGATTTAATATCGGCATTTTATAAATCACTACGTAATTGCGTTAGCTATTTTATGTTGTTACGATGAACTGTCATGTAGCTACAGTGGAGCGTTGTCAGATGTAAAATAAAATGAGGACAATTTTGTAATCTGGTAACGATATCAGCGTTCGTTTTGTTGTCAGTGATTCCAAATGTGCAAAGTAAAATTACAGTAAAAACAATTCAATCAAAAATATCTTTTGTCTAAGGCGGCTATTAAACATATCTCTCCTTTTTTTTAAACTTTTAATATTTCATTTGTTGCTTCGCCTTTCTTTTCAACAGCATCTGTAAGCCTAACGGCAGGTCAAGAGCTAGTGATGAAATTGAGAGTTCATATTAACGAAATCGCAGCGTTTCGTTTTACAAAATGCTACTAAGTGGAGTTTTCACTGTGTTATTGCGTTACTCAACGCTCAGCGCAGGGTTGCGTTCTATAAATTGCGAATTTCAACAACGCAGCACCAAGTAGTGTGTTGTGACTTACAAAATGATGCCATAAGTATTTTTCAGTAGTCCAGTTGTCGAGAATAAATTATCCGTACGTAGATTTAGCATCGTAGAATGTTATAAAAGCAGGAACCGTAAAGATTATGAATTTTATTAAAGAAATCACTTATGGATTTTTATTATTTTCAATCAAAAACAATAGTAATTCTTAATTTATATGTTTTTCGATCAAAAAATGTCGTGATTTAGGATTTGTATTTGTTTCGATCTAAAATAATCGCATATTTGGATTTGTAATTTTTTTCAACCAAAATTAATCGTAATTTTGGATTTTTATTTTGATCAGAAATAATCGTTATATTGGATTTGTATTTTATTCGATCCAAAGAAATCGCTATCTTCCACTTTTATTTTTATCGATCAAAAATAATCGTAATATTCGATATGAAATTTTTCCAATCAAAAATCATTGTAATTATGAATTTTTATGGTTTTAGATTAAAATTAAACATAATTTTGAATTTCTATTCTTTTAGAACCAAAATTTTAGAATATAACTTTTTCCATTACATGTCATACATCTTCGATATTTTTTTGACTTCTATCGATGTATTTTGAAAGCTTTTGGCTTTCTCTGATTTTTCCGATAGTTTTGATTTTAAACTTGTTCGATGATTTTGAAATTTTTTTTATAATAACTTTCTGTTGGTTCGAAGTTTTTCGACTATTTTCGATTTTTAGAGTCATGAAATAAACACATATACCGATTAAAAATGTATATTGTTTTTTTTTGGTTCAAATTTTCTACTTTCGAAAAAAAAATTAGAAAAGTCAAAGACTATCGGAGTTTTTTAGGATTCACATTACCCGAAAAGCAGGGTTGGGTGAGTTCCAAACGAAATCTATTTGTTACTTTCATGGGTCGCAAAAAAAAAAAATTAATGGGTTCGATAGGTTGACAGCTGATAGAAGTAGAAAATGACGTATAAAATTGATAAGAAAAAAAAAATTGAAGTCCATAAATAATAACAACTATTTTTAATCTATAAATATTAAAATGGATAACTACAATTATTTTTGATCGAAAGAAAATTAGAATTCCAAAATTGGAAAAAAAAGTAAATCATTTTTACAATTTCTTTTGATCGATAAAAATAAAAAACCAAAATTATGATTATTTTGGATCGAAAAAAATCAAAATCGAAAATTACGATTATTTCCGAACGAAAAAAAATCAAAATTACTGCTAATTTTGATTTTTACAATGAAATGACGAAAATACAAAATCAAGTCATTCATATATCTGCGCTTCTCGTTGAAAGAAACTCATCTGTTATATTAATACTCACATTTTGTCTTTTCCATCAATGTGTTTTTTTTGACCTCAATTATTCAAAATAACGGTATCCACTTGATAAAAGATGTTAACTTTAAGTTCCGAGCAGAAAAAGCCTCCTACCAGTCACAAAGCGCACCATGCTTAAAGGCATACTGTCTTGCAGAATTTCATCAAACTAGAGATTTTTTAAGCAAATTTTTGGTGAAGTAGAATCTTGACCATAAATTAGCATTCCTGCGAAACTTCATAGGATAGGAGTTTGCGCGTGCGTCGGTTTATTAAGCGAAAATAATTTTTTTTATTAAATCCGGGTCTCAATTTGTTTTTAATTTTAGGTATGGCTTATTTGACTTCGAATACATGCATCAGTGTCAAGGAACATCGGAGAGCTCAAAAAAACAAAAACTTTTTTTAATGTCTTGGTGTCCAGATACAGCTAAGGTAGTAATTTTAATGTCATAACTTCATTTTTAATATAATATATAATTTCAGGTCAAGAAGAAGATGTTGTATTCCAGTTCTTTTGATGCCTTAAAAAAATCGTTGGTTGGTGTTCAAAAATATATACAGGCTACAGATTTATCGGAAGCTTCTCGAGAAGCTGTAGAAGAAAAGCTTCGTGCCACTGATCGTCAGTAAATAAAAATAAAGAAATGTATTTGAAAAATATGTTCACAATATATAAAATTGTTTCGATTTATTTGTTTATTTTTCAATGATTTTTTATACAAAGTCAAGAGAAAATATCTTAATTAAATATGAACGTAATGCAGTTTTTTCATACTAAGCTCTACAGTACGTCCATTTTTTGTTTTTTTTTTTGTTCCGGTTTATACGAAGCAACCCCCTAGCACGAAACCGATGTCTTTGTGGTCGCCGAGAGTAGCTTGGTTCTGGGCGATCACCTTGGGTGCCCTAGGCCAGCGGGACATTCTTGTAAGAAAATGTTCTCCAATTATTTAACGGAATTTGAAGCGCAAATGAATAATGTAAATATTAAATTGCATTTTTATTTAAGAATGTTATATATAAAAATTTTCTTAAGATTTGATACAACAAATAAAAAGCAGCTGGAGTTGTCAGTTCAGCATATACACTCAGCGAAAAAATTATAGGGCCAAATATACGTACATATATGAATATTTTTATTTTGGAATTTCGAAGCAAAATTATAATATATTATTTTTCTTGAGTAAATACTTACATATATTTTTAACCTAAATAAAACTCGTTTTTATAACTGTTAAAGGATTTATAACCTAACACAATTCTCCGTCGTACGAAATAATGATAAGGCCAAAAATGATTTTTTAAAAACTTTTCATCCAAATTAGTAATTAAATAAAATTAAATTCTAATCAATACTCGGTAGATGAACCTCTTTTGATGACTTGCTGCAAACGACGTGGCATTGAATCAATCAATTTTTTAATCATATTCTGGTCAATATTGGTCCATTCAGCCTTGATGCTGTCTTTGAGTTCCTTAACAGAATTATATTGGCGGCCATTGTGGAAAATCCGTTCCGATAATATGCTCCAGAGGTTCTCAATTGGATTTAAGTCTGGACTACATGCAGGCCAGTCCAGCAATGGGATACCTCGAGACTTTAAAAACTCCTTGGTAAACTTTGCTGAGTGAATTGCTGCGTTATCCTGCTGAAATATCCAATCCGGTTCACTTATTTCATCTCCAAAATTAATAAGAACATCATCAAATAGTCCTACATATTTCTCAGCATTCATTTTTGTAGAAATAATGCATACAGGATGGGATCATCGCTGCCCAAATCATTAGCGATCCGCCGCCGAAGTTTCGTGACATCCGCTCCAATTTTTTGTGCGCTTATCATGCCAATATTTTTGAAGCACATCGGGACCGTCGATATTGAACTTTTTTTCATCGGAAAAAATAGCTTTTTTCCACTCTTCGTCCCAGAATTGGTGTTTCTCCGCGAAGTCCAATCACGCACATTTGTGGCGCACTGTTAACTTCGGTTTTGGTATGCGATTTACATGTTCAAGGTTTTTGTCTGCATTTAAAACCTGTTGGACACGCCTCACTGATACGTTGAGATTCAAAAGACGTCTAATTTCTGCAGAGCTATTAAATTTATTAACTGCTAACCTCTTTATTTTGCGTTTGTCTCTAGGGAAAAGTACTGGGTTCCTTCCAGAACTTTTTTTTACCCCATACTTTTCATGCAATTTTAGGAAATTGAGCACCACACTCTTACTCCTATTGATTCGGAGACCAATATCTCTTGATTTTAATTCAGAATCATGGTACGCCAATATTTTCCCCCGCTCTTCTTCTGTCAATTCCTTTCCACGACCCATTTCAGAATATTTATCGCTATAAATAAATTTGAATTAACTTAATTAAACTTAAAAATACTATCCTTCTCATAAAACTGCCCATACCTTTGCAAAATAATAATTTTTTTAAAGTAATTAATCAATATTTCACTCTGAAATCACGTTTGGCCCTATCAATATTTCGCTTTGCTCTCTTATATAACAGCGCTACTAGATTGATTGAAAAACAAAATTCAAAAAATGTTACCGTTATTACAGTTTACAGTGACCGAAGAATCCAATTCTATGAATAACCACTTTTATTGTCAATGCATATGTAAAATAAATGATATTTAATGTTTGGCCCTATAATTTTTTCGCTGAGTGTATGTAGTCAAATATGGGCATCGATTGGTGAAAAAATTTATTTTCCAACTAGTCGCATTAACATCATCAGCCGCACGTGCCTAAATGGTACGATATTGCGTCGCAATGAAACTGACGTAGTACTGATCAAATGTCCAGCGTGCATGTTGTGTAATCGACCAGTACTTCTTATATATAAATAAACGTTAAAATCAATTGTATAGTCACTTTGCGCTGACAGTGTCGGCAGCAATGACAGTTAACAATTTCAACAGATAACAATTTGACAAAGTCAAAAATCTTTATTTTGTGTTTTTTACACTTAAAATTTATCAGTTTAAAAAGAATGTGAAAAGAGTGGATAAAATTATCGTATTTTGATGGAAAAGTTGAAATTGTTTGGTGACTCGTCGGTTGAAAGAGGGTTAAGAAATCCAGAGCTGAACTGTTGCACGTAAATAAAAAAAAAAGTTTGCTGTTCACACGCGGTTAAAGTGAAACCTTAATTACCATTATATAAATGACGGAGCCCATCTTGTTACTCCACAAAAATATCTTAATGCACAGGAACTGGTATCATTGTCTGTTCAGCTTTGGTCTTTAGTTAGACTTATTTTGGAATATTCTTCAGTGGTTTCGTGTTCTCGGTATCAATGCTACAAAGATGCCATTGCGTCAGTACAAACCAATTTTTGATTTTTTTCTTCCGTAGTTTCGCAGTTCATTTACCTATTTTCCATTGCTGCTGGTAAGCATCTACCCGACCAGACGAGGTCAGTCGTTAGCTTGGAAATACTTTAATTACGTTTGCGTAATATGGTAACAGTAAATAAAGAAAAATAAAGTGGAAGAAATATGTGCCTGTAAAAGCAGATTGGACCATTATAATTCAGTTATAATTGTGGCTACATTTCTCCCAACCAATCAATAAGTGCAATTATTGAATTCATCCACAAGAATTTCATAAAGTACAGAAGAATCGCGGATACTTAAAAATAGAATATTGTTTGAAATATTTTTAAAATTTCTTTAAGGGCTACAGCAACTGACGGAGCAGCGCGCAATTTTAACATAGGTGGAATACCAGAAGGCGCCTGGTTTTTTCACCATGGTCAAACATATATAACTTAAGATATATTTTTAGTTTTAGATTAAATTTTTTTCAGAAACGAACATAGTAAAAACATGTTAATGTAAAGGTTTGAAATTATTACGTATGAAAACAATTTAAATAAATTTAAGTTAAAAATTATACCATATGTAAGGGATAGGTTTGAATAAACTAAATGTAACATATATTGTAAAATTTAAAAGAAGAGAAAAAAATGGATATTTTAACAAATAAAGAAATAAATAAATATAAATGCTGGTTTATTGACGCAAAAATATATACATGTACCTACAAAGAAACAATCTGTTTTCCCGATGTATGAACACCATTTTCATTCTTTGAATCTGGTAATTTCAAAGGATTATCAGCATCACGTAATCTTCGCCTAATACGTAAGGCTTCTAAAATCTGATTATCTTATTAAAAAAAGCCACACTGTTTTCCATTTTTCGTATATAATAATTTATATTTGTTCGATTGGCACTGGAAAATTTTACTATTGCAATGCTAAGCGCCTGGGAAACCCAAAAAATAAAATGATTGCAAGCATCAATTTTGTAGAATTAATTTTAAAAACTATTTTAAGTGAAACTGGCTATAAGTGGCGACTCTATCTAATCACGAACTGTACAAAAATTTTGTCGCGTAGGATAGTCCAACCAATCGTCCGCTGCCTCATAATATTGATGCAATCTCTTGAGTCGGAACTCAAATTCGACTGATTTTATGTCCTTGATCACCGTCAAATTTTTATAAACTTTTAGGGATTTGGCTGCTGACTGTAAAAGTCTGCGTCAGATGTTTGACGTAACTTAACAATTTGTTATTGTTATTGCAATATCAAATCACTTGTCAAAATTTGATGTACCCATGGGGCTACCGAAAATTTTGAAATTTCATATTCACCTCAAGAATGTCAAAATTTCATCATGTGACTAAGAACATGTCGAATGGGACAGGCTAAAAGTGTGAAATTTGTTTTCATGGCAATTGTGAAATGCTGCCAATCAAAATCAAGAAACTAACGCTTTTTACACACCGAATTTGAGCTTCGGCGTATGACTTCGGAGTAGATTTTTGTTCTGTAAATGCGAGATACGTCGGAGTGGTAGTTTGGTATTTCTACGTCGGCGTATCGAATCGATGCGCAAGTTCGCTATCTTGTAGAGAGGGAATTGAGCGTCGACGTTCAAATGTCAAAAATGCTTAAGTTAATATATAAGCAAAACAAATGTTTGAAATAGCATTTAACTAAAATTAATTTTAAAATTTAACATAAATAATTTTTCAGCATATTTGAAAAGCTTGGCAACTATAAATGGCAAGGATCGTCTTGTCTTCGACCAAGCTGATTTAGCATTAGCACTCAAAGAGTGTACACTAGACATGTTCAAAATGGCCTCATGTCTTAAAAAGCTTCAGATATGCTTGAAACCAAATAATTTACTAAATTTCGGGTATATCCT
The DNA here is from genome assembly GCA_963680825.1 of Meiosimyza decipiens. Classification (NCBI taxonomy): domain Eukaryota; kingdom Metazoa; phylum Arthropoda; class Insecta; order Diptera; family Lauxaniidae; genus Meiosimyza; species Meiosimyza decipiens. Next base: position 32,847,696 of record OY804261.1, read on the forward strand.
CAATAAAAAAAACTGCGACTGACTAAGGGTCGCATGTTTTCGAATGTATGATAATGGCCGATTTTCTCGAAAACGGTGCGACTATAACTTAACAAGATATGTATTACTTTTACTGACCGGCGTTGCGATCGCCCATCTGCATTAGAAGGTTATCCATTATTTATGGAACACCTGGTATGTGCAAAGAAATAAATGCATGATTTTTGCGCTAGCAAAGCTTAGTTTTTCTTGTTTAAAATCTCAAATTATTTTTTATTTTGACTATATTCACCTCAGTACACTATAACTTTAATCTGTCAATGCCACTACATGCAAAATTGCCAAAATTAAATAGACCACTCTCCCTTTAATGAGAACCGTTTATTCCAAATCTGTTTCTATTCCTTCCTCTACATAAAGAGGTGTAAGTTTATTTCCCAGTCTTCTATTGGTTTTCATCAATTCTTTCTCTCTTACCTCAAAAACTCTGTTTTGTTTCGACTGTTTGTGCATACTTCCAGAAACACTTGCCTATTGAAATATGGTCATGGCTACCTTTAATTAAAATTATTTTAATTAACTCTTTTTGGATTCTTCACCCACTTGCTTACCGATCAAATATTCGAACCGAGAGTTCGAAACTTAAAGAATAGGCCTAGGTAGTATTGCCTACTTGTTTCTGGTCATGAATACCTGGCAAGCAGGTATAAACAGATAAGTTAATATAGGTAACTGCACTGATCTGTTTACCAATCGAAATACATATCAAAATAAAGATAATTTAATTACAAACACGTATGAGCTAGAGCGCTGCAACGGTACGCATTTTCGCATATCCGAAAACATTCGTGCGCTACATCCACACGTCAGTTCATCATAGCAAACGAAGAGCGATGCACAACCGCACCGATTAATTATTATTTTAATTATTCAATTCCTTATTAATCAGTAGATTTGTATTAAACTATATTATCAATAATCTTAAAGCTAAATAAAAAGATTAATAAAATACAGTCTGTTGTTCAAAGAACAAGTGGCGAAAGCATTAAGCCTAACATAATACTAACAAAATAATACATAAGATAGGTAGTAGGGTCTTAATCAATATAATTCAGTTTTACAATCAAAAGAAAGAAAGGCGATAAAGAAAATTGTAATAACAAAGCCTAGGTAATAAGCATAAAAATCATCGAGATACTAAGATGGAACATAAATATGGTAGTCTATAATATCACAATCACTATTAAAATGCCATGATTTCACTTCTTTGAAAAATTTGTTACCATTACGAATATTACTGGGTAAACGAAAAGTCTAGGAGCAACGCATGAAAAAAAGTAAAAAAATGATGAAAATTGTGCAAAGGAACATTGACAAGGATTTGATAGTTTATCCTTAAATCATGACTAGTCAGATCTATTGTAATAAGCCTTCAAAACTTTAAAAAAATATAAATGGGTAAGATATTTAGGTTTTTGAACAATGGAAAACTATGATCCAGTCTATTTTTATTGCATACTATGCGGATAGCATGTTTTTGAGCGATAAGCAAAGGTTAAATTTTATTTGTGTAGGTACCACCCTAGCATATTAGACCATATTGAAGTTTGGAATGAAAAATACATCTAAGCCGTTTCAAGGTGCAAACAGTTTTTAAGTGGCAAGAACACCTACAGAATTTATTGCTTATCAAGTATTTCTTACAGCCTGCACAATGAAAAGTGAAGCTATCCGTATTCAGATCAATTCCAGCTACACTAAAGTGCATTAATTTGGTTTTATCGCTCAAGACTAGCCTATGTGAAGAAAACAAATGTCTTAAAAGACCCAAAATCATGATAAATATCACCAAAAGCTATGGCTTTACTCAAAAAAGGCTGACAAAAAAATTAAATTGAAAAATACTAAAAACATTCCTGTGGTACACCTACTTTTGTGTTAAGAAAGCCACTACTTTTACCATCTAATTTGTCACTTTGACTTCTATTTGATAGATAAGATCGAAACCAACTGTTGAGGGGTCTATCATGATCGACAGTGTCGAAAGCCTGTGTTATATCCACAAAGAGAGCTGCACAGACCTTTTTGTCATTCAAACCATTATAGACATTAGAGCAAAATTTTAATAGTGCATCTTCAGTGGACAAGCCCTCTCTTAACCCATATTGAGAATTGCGGAAGAACTTCGTCTTCGCTAAAAATGTGAGCATTCGAACTTTCATTCCTTTTTCAAATACTTTAGAAAAAACTGACAACAAAAAGATAGGTCTATAGTTGTTCATTAAGGTTTCGTAACTCTTTTTATGCAGAGGAATAACTACAGCTTCCTTAAGTTTATCAGGGAAAATTCCAATGTGCTTACTTTTGTTGAAAATAGAACACAGTACATCCGTAATATTGAAGGCAATTTGTTTTATAAAACTGTTTGAAAATAAACCATTAGGGCAAGAATTTGAGATATTAAGAGACATTATTGTTTTATATACCTCAGAAGATGAAAAAGGCTCAAAAAATGCACTATTGGGATAGAATGTTTCATTATTCAAATAATTGCAAGAACAATCATTTAGACTATCAACATCAACCACGTCTCTACCAATTCTGGCAAAAAAATTATTAAAAGCATTGGCTTTAACATCAACATCAGAGATGGCCGTGCCTTCAATATTAATGTCGGAAGATATCACATTATTCATAGCCTTATTCTATATACTATTAACAAGCTGCCACTCCTTTTTAACATTTGCCCTAATTTTATTAAACTCATTAACGTAATAACTAGTTTTTTCCGCTGAGACTTCAATCGCTATCACTTTGCAGAGATCCTTGTAACGTGATTTAACACTAACGTTGGTAGATTGCTTATAATATTTTTTCGACAAATTATTCTTATAACGAATTTTTCGGGAACAGAGCTGTATAAGGATATATTATTAGATCGCCATAACCTCATAAAAATATGGTCAATGGACGTAGAAGAATAATCAGATATCCGAGTTGGCTCATTAATGCAAGAACCTAGACCATATGCAGACTTTAATAATAAATATTTGTCAACCAAAGGAGAGATTTGCAAAATATTTAAGTTAATGTCACCAAGTAATATAACATTCTCAGACTTGTCGTGTGATAAAAGAAAATCTAAATCACTAAGAAAGATGTCAAAGTTCGAACTATTATGAAATCTGTTCGACTCCAAATGTAAAAGGAAATTTTCAATATTTTTTTTAAACTTCTAATATTTTGATGAACGACATAAAAGCTACTGGTATTTTTTGGATCTGAAGAAATATCTTAAAAATTTAATTTATTACAATGCGCAAAAGGAAGATCAAATAAATCAGTTTGAGGACTCCCATCTCTTTGCGGTACGAACAGATGCAAAACAAAAACAGCTACAGTACACAGTAGTCGGTCACTTTGTACCTGTACCGAATATACGAATAATGTTCGGTACAAATAAAATAGAAGAAATTGAGCATTTAGCATGTTCAACCATGGAGGTGGAAAATAGAAATTAAACTTTTTATGCTTTTTCAAATTTATTGTTCAACTTTATGTTTATTAACAAGACAAAAAAAGGAAAAAAACAAAAAAAAATTCCAAAATTGTAATACATTTTTAAAACAATGTTATTGCTAAGTATTTTTATTCGGCGATTTGCAACAACACACTGATAATTTCAAAGAAGAATAATAAACAGTTACGGTATTTGCGACATTATCGGTGTGGCTGCTATGTCTTCGAGTATTTTATCAAGTTCTGGGTCACCGAATGAATGTCTTAATGATGACCGAATATCGAGAAGCAGTGCATGTCAAACGAAGCGACTACGATACCATACTCGGTCTGATAAGCATTGCTTCTCTGCGTTCTTCGTTTTGTTGTTGTACAGCATGTGCAGCGGTATAACAACCGAATATATTCATGCAGGGCTCTAGTATGAACCGGTAATGAAACAGTATTGCCAGGCCTTGAAGTACGAAAATTGGAGCGAGCAAAGATGCGTGAGGGAGAAAGTTGAGCGTACGATTTAGTGCAGTAGAGGAGGACATAGCATAGTAGCTGCGCAGCGCCAGATGTTTTTTTTTTCAAAAAACTGCAAATTCCCAAAAAAAAAAACTAAAAACCTTCCAAAGCTAAGAGACTTTTAGTTAAATAAAACTTTTTTTATTCCTAATTTTATAAAAAAAGCTAATTTGTAAATTATTAAATTGAATATTGTTATATTATTAAAAATCCTTTTTTTGCTTCAAGGGTATATATTATATTTAGGCTCTTCGAGGTCTATCATTTGACACACATTTGAAGCTACAATCTTATACACTTTTTATTAAAAAATTGACCCAAAGAATGGGTAGTAACCCCTGTTTAGGACAGGGTTCATCAAGGCTACAGGTATTTTATTTAGTCTAATCGAGCTCTATCATTTGACACACATTTCGGCCAAAAGTCAGTTTTTTTTGGCCAACGGGACAGGCTTTAGACAGTTACTATCTATCCTGTACATCCCATCCTGAAATCGTGTACACTCGACTTTTCTACAGCCGGCTCTTGGGCTATCTACCATATAAAATTCAGTTTTTGTCTGTCTGTTCGTCTGTCTGTCTTTTATGGATGCGAAAACTATTCGGCCGATTTTGATAAAATTTTTATAGTATGCTAGTATTGATCAGGCGGGTGTCAGACTATAAAACTTTTATTTAGAGTGCATATTTAGGATAGCCCTCATACAAAAATATTTTAAAATAGAATTTTCACACATACCGGTTAATCGATTCACACCGAATTTACACCACTTAGCTTTTATGTTAAAAGGCATAGCTTATGCAATTCTTTTATTCAGCGTGGCCCTCATCCAAAAAATATTTCTAAAAAAGAATATTCACAAAAACCACTCCATCTATTCACATCGAATTTACACCATGTGTCTTTTATGTTCAGAGGCATAGCTTAGGCTATAAAACTTTTACATTGGGTAGCTCTCATACAAAAATATTTTTAAAATATAATATAGTAGCACTTTCACAAAAACTACTTAATCGATCTACACCGAATTTACACCACGTAGTTTCATATTAAAAGGTAATACACTTTGAAGGTGTATATGTTTTATCATATAAAAATTTTTTAAAATGCCATTTTCAAGAAGAGCGGTTAATCGACTCGCACGAAATTTACACTACGTAGCTTTTATATTAAAAGGCATTGCTTAACCTAATCGTTTTAAGGGTGGCACTCATACAGAAAACTACTCAATCGATTCACTTGGAATTTACACCACGTGTCTTTTATATAACGAGGCATAGCTAAGACTATGAAACTTTTATTTAGAGTGGCCCTCATTCAAAAATATTTTTAATCAATTCACACCGAATTTGCTGTTGTATTATGAGGCACAGCTTAGGCTACAAAACTTCTATTTAGGGTGGACTCCCACAATAATATTTTTCAAGTAGCATTCTACTATTTAAAAAAACTGCACGAAATTTTGTATTTAAGGTGAAGCGAAGCGCACAGGGTAATGCTAGCTATGAATATTGTGTAGTATATTATTACATTTGTAACAGCAAAGTTAAATTTTTTTTAAACAATGCAATCTATAATCGCGCAGTTTTTTTTACAAATTGGTTTTTTTTATAAAATTAGAAAAAAAAAAAACAGATCAGCAGAGTTACCTATATTTACTTATCTATTAACTTACCTACTTATACCTACCTTACAGGTAGTCATTTGTGGTGTTGGAAAGTCTATAAAGTGTGCCTGTCAAAGAGTGTAGTGGTTGGTCCAATGTTCGGGTATTATTCAGACGCACACGGCGTTTTTTATAGCCGCAAGGCTTTGATTGCGTTCAGCCGCTAAGACAATGTTCGCACACACAGCCACAAAGGCTTCTGTTTATTGAAACCAGTTTTGAATTTTTCTTTAGCAGTTTTGCATTCAGCATTCATTCTGATTTTTGTTATTAAATTTTAAGACTACTATATTTATACAAATTAAACTAGTATTTCTTAACGCTATTTTGCCCTTATTTTACCATAACTCCACCATTCAATTTCCCCGCTGATCGTGCAATTTCGGTTGCATTAGCATTTCAATTTGCAAAATTTGGTAAGAGTGAAAGAGTCGCAAAGCTAGCTAATTGACTCCAATCAGTTGTTCCCAGACTTGAAAATACGGCATAAGAGTATTTTCTTACAATGTGCATTTTGGGTTTGTTGTTGTTTTGGTCAGTAGAGGTAGCGCAAGGCGTTGCCTCGAATGCACCGAGTCATAATGCTTGCATATGATTGTTGTTGCATTTGTTTGCGCGAGTGGCGGTGGGAACGTTTAGTTTATTTAGTTCCCTTGATATTGGAATTTAAAGAAGGTGTTAGTGGTGGTCATATTGTTAAGCAGGTTCACTACACCCTAACCATTAAGCGAAAATTATATCTTTATTCAATATTGCACTACAATTCAAGCAGCTTCACTTGGAGATATTCTGGGGCAGACTCGATTTCAACATGATAGGGAGATGCATATATCTCAAAAACTTAGTTGTAAGTTTTATTATCTCTTTTGCACATTTGATGTAATTATTACATTATGATTTCTCTAATTCTTTCAACAATGGAAATTAGTGTGCGTAGATGAGCGTTATTATTTTCCAATTCCGATTCAAGCAACAACAATATCTTCTGAGATGCTTTGATGTATCGGTTATAAGGAGATGTTTTCATTACAGTGATTTATTTATTTGATTAAATTCTTCGACGATGTCCACTTAAAAGCATAAATCCAATAACCACTCATCATTTCTTAATTTTAGTACAGAATTTTGGTTGTCATTCATAAACAAGTCAATTTCTTCTCGTAAGTCATAAAACCGCTTTATATATCTACCACGACTTAACCATCAAACTTGACGGAAGCATATAACATCACCATATTCAGAATCTAATTCATTCAGGAACTCCTTAAAATTGTCGATGAGGAAGTGCATGTGATCCGATGTAATTTGCTGTTTTTATAACTAAGTACTTGCATACCGCGATCCATTGATAATAAATATTTACATGTGCACACAAATTTTGTTGATGAATCAAAAAGTGAATTATAATTACATCCTCTTTCTAAGGGCTTCAAACCAAAATTCAGAATTAAAGTTTTCTCATAATGTCGACAGTTAGTTTTTGAATGTATGGATGCGCAGATAATACATTTTTTAATATATGGGTTTTTACTACTTTGGCCATTAAAAAATTAATATGTTTTGTAAAAGTGTGACGAATCTCACGGGGCAGAAAAATGTTCATGGTGAACCGTAGGTTGGCCATCCCTGTTCTAAACCTTTCCCATATCAAAGCAACCATGGCCTATAAATTTGAGCTCAGTCATCAGAGTGGTTCCCGGATCTATAGATAACAAACAGACATATGTACATTAATTTTTATGGATATATTTTTATTGGAAAAATGTGCAAGCATCTGGGGAATTAACCATAAAGTTTTTTATCGAAATCTGTGCCGTAACATTGAAAACTTATTTATCATTTTATTTATATAGAATTCACTAAAATATACCCACCTTAAACCAGTGATGGTATTTGGTTCTTGTAAAACTGTACTAAATCGAGACTTAAAATGTTATTTTTAGAGGCCGAATTTACCGAAAACCTAATATTAATAAAATGTGCGATATTTTTCTTAGTCTTACTAAAATAAGGTGCTCACTTTTGCGATCTTAAAAACCCAAGCAAAATCAGAATATTTCACATTAAATCATTAAATTACAAAATCTACACATCGCGGTTAATTGCTAAAAAAATGATTGTTATAAATTGTTTAAATGTGCCTTAAATGTACTGAAAATGTGCTGAAAGTTCTTCAAATTTACTAAAAATGTCAATTTCTGGCGTAGGAAATAAAAAAAAAAATATTGTAAGGGCAAAATATTCAACATCAAATTTGACCTCTAATTTTATCACTCAAAATACAGCAAGAGCCGAACATAGAAAACAACATGAAACACTCCATTCAAAATACAGCAATATCCAAATAGTTCAAAAACTACTGCAAAATAGCGGATCCTCTACAAATTCAAACCAACAGCAAAGGGTAGGACCAGGAACCACCAGGAGTTGGAATACTGGCAAGTATAGTGTTTACCAGGGTAAGAATTGGGTTACATGTGCTCTTTCTTTTTTGCCGCTTATCAATTGTTTGTGTCACACCTACAGCTTTGATATTTGTCAAAAGTATTTCCTATCCGCGGAGGTTTGAAGTGTACCTCTGGTCACTAAGAAGTCCTTTTTGGAAAGACACGAGCAGCCTTTTCCGAGTTCGACGACTAGCGCCACCAGGAAAGACTTTGGAATACGGTTAATTGTTTGTGTCACCCCTAAAGCTTTAACTTTATTCCAAGGCTATCCTGTGCCAATTTTGATTGGTCGTTCTAGGACTTGAACGAGCCTGGAAGTGCCGTACTTGTTTACTTTCCGGATCTTTGGTGGCGATAGGTAAGTCCCTTGCCAAAGATGCGAACTCGTAGAGGTTTCCAAAGAAAATCTGAAGGTTCGTGAGCAACACCCAAGGCACGGTTGCGTACTCTAGGTCGACTAATAACAATTTTCAAGCACATCCGAAGGTTTTCGAGAAACACCCGCAGGCTTCGTACAGAAAACGAAGCAAACCAGCAAAGGGAAAAATTTCACGGCGGCGTACTCCAGATCGTATAACAACAGTTTTGGAGCACACCCGAAGGTTTCCGAAGGACACACGAACGCTAAAAGCGCAAACGAAGCAGAGCAGAGTCCCTGGTAAAAATAAATCATTTGTAAAGAAAAATCTGCAAAATAAAAATAAAAACCACATAAACAGAAAAAATTATTTCTGATTTTTAAGATCGCCTGGACATTCGGAGATGTAAGTTAAAATAAATCGTTTGATATTCTTTAAATTTATTGTACTTTATTTTATTTACTCATAAACCAGTGCGGTTCTTTTAGTTAGCTAATTGAGAGTGCTTAATTTTATTTTCTTAAAAGCTAGCGAACCCTTGCATTCGCCTACAATGTGATGATCTTGCAGTACGTGCAAGATATCACATTTCAGTTCGCTGCTTAAGCGACATAATTCTGCCAGCAGCATAAGTCATTGACAATAGCGACTGTTATATGAATATGCTTGCTTGCAGAAATTTGCCACTTTTAGGGTATCGCGATAACTCCTTTTAGGGTGTCGCGATAACTCCTCCCTCTTTTAAGTGAGGGCCGTCCTCGGGCTTCCCAATCGCTCTGATAATTTCCTGGACATCGATTTTCCTACGATTCCTCTGACAGCGAAGTTTCAGTTTAAAGCCAGAATAGAGAATCACGATCAAAGTAAAAGTCACGCAGCTGATTAGTAAGGGACGTGTTGTAATCTCCGACTTTATAGCGCCAATATAACGCAGATTCTCCATATTCATTTTATGCAGGGACGGCAAGCTCAGTACGTCTTGGTGTCCAGTGATATTGAGAAGTGGTGATGATGCAATTCCTGGCTGACCTTTAATTAAGTTATTCCGATTGACGAACACGGACCCGTTTACTCGAACTTCATTCTCAAATGTCAGTAAGTAGGTCCCGGTGACAAGTTTTTTTATTTCACCCTCCTCCACTTCGGCTGGGCGATCATTAATTATAATGATGCCATCGTCGATCACCACCATAGCCTCCAAGTGACCTGATATCGTTCTGCAATGCGCCACGCCCCCAGAGTGTAATTGTTGCGCACACGTTGTCTTCAGCAATTCCCTGCGAAAGGTTGATGTCGTTGTTACTTCGCAACTGCTAAGCGCCAGCACTTTATTGCTGCATTCTGCCACTATGTTGCCGTCAGCAAACTGTAGGATCCTGCCGTTATGTAATACAGGAAAGATGTTAACCTTTCTACAAATTGACTTAGGTACTGGAAATTTTATTATAAAATGAAGCTCGTCGATACTCTGTAACGCTTTGATGCTCGCTACTTCCATTAATTCTGCTACGCTAACATTTGCAAATTGCTCATCAACTAAAACCTTTAAATCATGATCATCGAGAATAGCAGGATTAATTAAGTTTATCTTTGCCAAGGTTACTGACAACATTAAATTCTGTAATTCCGTTATCAGCATCCTATTCCTTGCCAATAAAGTCTCATAGAGGTGACCAGTATCGATTTCTTTATTTTTAGCACTAACCAGAATGCTATTTACGGTTTCCGTTAATTTATTTATCTGTTCTTGCGTTTTTGTATTGATTAATATCTGGTTGTTGTTTGAATCTATTAATCGATTTTGTGTAAACCTTAGTTTTTCAAAATCATCGAAGTCGGGGGTACCTGCAACAATTTTCAAGGCAGTGCCTAAGAGGTTTATACTTCGCGTATGTCTGTGATTTACGTTCAGTGTCGCAAGAAGTGTTCTGAGGTGGTTTGTATCGGATTCCAAAATCTTCTTCATGTGGGATTGGGGAAAGAAACTGGTCATGTTTAATGTTTCTTCTATAATCTGAGAAAACGTGGTCAAGTTCGTTGTGTGCCTTAGGTAATTGCTTTTTTCCCAGATAATAACCTTACCGTCCACAACTGTAATGTAGTCGGAACGCGTGTAATCGGTTAATTTAGAGCTCACCAAGGTGTATCCCAGAATCAGCGTAACCAAGATCCTAAAAATTCAAAAAGGTAATATGAGTTACCTTACTCCGTTTAACTTATAAATACTCTAAGTCTGTCCTACAATACGTATTTAGAAGCGAAGCTAACCTAAAAATTATAAAAGTTTAACCTATTCCAGGTTTAAATCCTTTGTTAGATTGATGTAAGGAGAATAACACTATGCAACACGAAACAAATAATAAGGTTCCATTGCCACTAAACAGCCCAAAAATTAGCTAAGTAGTTGTACAGATTAAACTATTTTAGGTTGTCCTTATGGACCACCCTCCCTTTTATGAGAACTGTTGTTCCCAAATCCGCTTCTATTGTTGCATCTACCCCAAGAGGGGTGAGTTTGTTACCTAATCTTCGGTTAGTTTTCACTATTACTTTATCCCCTACTTGGAATATTTTATCCTGCCTTGATCTATTATGTCTATCTAATAATTCTTCCTGTGCTTTTTTAATCTTCTTTTTTATCGCCTCACGAAAATCTAGTGGGCACGAATGTACTATATCAATTGGTTTTTGACTCGTTATCGAGTGAATGGTTCTATTGTATTCTATTGTTGCCTCAAGAATTAGGTCAACAGTATCATCGATTTTCCTCTCGAGTTTTAGGCATCTTGCGATCTCTAATAGAGTGCTATGCAATCTTTCAACCTGCCCATTGGAAGTACTATGCAATGGGGGGCGTTGATGACATGAACGTCAAACTGGTTTAGTAGAATCGATTTAATAGTTGCGGAGTTCAATGAGGCTTCATTATCACAAAAAATTGTTTTAGTTTGTGGAAAATAATTCATTAATTGAAGTATTGGAGGCTTCACGTCAGTAATTGTTCGTGATGGGATAGGTTGCACTATTGCAAATTTCGAAAATTTGTCAATGCAACTCAAAAAGTATTTTTTATCTGTGGAAAATATATCAATGTGTAAGATTTCGCCTGTGTGTGAGGGAATTGGTGTTTCACCAATTTTTTGTTTTTTCGGGTGACGACTATATTTAGATTTGACACATATTCTGCAATTCTTAACGAATTCGTTCGTCATCTTTGTCATCTTTGGGAAAAAATAATCCTGAAGAATTTGCCTCACATTTTCTTGTGCCGCTCTATGAGCGCGGTTATGCTCAGCAATTATAATTTCCATTTGCTCATCTTTCCCGTAAATGTCTGTTACAAAACTTTTTGAGTACCAAAATTTCGTCGCCGGAAAAGATTCAATCAATTTATGTTGAATATGAGCTAAAATCGGCAACCTACAATAAATTGCGTTCACCACATCTACCTTTACAACAGCTTTTATAACTTCAATCAAGGTGTCCCAGTCAGAGAATTCAATAAGGTGTCTGGTTTTTTCTTTGAAAATGATAAAAGTGCGTGTTGAAGCACTCCGTGCTTCTTCAATTACAATTTGATTCCTGTAACAATTTATTGGTTTTTCCGTGGTTTCAATTGTGTAGGTTAAGGAATCCTCACTATGAATTGTGGCCATATCGGAAAGAGCTTGGTTTTCCAAGGCGCTAATATTTTGTCGAGATAACGCATCGGCAACGTAATTCTCTTTCCCTGGCTTGTAAATTATGTTGGCATTGTGTTCATCGATGAATGCCTTCCAGCGTTTAATTTTGGCGTTTGGGTTTCTGTCCGATACCGCAAACGTAAGAGGCTGGTGATCTGTAAATATATTTAAGTTTTTCACTCCATAGAGGTAGTGGCGGAGATTTTTGAGAGCCCATACTATGGCTAGAAGTTCTTTTTCATTGGTTGCGAAGTGCGATTCATTATCTCGTAACGTCCTGGAGATCATTGTGATCGGTTTTCCATCCTGTGACAAGACAGCCCCTATACCGTGCGACGAAGCATCTGTCGTGAGGTCGAATGGCTTCTTGAAGTCCGGGTATAATAACATAACGTCCTCCGACGCTAATATATCCCTAAGTTTATGGAAAGCATGACGCTGTCCATCATTGAACGTTATTGAAATTCTCTTTGATTGCTGAGCACTTATTTTACCGTTTTCACCTTTTAAGATGTCAGTGAGGGGTTTGGCTATAGAAGCGAAATCTTTGACAAAACATCTGTAGTAGCTGGCCAATCCTAAAAATGACCGCAATCCAAACAATGTGGTAGGCTCTAAATAATTTTTGATAGCGGCAACTTTATCAGGACTAGATTTTATACCCCCTCTAGACACCGTGAAACCTAAATATTCGACGCTTGTTTTGAAAAAGTTTGATTTTTCTTTTGAAACCCTAATGTTGGCTTCAAATAGACTTTTTAAGACCCAGTCAATGTGTTTGACATGGTCCGTCTCAGTTTCTGAAAATATAATTACGTCATCGACGTACACATAACAGGTTTTACCGATTTGCTCTCGGAGGACGTCATCAATCGCCCTTTGAAAAATGCTGGGTGCATTTTTTAATCCGAAAGGAAGTCGGCAAAATTCGTATTTCCCATTTCCCACAGAAAACGCTGTTTTTTCTCGATCTCGTTCGGCGAGCTCGATTTGATGGAACCCTGCCTTTAGGTCGAGAGTTGTGAAATACTTAGCTTTACCAAAGTTTGACAATATCGTTGAAATATTTGGAATAGGATATTTATCATCTATTGTCCTTTGGTTGAGCTTCCGGAAGTCTATTACTAGACGCTTCTTTTTGTTGCCCAACTCGTCAGTGCCTTTTTTATCCACCACCCAGACATGGTTGTTGTAGGGTGATCTCGAAGGCCGAATTATTTTGTTTTTTAACAAATCTTTTATTTCAGAATTCACGAAGTCAGCCACTCCCATAGGATATGGGTAGAGCTTAGAGTAGATTGGATCGGTACTTTCAGTGCGAATAGTAGCGACAATGTTTGTATTATATGGCAGCATCTCGTTTGGATCTGCAAAAGTTTTTATTCGATTTTTTAGCATTTTTTGGAAGTCTGTTCTTACTATTAATGGAATTTCTATGTCGTCCACCCTGGTAAAGTTGACGTTTTCGCATTTGTGAAACTTGATCGTTTCCGATCCAGATTCGAAACGAATTCTATTATTTTTAAGGCAGATTGTTGCTCCGACCTGTGTTAACAAGTCGAGGCCAATTATGCCGTCAAAGGTTGAAAGGTCTTCCAATATGAAAAAAGTGGCAGTTTTGCCAAACAAATTAAAAAAACATTTCTTACTGATGTTATTAAAACCGTGAATTGATTTCACAATAAACGGAGTGTCAACCGGTGCCACATTCCTTATTTCTTGGAGTGGTTTTATATAATTTTTAGAGGCCCCGGTGTCAATCAAAAAATTTAACAATTTCCCAGCTACGGTCCGTTGGATGAACGGTAGCAAGGAGTCTCCCCTAAAAAATGTACAATATCAGAATCATCGTCTGTTTCGGCCACTGCAGCGTCCGCCACAGCTTTATAGTGCTGTTCATGAGGAGCCTCCTCCTGCAACACGTGATTAACTCGTTGTTGCCCGTGCCCAGACCGTCTATCAGAATCAATTTTCTTCCTGGACGACCCCTGGTGATTTTGATAACCTCTAAAGTTCGTCGGTTGCTTGAAACGAGAGGAAGAAGGGTCCACTTCCATCATTTGTACCTGGTCCTGTTCAGCAGAGTCCCGGGGTGAAGTCACTTTTTCACGATATTGGTTTTGGCGTCTTGTAAAATGCGGATTTTTTCCACGATGCAAGGCGCCTTCATCCTGACCGCTGTTACCTTGAATGCGTCGTTGGTTTCCGGATTTATTTGCTCTTTCTTCAGAACTTTTGGCAAAGTTTGTAGCGAAAGTATATCTTTCGCGATTAAACTCTGCCTCCTGAGCTAAGGCCAGAGCGGAGGGTAAGTCCGACGGACGCGCTGAAAAAAGAATATCCGAGAGCGATTTTCTTACCCCCGAAATGAATGTACGAAGTGCGTCTGCCCTATATTTTTCGTTAAGAGTAGCAGCGACGGCTCCGTCATAACACATAATAGTTTTATTCGTTAGAAGGGTTAATTTTTTTTCTACTTCGTCGTAGAATTGCAATAAGGTCATGTCACCCTGCCGAAGGGTGCTCATTTCCTGTTCAACTAAATGTATTGGACGTTTGTCCGAATACGTGAAATCTAAACGGGCTATGATAGCCCTAAAATTTAAAACTGTATTAAATGAAGCGAGGACAGCATCGGCTGTCCCTTTTATTTTGTTGCGAATAATCGCTACCGCTTGGTAGTGCCGTGAGCTACCAGCGTGACCCTCAAATAGCTTATATGCTGTGACACTTGAGTTGCTACCTGATTTGTTACTTGGTCGAGTCTACTCTGAAAATCTTTTGCCTGTGCCTCAAGTGCACTACGCACCGCAGCTTCTACCAGAGCTATCATTTCCTGTGAATTCATATCGTCCGAATTAGGTTTTGTATCGTTGGTTTGTAAGGCTCTAAAACTCTCAAGTAAGTCTTCAACGTCGCTCATATAAGGGTTTTCTGAGACACACACTAATAAGAATTACAGTTCAAGCAACAAATTTACGCAAGAGAAACCAAATTTAAATGTTTTTTTTTTTTTTTTTTTTTTTTTTTTTTTTTTTTTTTACTTCACTTCACTTTCTATCTTTTCAAAATTATTGGCAAAGAAAAGGAAAACCTTTTAGCTAAAACACTCGATAGATCATTGATTATCTTAAAGAAAAATTAACGAGCAACTCACATATCAGCGGCAGAAGAATTTCCCTTTTGTTTGAAGAGGAAGAAAAAAAGATCTCCAGTCAGTTGAAGCAGCAAAAACTCTTTTTTCAGCAGTCTGCAATGAGTTCTCGAAGAAAAAATCTCCTTTCCAATTAAATTTGTGACGTAAATTTCCTTTTAATTAGTTTAGGAACCCTCCTCTGGTAGTTGAAAATGTCCTCTTGGTGGATTATCCCGTTGGGCGCCAGTTAAAATAAATCGTTTGATATTCTTTAAATTTATTGTACTTTATTTTATTTACTCATAAACCAGTGCGGTTCTTTTAGTTAGCTAATTGAGAGTGCTTAATTTTATTTTCTTAAAAGCTAGCGAACCCTTGCATTCGCCTACAATGTGATGATCTTGCAGTACGTGCAAGATATCACATTTCAGTTCGCTGCTTAAGCGACATAATTCTGCCAGCAGCATAAGTCATTGACAATAGCGACTGTTATATGAATATGCTTGCTTGCAGAAATTTGCCACTTTTAGGGTATCGCGATAACTCCTTTTAGGGTGTCGCGATAACTTGTATACCCCGGCAAAGAAATTTCCCAACAATATATCAGATAATTTTTTGAAAAATTTTAAAGATAATAACCGAAATACAAGTATCTTGCAGTAACCGTATAGGAGCAATCGCTTCTGTTTTTGAATGTTATAGATATGAACTTTTTTCATTGCACTTTCATTACTTTATTTATTTCGCATGGGCATGTCATACCACACTTCTTGGACACACTCCCACAATCGTTCCATATTCGTGGATAAACGGGTTCACTTTATTGTCCTCAAAACATTTGTTTACATGCTAAGAGGTGTGTTTTGGGTTGTCATCTTGCTGATAGCTCCAAGGCAAGGGAAAAGGCAAGAGTAGGGCAGCATTTCGTTTTCGAGTGTACTTTTGTATTCGGCTGCTGTCATTTTGCTCGTTGTCCGGAATATAGGACCTATCACATATTAAAATGTTACAAGAGATATTTTTAAAAATAACAGAGTAGTATAGTGCAATGTTAAAATTATTGGTTCACTAACTAACTCAAAGTTGAAGAAATTTATTTGGAATATTACTAAAAATTAATTAAATATATCAATTACGACATAGGCAGAACGTGTATCTCAAACTAAAAATAAGCCAGCATAATCCACTTTTATATCGAGTTATGTTAAATATTTGCAAAACTACAAATTTTTGCTTGCTTTTGTAACTTGCAAAATTTACCCTTATGGTCATATTTTTCCGCAGCAAAGGAACTTTTTTAGATAAGCGCCCAGGTGGGTTCGCCATTAGTAAACGTCGTCGAACGGATTGAACGCTAACCACGTTCTCAATTTCTGCTAAAATTTTAATGTGCCTTTTTTTCGTTAGTTACAATATGACGACCAACTGTTGAAGCGGTCTTTGGTGGTCTACCACGAGTTTCATTTTGCGGTATATTTTTAAGAAAATATCTTACGAAATTGTGAGATATATTCAGCAACCTGCCAATGCATTGAAGAGATTATTTTCTTTTTTCAAGTTTAGAGCCAGTTGGTGTTCTTCAGCAGAGCAACGTGACTTACGACCCAACTCAATTTAAATTTTTGCTGTCGCTTCGCTGCATTTTAAGATTTAATTAAAGCAGACCTAACGTTCTTCTAAGGAAAGCTCAAAAAAGATTTTTAAAAAATTTATCAAACAAAATTTGACCAAACTTGCTGATGTAACTATAATTTTGAGCAGTCAAATTTTTAAACTATGCACACTAAGTGGAAACGCTCAAAACTTAGGGGAATTACATGATTTGCTTAGCAGAAGATGGTGCTACCAAATTGTGTAATTCACGATACCACTACGATTTTTCCTCTAAATTACCAAAATATTTTTTTAATAGTTTAAACTAAAAACTCAAAAGTGTAACTATTACTTTTAGCAGGTGTGTATGTATTTAAGCTGTGTTTATATTACTCTTGTAAGATGTCTGAAGGATTTTTTTAAATTTTGGAAAATTATCAACATTTGAACTCAGTTCAGTATTGATAATTACATTGATTTATTTTTTTCTGATCTTCTGGTGAGTATGCGCCGTGAATTATTTTGGCAATTGATAGATCTTTTTGATAACCAGTAAAAACTGGAAGAGTTTTGAAAACTAACTCAAGACTTAATTCAAACATGGTTTTTATATCTAACGGGTGATTTTTTTGCTACTTGTTTTTTCAGTGTAAGTTTTTCGACACCTCACATGTGTTAATGCAAACAATGCTCAGTAAGGTTTGCCATTTTACCAAAACCAAATTGGCATGTTTGAAGGAATCTTTTTTACCAACAGTTTAATTTCTCGAAATGGAGTAGTCAATATGTGTATATAAATTTTGATTGATGCTACTGTATGTTGACATCAAAATCGGACGTTCAATGTCGCAAATCTTATTTTGACACCCTTGACGTGCGTCCGTAGAAGTTGCACTATAGGTCAAATAGTACATTTTTCTGACCAAAACTAATATCGGCTATATTATCATGGTGATCAACTGGAAATTGTAATAAATAGCTAACCCTTGCACTACCGACTCCAAAATGGCACGCACTACTTTTTTTTAAATCTCATAATAATTAAAAAAAGAGGAATGTTTTTATTTTTGGATTTTAATTTTAGGTTAAGAAACACATAACGTTGAATTAAACATTACTTTCTAAAGAAAAATTAGATAAAACGATTACATTGAACTTAAGATTTCGGTTTCCTTAATTTCATCGTTCTCTTGTTCATTCCCGCGTGCTTTAACATAGTTAGTTAAGGTAAGTTGTTCGTCTGGGAGTTCACACCTTGATAATTGGATCACTTCTGACGGAAGTTGGAGACGCTTTTTAGTCTGAATGCATCTGTTTAGAGTAGCGAAGAAATAATTGGATCTAATGTGTCCATTTCTCTAAGAAACACGTTTAAAAGTGCATTAACGCGGCTACTTTTGCGATGATGATGTAATCTATCAGACTTGTAAAATTTTTGTCGAGACTCTGTTGATTCTTCTCCAAAACAACCAACAGGAAGAACTAAGTAGTATCATTTGAATATAATTTCCCTTGAGTGAAAGAGAATTTTGTGTACACAGTAAAAATATTAGTTTAATTTTAATTCCAAAAAAGTATTTATATAGAACAACGACAAAAAAGTTGAAATTTTAAACTATTTTGGAGTAAGTAAAGAGAGAGAGAAAAATTGGGAGTTATACTTTTTGGTTTTAATTTTTAACTATAATTAGAATAAAATTTAATTTTTTTTTGTTTAAAAAGTAAACCTCTTTATTATTAAATAAAATCCAAAATTAGATTAGAATTTATATTTTTCTGGTATTAAATAGTGTAGATCTTCTTGGGTGAGTTCGTCGTTTTCTTCGTTCTCCACCTCTTTTAAGACAATTTTAACTTTTGCTGCTTGGGTTTTAATTTTTTTGGGTTTGCAGCAAAATAACCACTGTTAAATTCCGGATTGTAAAACAGATCCTGAAATACATGAGTTCACTAAAACGTGTACATACTACGGCGGGCTTTATAGAAAAAAACGTCAGCATAATTTTAAACTTACGGATGGAAAGAGAGATATTATTGACTCAGCCAATGCAATTTTCTCTTCACGCTTGGGGTGGTTCACGCAGAGCTTGCGTAAAAAATTTGTGCATTCACGCACTAAGCAACGCCTTGGACTGTCACTTATGGACTGTCGCTTATGGACTTGCTGTTCTGATATTCCTTTAGGGTTCATGAATAATCTCCAATTTTGAGGTAATCTCCGAGGGCCTTTAAAAAATCATCTTATAGGAAAAGTCAATTATTGTAAAAACAATCTAGAAACTTACATTGCTGTTTCTCACCGATTTTACTTTAACTGGCTGTTTATTTAGTGCTAAGTCTATTTCGAAACAAGTTTCCACAAAAAAGCAGCCTTTGAATTGCTTCAAAATTTCTAAAAAAATCGTCAACACGAATTGCAGCACAGTCGCGATCTTGGAGTAAAATATCAGTTTCGGCTTTAATGTTCAGCTGCTGCAAAACTGAATCAAATAACACACAGTCGGTAAAATTTTTCATTTTTCTTTTTCGGACCGACTGATTATGATTATTTTAACTTACCTGAATCAAGTATTTCATTTATATTAAATTCTTCACTTCCCGGCTCCGCAATTTTCACAAAGTGCACTTTACTGGAAACTTTTACTTTAATAAACATTTTTTAACACGCAATTTATTCAATCCTGTGAAGTTTAATTTATTTTGATAATTATTTCAAAGCACATGTTTGACGATTGAGAGAAATTCGTAATTTAATACTTTGTTGGCATTATTTTTAAGCCAAAAGTATTGAAGTTGGAAATGAGAGAACATTGCTAGCAGTTTTTTTTAACCAAAATTATTGAAATTGACTTAGAGAATATTTTGATGCTTTTATTGGTTTTATTTCAAAGCTAAAACTGATTAGTTTTTTGAATTTAAAGCGTTAAAAATTTAT
Source organism: Meiosimyza decipiens (assembly GCA_963680825.1). Lineage (NCBI taxonomy): Eukaryota > Metazoa > Arthropoda > Insecta > Diptera > Lauxaniidae > Meiosimyza > Meiosimyza decipiens. The sequence goes on from OY804261.1 coordinate 32,867,523, forward strand.
ATTAGTATTGTTTTTAAACCACTTTGGCATTAAAATATCTAAAATTGGAATAAATTTTGAGTTTAATACCAAAATAGTTTGAAATCAATACTAAAGGAAATCAAAAGTAAACTATCATTTTTTACTGTGTAAGTTTGCAGTCATTGGGAGCCAGGGAGACATGTTTTCAATAATTTGTGCGTTTTCAACGCAATGAACTTGAAATTTGTCTAAATTTAATGTCAATTGACAAGACATATTTTTTAAAATTATTTTTAGGCGAAAAATCAGATCCTTGTCAATGCCGGTAATGTGTGAAAATATTTAATTTTCCACAAAATCTCGACCAAATTTCGCTCCTGAGCCAATTAATATTTCGCTGTTGGAAACCAAGGAACTTCCTGTAGCTTTTCACTCATTTTTCGTGAGCTCTAATGCAAAAACTATGCGCACTCTGCCGTAAATAACTTGGACTATTAGCATCCTGAGTATTTTCTAATAAATAATTTAAAATTGCCTTTTTGTCTGTCTTTTGCAACCAGACTTTGAATAAATCGGAATTACGAAAGAATAAGTTACCTGACAAAAAATTCATTAAAAAAACGCACAAAATCATGTCTCCAAATTTAAACACAACATTAACAATAGCAACATCTAACTAACTTCGGGTTTCTTAAGACTAACAAGTCCCAACAAAATTTTAAAAGCTTAGGCAAAGTTCATATTTAAAGAAAATTTGAATTTAAATTTTTCCACAGAAAATGAAAATATATTTAAGCGCTTCAAAATAAATTACATTATACATACCATAATCAATTTTATCCATTTTGATTTTAGAAAAAAACCAAATTATTTAAATAACTTCTCAATAGTTGAAAAAAGAGTTAAAGTCACAAGTTCTTTGCGCTATCTCAGTAGAATGCAAATGCACCAACTTTAATACATCGGTGAAAAGCGGTAAATAATTTTTTTTAAAAACAAAATGCATTTTAGTTTGTTTTGAAGTATTCTCCGTTACTACATAACGGCACTACTAGCAACACTTGCATAAAATGAGTTTTGGCCAGAAAAGTGTGCTATTCGACCTGGTAAGATACCAGTCGAAATGCTGGAAAAAAAAATTCCAAAATTAGACCTTACGGATGAACTACCTAAGGCCGCGCGCAACATTTACATGAAATAATTAAAAAGTAAATAATGAAAGAAATTGATGTATTGTTTCAAATAAATATTTAATTCACTTTTGCAAATTTTCTGTTTTCTTTTCAATTTTCAAAAACCTTACCCTTAAAAAATCACCCGTTACTTCAGTGAGGTGATTTGATAACAATATTTTCTGTTTTGTAGACTTTTGAAATCCTTTTTCTTGCCTATTATTTTTTACAGTTGCGAACTAATTTCAAAATTAGATAATTCATGTAGAAGACTGGCGGGGGCTCTCAATAGCTGTGCAAGATATATCTCTAACGAAAGATAGATTTACCTGAAATGTGAGAATGCCTTTGATATTTCAACTTGCACCAAAAAAATAAATGGATTATTTTTGAATGGGATGCGGACCTTCCCATTTATAAGCTGTTACATAAAATAATCCACAAGCAGAAACCAGGATATTAATTTCATATCCTAAGATTTTCTTGGAATCAGAGGACTGAGCGACTTATATTGCCACCATTATTTTAATTTTGAATATTCTATTTTTTTTTAATTTTAAAAATTCAATCTAACTTGAGTAAATATGAATTATAAAGCAACCTGCTATAATCTTTTTTTCTTCTTCCTCATTTTGATATTGTTTTGTCACTCTGTTTGAATATTGCTACATACAAGCGTATACATTATTATTAGGTATGTTAGATAGGTAGTTATCGTTATAATGTTACTCATAGTTTTTAAGATATCTTGAATTAAGTATTATCAGCTGTATTTGAACATTTCACAAGATAAATCTTATCTGTACAATTATTCATTAGTATAAAAATAGGTAGAGCCAATATGTATTGGAATAAGGAACTAATTCGGTGAATTCTATTGCTTCATATAATTGAACATAATTTAGAACTAGTAAAGGTGTTATCTTCGGCCAGGCCGAAACTCACATACCCTACACTGCATTGAAAGAACTTTTTAAATAAATGTTAAAAAAATGTTGAAGAGGTTGAATAAGTCGAAATAATGTAAAAAGATTCAAAAATGTTGAAAAGTGTTGGAAAAAACTGAAAATGTTGGAAAATTAAAGAAAGTTGAAAGAAATTGAATAAGTCGAAATATATGAAAAATGCTGAAAAATTGATGGAAAAGTCAAAAGAATAAAAAAAATGTCGAATGAAATTGAAGGAGAAAGGTAAAAGATTGAAAATGTCAAAAGAATATAAGAAATGTTGAAAAAAATAGAATAGAAATGAAAAACACGAAATATGTCACGCCCACTTCTCCAATTCCGCCCACTTTTGGTTCAATAAACAAACCAAATTTTAGCACAATAACTTGTATAGTTTGCGATGTGTGCCGTAATTATTCCTAAAATGTAGAGCGGTGACACACCCACTGATGCAATCCAGTCTAATTTTGATCCAGAAATAGCTTTTTATAAACAAACCTCTTACACCAAATTTCAGTATGAGTGCTCATATATTTCGATGGATATGCCACTAAAGTATTTTAATTGTATGGGAGATGCCACGCCCATTGTTGCTATTTCAAAAGCTTTTGATTCATATGTACCTAATACCCAGTAAACCACTTACATCAAATTCAGATCAATTGCTCGAATACTTCACTTGAAATAGCACTTATAACTTAATGTTAATGAGGGAGGTGCCACGCCCACTGATGAAATCTTGTCAAGTTTCATTTAATTCCGAAGCTTATAGTAACCGACACATCTACACATAATGTGCTATGAAGATTACTCTCATAGCACAACATCTAAAGCATTAAACGTATTTCGCTTATATGGGAGGTGCCACACCCACCAGCACAATTGTACCAAAATATTGCAGGAAGACACCTTTTAGCAAGTATATGTGCCATATTAAATTTCATAACGATTGCGCTGTTAGTTATCTTTTTATAACATTTATAAATATTTTAGGCTGTGCCACGCCCTTCAGGAAAATATTCCATATATTGACAAAGCTTTTATTGATGACTACTTTTAGTGGTATCATCCCTAAAGTTTTTATGAAAATCGTTGCGCCAATTTGAAGTTATACGAATTCCAAATTTTTAATTGTTAAATAGTGCTACACCCACTTTTACAACTCCGCCCACTTTATGCGCAATTCAAGATTTATATGATCTGTATTCATGTACCAAATTTCATCACAATATGTTCCACGGATTACGAGCTATGGCGTTATAAAAGTTAAAATTTAGGGCTGTGCCATGCCCCTTTCAAAGCCTTTGCAAACGTAGAACCTAGCCTAATCTTAATTTTGTTCTCATCTTCACCAAATTACCAATTTTCATCGCAGCAACTTTTTTTCAAAATGGACTTGGGTATATTTACATATGGTATGGGCGGAAGGCGTGGCCGTTTACCGATTTCCCCCATTTTTATATGCTAGCAGCTTGCAAGAAGGTGTGAACTGTGTGCCAAATTTCATTGAATTATCTTCTTTAGTTTTCCCGTAAACTTGATTTCAACAGACAGATACACAGACAGACAGACAGACGGACAGACAGACAGACGGACAGAGCTATATTGATTCAGGTGGTGACGCTGATCAAGAATATATGTACTTTTCCATGCCTACCACGCCCCTTTCTATGCGTTACAAACGGAATGACAAAGTGAATATACCCTCTGTGTAGGGTATTTAAATGTAGATATCTTGGTTTTAAAATAAGATAATGATATGCGATCTACGGCATTCTTTTAAGCAAATAAAAATACATTAAAAATATTGTGCTACGGGATCAGCAGTAAAAGAGTATGGGGCGAATGTGCCACTAGAAAGTGGATACATTTAAAAGCTTACTAATGTATGTATATACTTTCCAAATGATACCTATTTTGTTTTAATAAGCTAAAAAACTTGCAACTTATAGCAATTTTGCAGAAAATTCATCCGTAAATTTCGATATTTTACAAGCCAGATCCAAGCGAAAATTGTCGTTAATTTTTCATTAAAAATGGCTTATTTTGGAAGAAATGATTAAAAAATATATACTTACTAGTGCGTTACTTGTTTCTCTACTCTTTCACTTAGCTTTTGCAAATCAATCTCAATTTAAGTATTTGCACATCGCAATTGATGTTGCAGGTATGGGTTCACTGAGCGTGTTTTGGGTTTGGTCAATTTCATTTTCGAAAAAACGATTCACTGGTGTAAGTGGAACCGTAAGTGCTATAAAAACTATTTTTGATTTTGATGTTTCCAAAATGTGTTTAATTCAATATTGCACTGTAATTCAAGCAGCTCCACTTGGAGGTATTCTGGGACCGACTCGATTTCAACATGAAACGGAGATGCATATATTTCAAAAACTTAGGTGTAGGTTTTATTATCTCTTTTGCACATTTGATGTAATTATTACATTATGATTTCTCAAATTCTTTCAACAATGGATATTAGTGTGCGTAGATGAGCGTTATTACTATATTTTCCAATTCCGATTCAAGCAACAACAATTTCTTCTGAGATGCTTTGATATATCGATTATAAGGGTATCTTTTCATTGCAATGATATATTTATTTGATTAAATTCTTCGACAATGTCCACTAAAAAGCAAAAGCCACTCATCGTTTCTTAATTTTTGTACAGATTTTTGGTTGTCATTCATAAACAGGTCAATTTCTTCTCGTAACTCATAAAACCGCTTTAAATAGCTACCACGACTTAACCATCAAATTTGATGGAAGCATGCAACGTCACCATATTTAGAATAATATTCAAACCAAAAATCAAAGTAAATTTTATCTCATAATATCGCCAGTTAATTTTTGAATATGGACCAAAACTCAAAGAAGTAAACTACGAAAACAATTTTTTTTTCAATTTTCGCGGGCTCATCACTTTTTGCTGGTTATACATTTCCCAAAGTATCGAGGAGCATAAGTGTCAACTCGAAATCTGTTGTTTGCTGCGAGAACTAAGGCTTGTTTGTTTGTTGCCTCTATATGAATGAAAATCAACAAAAATACAACACCAAACAAAAAGGTGCCATGTATTCAATACATGTAATTTTTTAATCGCTATCCGCGTTGTTGAGAAATTATTAAGTATAATGAAAGTAACTAAATAAATATTTGAAGGAAAAAAGTGGTATCAGCATTTTGTGTAATAAAAAATTCGACCGCATTTTTTATGTAACGCAATAGTCCAGAATCGCAAAAAGTCCTTTGGCGGAAGATCTAGTTCGTCAACAAAAAGAAAATACCTCAATTTCTTCTTTGTAAAGCAACAGCCTTTTTTCATCGATTATCAAACATTATATCTATGCTTATTTTCTTACCCAAATTTATGTATTTTTGGTGTTTGTGAAAAGCTGAGCAAAGCTTTACATTCTTACTACCCTTCCAGCATCACTCCTAAATCTCCTTATGAAGCATTCAAGTCAAATTTTCTGAAAAAATATCGTACGGAACAAACAACTGAGATTTTCTTCATACGATCTTCGCCAAAAATATTCCTCACAGAAATTAAGGCGGTCCTCAAACAACAAAACTTCCTAAGCGTTATCTGTGTGGCAGTAAAATGCAAAAATAAGCCATTCTTTACGTTTTTTCCATACCAATATGTCGCTCTTTTGCTGAGAATTCGTCTCATAACTCAAAAAATTTTTTTTCGAGACAATTACACAGAAATAATATCTCGTTTTGTGTTACAAAATCGTAAAGGTATCTTAAGAACTTGCCTTGTGACAAGACTTGTATAGACACATTTTTATTTATTTTCATACAAAAAATAGTTTAATGAAAACTTTAAATGTGTTTTTCCATAATTTAATGTTTTTTTTTTTTTTTTGCGTTATGACGGTCTTCCAGCAAACGAGCGTTACGTTTTTTATAGCTTTAAATGTCGTTTGCTCGTTTTTTATAAGGAAAATTTCAATAAAATTCTCCATATGGGGCTAAGTGCAAATTAAAAGTTTCTTGAGGAACAACTTTTCCTCAGACACCAAATGTCTTAGACTTAAAAAAAAAAGCCGTAAAATACCGATTGTAACCGTTTTAATTACCCGTTTGCTTACCGACATCTAAAAATGCAGACTTTTTGTCCAAAATCTGATGGTAGATTCTAGGCCACCGACCCCAAATTACTCTGGTACCCAAATTTTAGAAATCATTTTTGCACACAGTACAGTTATAGTGTTGTTGATTCCTTTAAATTCAGCGTCAATTACTTGGAATTTTTTGAACGTCTATCTATTGTTAAATTAAACAGTTGAAGCAATTTTAGTGCTTAATTTTACTTTTTATGCGAACATAAATGGCCAAGGTAACGTCACAGTTTTTTGGTGCAACGTAACAATCCCAAAATTTTTGCTTCTACAGAACTCAAACAATTTTTTTCAGTGTAATTAAAACTTAATTTATTACTTTCATTCTAAAGCTTTCAAATTATCAACTTCACGTTGAAAATAGTCACCAAAAGAGCAGACTCTTTCAACAGGCAACTTTAAAATCTACTTCTAAAATTATGTAACGTAACAGTCCATGCTGACACGCTTATAACTCCTAAATAATATGAGATACAAAAATTTTTATATAGAGAGAAAATTGTACTATAGAAGCATACTTTTAATGCGTATATAAAAAATATTTAAAGTAACAGTCTGCGTTTTGGTCCATATATTGAAGCACAAATGATGTTTTTTAAATACTATATAATGATTTCCACTACTTTGGCCATTGTAAAATAGATATGTTTTGTGAAAGTGTGATGAGTCTCACGAGGCGGAAAAATGTTCCTGGCGGGCCATAGGTTGACCACCCCTGCCTTAGACTAACAATGTCTGATAGTCAGCTGAACAGTTTAGATTCAATTAATATACATTGCGATGTCGAAATTAAAGTAAAAAAAGTTTTTTAAGTTTTTTTTTCAGTTACTTGCAGAACTAGCGTTTTTCATAATGATAACTTATTATTGAGCATGAATTAAATCCGCCTTAATAAAACGTTAAAAAAAACTCAGGTGCTAAGATAAAGCGTTTTAGGAATTTGTTTTGTATGGCAAATGATATCAAACCACCCCCACACGCACACATTTCGTGTTGCTGAAAATGTGGACAAAATACACCCGAATGGGTTTTTTTATTAAATTTTCGGTCCCATAGGCCAATATTATAGAATCGGATTTGAATAAAGTTCTCTCAAAATTTCAGCTTCCTAGATCAAACCTCCGAACGGTGTAAGCAGTTTGTTTCCTATTACAATTCAGTACCTGGACCAGCGTGAGCTATAGGTGTTTTAGTGCAATTCTATAAAATTCGCACGCAAATCACAAAATTGCAATTTCCACTCAACTCTGTGATCGAAGTGACCCAAAGTAACTCGGGGTGAACCGCCTAAATGAGTAGTCACTTATTGTATAATATCCTCCAAAGAACAAGGAACATATCCTTACATCAACAAATTCCGCACTAAGTGGTCAAATATTAAAAGTGACCACTACACCACTGTTATTAAAAATCAATCGGAACAACAAAAATTTCGTGAAAATGGGTCAAAAAGGATCCGTTCCAGGGTCCGAAGCCACCCTTAGTGATGTCCAAAACTATTTTTCGAGCTTTTTCTATCAATTAAAAAAAAATTACTCCCATAGTACAGTAAATAAATATAACATTAAACGTTTTTCGTATGTGTGCGAAGTTCTACGCCCACTAACGCAATCCCGTTGAAATCCATTTAATTTGAAAGCTCATAGTTACCCACACCTCTACACCAAATTAAAAAAAAATTACTCCTATTGTGCCTAATGTCGATATTCATTTAACTTCAAAACTTATAGAAACCGACATCTCTGTACCAAATTTTATTGAGATCACCCATACATTACATTTAACATAACATTAAATGTTTTTTATATGTACGGGAGGTGCCACGCCCACTGATGCAACCCCGTCAAAAGCTATTTGATTTGAAAGCTTAAAGCGACCGACACCTCTGTACCAAATTTTAAAAACATTACTCCCATAGCACACTAAATATAACACTTAACGTTTTTTGCTTGTATGGGAAGTGAAACGCTCACTGTTACTATTGCATACATATTTGGGCGTGAGATACCTTATAGCAAGTGTATCTACCATGTGAAATGTCATAATTTCATAACAACTGCGTGGTTAATTCTCTTATTATAATGTTTACGAGTTTTGCCATGATGACTGAGGCTTGTTATGATGACAGCCTTCAGTGGTGCTATCTTTAAAATTGCTATGAAAATCGTCAGTTCCGTTTTCGAGTAATATTGAATCATAATTTCCAATTTTTGAAAAATGACACGACCACTTTTTTGTTCTGCCAACTTTTGACAAAACTTAAGATACTTATGATCTGCATCTGTCTACCAAATTTCATTACAATATCTTGAATGGTTTGCGAAATATGACGTTATGAAAATAAAACTTTAGGGCTCTACCCCGCCCCTGCAAGAGCCTTTGAAAACTTAAAACCAAGCCCAATCTTAAGTTTGTTCTCATATGTACCTAACCCACAAGTTTCATTAAAATTGCTGCACCGGTTTTCGAAATGAAGTCTGAAATAAATTTATATACAATTATAGTTCCTTTGATGAAAGAAGAAGAAAAACGCCCCAGATACTTGTGAAAAATATTTAATTTTTATATTTTTTTTTGTGGTGTGGGCATATTATGAGTGATATCCTTCTAAACCAAACCCAGTTTACGATGTCTTATTGGTTAAAGTGACCATTTGCAGCGTCTTGTGTCTTGCTTTGTGTTTTTAAATTGTGATTTTCCCTAAATTGGTGTTTTTTTAGTTTAAAAACCGGCAACAGTCAGCAGCTAAACAACTGGATTTTGTGAAAATGGAAATATCAGTGTTTAAAAAAAAGAAGTGCTTCTCTTTAAAAGAAAAATTGGATGTTATAAAGCTCTTACAAAAAGATGCAAAGCCGAATATGTGAAGACAGGAACTGAGCAAATCTACTATGGCCACATATGGAAAAATAAAGAAGTTGTGCTAAGTAACTTCGAGCAAAATTCTCCACATCTAAAAAAAATTGAGAAGTCCTCATAAGCTATGGGCTTCTGCAGAATTACCGAAGCTTAAGGACAGTCATTTTCGAACGCTGTTATTGGAATCGAGGAATTTATAATAAAATATAAAAAAAAAATATGTCATTTTTAATTTTTTAGTCAAATTTGAATTTAAAATTTTTTTATGTGTAGAAAACCGGGAGAAAAATTTCATATCAAATTTTAAGTAGCTTCTACAAAATATTTTTTATATATTTCATTTAAAAAAAAGCCTCAGGTGTATGTATGTATGTTTCAGAAAAAAATTTTAACGTGGTTGCTATTAATTAAGAAGATACATAAATTAAAGTACTTAATAAAGTGCAAGGTCACATACAAAGTGTGGCAGGTACACTGAGAAAACGATTTGTTTGAATATAACGAACGCATATTTCATATAGAGCAATTAAATATTTGATTGAGTCAAATATAAAAAGCTTCGACCAACATTTAGCACTATTTGATCCAAATGCAATGTGTTTGACTCAAACAAATATTTGATTGCTCTATATGAAATATACGTTTGATATATTCAAACAAATCGTTTTCTCAGTGTATGCACTCCATTTCATATATCTCGTAAAGCAATCTAGATCACATTTTAAAATTTTTAGCATACTATCGGAATATTTTGTGCTATATTTTAAAGTTAAATTAAAAATAAAAAATAGATCGAAATTGTTTAAATTCTAAGATGAGCATTTGCTTCTCCATAAGGAAAAAAAGTTTAAACCTGATTTAATTTTGTTTTTTCTTTTTTTTGTGGGCTTTATAGTCAAAAATACTTTTTTTACGAACTTCATAGCCTGACATGAAATATCCAAGTTAAGCCCCCTCCCTCTTTGGATGATTTCTGCGCCATTTTTAATCAAAAAATACTTTTATTGGGTACCATTTTAATTTAAAATATTCATAATCCCCCGAAAAACGTTATACCCAAAAATTAAAAAAAAAATGAATTTTTCGGTTTTTTTTAAATAGTTTTTGTTTGCTTAATTTATTGTAAAAATAAGTTTTTTGACTTTATAACGTACGGTAGTTTCTAATATTTTTTTTCTACAGGGCTCCAAATTCATCTTCCGGAATTTTCAATTCTGCAGCATTGGAAGCACGTGAAGTAGGCTCATCATGTGTTACAGATATGCATTCCTCTTCAATTAAATATCTTAATTCACTAATTACCCACGCGTTACTCTCAAGAGTAAATGCATTTCTCGTAAAGCGTGGGTCAAGAAAAGTAGCTTTTGCTGCAGTCCTATTACAGTCGTAAACCCCAAGTTGCTTTTCTATCACATTGGTTGCTGTTTATGGCGATTTGCAGCCCAAATACAAGAAGAAAGTGAAGGATATTTTTCTCCTGATAAAATTTCAAAAGGTTGCAAAAGCGCCACGACGTCTTCTACTAATAACCACTCATTAGAGTCCAAATTAGTGGTGATGGTGGTGATTCTAATAGCGGTAATGTACCATAAATCGACAATTTTAGTTTGAGTAAACGTTGGTTCACATAAAAAGAACTGTTCTAACACGTCCGTGCATCTTGGTTTGGTGTCAATAACTCAACTTTTATTTGCGATTGCATATTAAGTCATAAGAAGATTTCGTACTATGCTTGAAATGTGATAGAAGTGTACGGTATTTATTTAATAGTTGGAGTATTTGATTATTAGCTGTATGATTTTCTAAATCAGCACTTTCTTTTTCTATACAGTCCTTAACTGCAAGATTCTCTGCAACGATGGTGACTGTTTTTGAGCTAATTTCCCATTTCTTTAGAATTTGTTGCTATGTTTTCAGTCGTATGACCATCTGGCATTTCTATAGTGAGCATAACGATTGATCTCAATCTTACCGTAACTGGTGCTATAAAATGTGCTGTCACACTTATAAAGCGTTTATTGCTATCTGAAGACCAGATTTATGAAGTTAAAGCAACATACGCAACCTGTATATTTTTGAAAACCTTTGTTTGTTGTATCGGTTGAAAGTCCGTGACTATTAAATAATCAACGCATCATCTCCAGATTTTTGCGAAATTATTCGAGGCACGGATAAAGTAGTTTGCCTAAACCACTTTTACGGCGGATTTTCCCCATCAATCCCAGGTGTTGGTGATGATTAATTTAAAATATTACTTTGTATCAATTGAATAGACAATGTTGGATGTTGTTGTTCAGCAGGATGTTTTTTCTTGATATGGGAAATAAATGTGATTGTATTACCAGTAAATTTATAAATATCGGACAATTTTTTACAATTCACTTCTCCATCTACAGGCAACTCAAAAAATTTCGAAACAATTGATTTTTTTCTTGTAGGAGCCATTGATTTGCCTTTCTCATAAACAAAATAAATAAAATGCCTCAAAAACTAACAAAAATATTTCATTGTTATTGCTCAAAATTTATTAACAAATCACTTACGTTGACTGCCTGGATGAATGTACTTTGTTACGTAAGCCTAAGTTATCGTACCCAACGCGGCCCGCACCAGCTAGCTTGCGGATCAGGGGGGTTTTCGACCCGCCGCGTTGGGTCGAGGATGCAACAATAAATTTCACTACTCGAAGGAAGTGAAATTTAAACTAAATTTGAAAAACAGTACCAAACTGAATCTAGGAAATAACCGGTAAAATTAAAAGAATACTGAAATTTCAAAACTAATTAAATAACAAGAATAGACTGCCTGTTATGAACTAAAATCATTTTATTTATTATTAAAGAAAACGCCCTGTGTGGCTGCCCTATTATATTTACTTTTATACTTTCAAAACACCCTCTGTGGTACTTTATGTATTTATGTATGGCAACGCCATCTTTATTTCATTATTTTATTTACTATTGTGAATAGCTTTGTTTAAATGTCAATGGAAAGGAATTTGAATATTCATTCCATTAATGTCCACAGAGCCGAACGAATAAGTAAGTTTTTTTTTTGACGAACTTTGCTTTATATTTTTTCTTATAAATTAACATGTAAATTTGATTATTAGATAATAAAACACCACACACTGTACTCAACATTTGCCGTCCGGTTTTTATTATATTCGACTCCGTGGATTCTGCCACAAAAACCCAACAACTTTTTATTATTTATTCTACGAGAAGTAGATGAAACTGCGTAGCCGCCAACTTAAAATGTCTGAAAGGGAAAGTTCTTCATCCGATGAAAATGAGAAGACAATTGTAGAAGACGCAACCATTGCCGAGTTGCAAAAACAGATAAAAGAATTGCAGTTTTCTTGTAGAAAAGCCGAAATGGAAAATGTTGAACTCCAGAAGCGTCTATTGATAGAGGAGCATGCCGCCACCGACAAAGCCGTTGCTATCGCCATTGCCGAAGTACAAGACTCCGTCAAGCCAATGAATACAGTCACCAGCACCGCCGCAGCAAGCAACAACGTCGAAGTCAATGTCTCTGACAATATCATACTGCCGCCAGACCATAGCGCCACAACTTCCGATTACTGTGCAGGATTAAACACAGGTATGTCTATTTTTTCTAATATGCAATATTTTGGAGCAGGAGCACTGCCACAGTCTACCACCAACATTTCCAAATTTGTGCCATCACATATGCCGACACGTCCAACAACGTCTATGTCAAATTATGCCTCGCCGACGACAACGTCAATTCCTAACTATTTTCTGCCGCCAACAATGCCAAATTATTTTATACCGACGACTACGTCACCGCCAAATTATTTTATGTCGACGACTACGTCACCGCCAAATTATTTTAGGCCGACAATTACGTCACTGCCAAATTATGCTCTGCCGACGAATGCGTCACTGCCTGCACAAAATTACTCTACGCCAACGTCATTTTTACATACGCCTGTAGCGCGTAAACTTCAAGATCTTCCTGAATTCTCCGGAATGCCAGAACAATGGCCAATGTTTTCAATAGCCTATAAAGAAACAACAGAAGCCTATCACTACACAAAATTAGAAAATTCAACACGCCTTCAAAAAGCGCTTAAAGGCGCTGCCAAGGCAAAAGTTGAAGCGTTTCTTATACATCCAGATAATGTAGATGCCGTGATGAAGACACTAGAATTTCATTTCGATCGCCCACAGATTTTAATTCGTAGTCAAATTGCTAAAGTACGAGCCTTTCCTGCCATAACAGGCAACAAAATTTCAGAAATAATGCACTTCAGTACTATGGTTTCTAACCTTACAGTTTTTTTGGTAAATGCAGGTGCCACACCACATTTAAGTAATCCTACTCTTCTGGATGAGCTGGTTAATAAATTACCCTTGTTCAAGAGAGAAGAATGGGCTAAATATACATGTTTAAACATGTGGGAATACCCAACAGTTTGTCAATTTAGCAATTGGTTGCAAAATATTGCAATGTATATTTCAATGGCAACAGAAGTTGATGTAGTGAGTAAAGTCAATAATAATCAGGATTTTACTCAAAAGAAGGAAAAAATGGTGAAGTCATCCTTTACTATAATGGATGAGCAAAAAAAACAAAAGTGTATCCTTTGCCAACAGGAACATTATTTGTACCAATGTGCCAGCTTTCAACGAAAACTCATTTCAGATCGTTGGAAATTTGTAAAAACAAATAAACTATGTTTTGGTTGCCTGCGTTCGAGCCATAATATTTCGAATTGTCAAAATCAAAGGGAATGCGGTATAAACTCTTGCAATAAATTTCATAATCGCCTTTTACATGAAAATTTTAAAGTCAATAACGCTGACAGAGCACAAGAAACGCCATGGGATGTAAATTCATCAAAAACAAATAAGCCTATAAGTAATGAAAAATCTGCTGTTGTTAATGTTGTAAATCACAATGTTAACAAAATGACATTGTTTAAATTTATCCCCGTGGAAATAAACGGGCCAAAGGGTAAATGCGAAGTCATGGCCTTTATCGATGAAGGTTCAAAAATATCTTTAATTGAAGATAAGGTTGCTAAACTAGTTGGCTTAAAAGGTACCGCCGATTTACTTTCACTGCGCTGGATAGGTGGAAAGAGTACAAACGAAATGTCTCAAAAATTGAACTTAGAAATATCAACAACACATAACCCAATGGAAGTATTCAATTTGAAGGGAGTGCGAACAACTCAAAATTTACAATTGCCGCCTCAAAGCTTATATTTAAATAAATTTCAGAAAAAGTACGCCGCATTGGAAAATATTCCAATTGAAGATTATATAAACGCTGTTCCACGTTTGTTGATAGGAATGCCGCATATTAATTTTGTACGCCCATTAAATATTTTAAATTTGGATGAACATTTTGCCGCTCATAAAACTAAATTAGGTAATATACTTTTCGGGTCTAATGAAGAAAACTCGGAATCGTTTGTGTGCCGCATAGATTTTGAAGAAAATAAATTTGAAGAAATTCAAAAACAAATTTCAGAATATTTTACTATAGAAAATTTTGGGACGAAGCCACTTGAGCTTATTGAAAGCGAAGATGACATAAGAGCTGAAAAAATTCTTGTTGAAACAACAAAAAAGGTAGGCGATCAGTACGAAACCGGTCTATTATGGAAAACTGGATCGTTTGAGTTTAATGACAGCTATACAATGGCTTTAAATCGTTTTTTAACAATAGAAAAGAAAATGGCAAAAGATGAAAATTTTGCTAAATGGTACAAGTCAAAAATTGAAGAATATGTTACGAAGTCATATGCCAGAAAATTGTCACAAACTGAGGCTGCACTTTTGGAAGCTAATACTTGGTACTTGCCACATTTTGCCGTGTGCAATGTCAATAAAGGAAATAAACTTAGATTGGTTTTTGATGCTGCCGCATCTGTAAATGGTGTTTCTTTAAACTCCAGGCTAATGAAAGGCCCTAGTAAATATCAACCGAAGCCATTATTATCCGTTTTATTTAAATTTCGTCAAGGAACGGTGGGAATATGTGCTGACATACGTGAAATGTTCCACAGGATCAATATTCGAGAAAAAGATCAAAATGCTCAAAGATTTGTATGGAGGGACGGCGATATTTCGCGTCCTCCTGATATATATATAATGAGTGCAATGATATTTGGGTCAGCGAGTTCACCATGTTCAGCCCAATATGTAAAGAACTTGAATGCAGAGTTGCATAAAAAAAATCGTGAACGTGCATACGATGCCATAGTAGAGCGTCATTACGTCGATGATTATGTCGATAGCTTTGACACAGCTGAGGAAGCTATAAACATCTGTAACGAAGTTGTAGAGATTCAAAAAGAAGCCGGATTTGATTTAAGAGGTTTCAAATCAAACTCAACAGAATTTGTAACTGCGTTTACTGACAATTCGCCCTCAGAAACGTCAACTTGCGAAAGTATGTGCCACACAGAAACAGAAAAAATTCTGGGAATGTTTTGGAAACCATCCACTGACGAATTTTGCTTCATTTTAAAATTTGCAAAGGTGCCGAAAGCAGTTTTAAATGGAAGTCGACGCCCAAACAAGAGTGAAGTTTTAGGTATCACGATGTCTATATTTGATCCCTTTGGATTTTTGGCAAATTTTGTGATAAGGTCAAAAATTATTTTACAAAAGTTATGGAGAACAGCAATTGACTGGATAACGCCAATTCCAGAAGAAATTTACAGAGAATGGTACAAGTGGCTCATAGAGATAAAAAATGTTGACAAATTTAAAGTACCCAGATGTTACAATAATCATTTTACAGATACTTCAGCTTGCATTGAATTGCATATATTCGTTGATGCGAGCGAGATGGCCTTTTCTGCTGTAGCATACTGGCGTATATTTTATGAGAATAAAGTTAATATTGTATTTGTTGCCGGAAAATCAAGATGCAGCCCAATAAAGGCTCTTTCAATTCCACGGTTGGAATTGCAAGCTGCCGTTCTCGGTGTCCGCCTAAAAGAAGCTGTAATTTGTAGCCACAGCATAAAGCCACAAAAAATAATATTTTGGTCCGACTCAAAAACAGTAATATGTTGGATAAGATCTGATAGTCGATGCTATAAGCAATTTGTAGCGCATCGCATAACTGAAATTATCGATTCTTCTGATATTAAACAATGGAGGTGGGTACCCGGATCTCAAAATCCAGCCGATGATGCCACTCGCCTACAGACCAAACAAACGATATCGTCAAATTCTCGATGGATAATGGGTCCATCATTTTTAAAATACTCCGAAGAAGAGTGGCCGCAAATGCCTAACGACATAATTGAAAACGAGAGCAAAATTGAAAAACGTTCAAAGTTTTCGTTTACCATAGCCTGCAACGAGGAAGTCATTCCATTTGAAAAATATTCTAATTATTACAAATTACTGAAAGTCGTCACACGCGTGCGCAGAGCCATTGCAATGTTTAAAAGCTATATAAACAGTGATTTACCAAATGAGCCAAGATTTGATGATTTGCTTAGTCCTGCCGAATTAAAAGATACGGAATTATTTATTTGTCGATTAGTTCAAAAAAAATCGTTTCCTGAAGAAATGAATCTTTTGTTGCGTAATAAGCCTATTACCAAAACTAGCTCAATTTATAATTTAACGCCAGAATTGGATCAAGACAAAATAATACGATTAGCAGGTCGCATAGATAACGCCGCATGTATAGATGCAAACACAAAACGCCCAATAATTTTACCAAAAAAACATGTACTGACAGCATTAATAGTCAGACATTATCATGAACTGTATCAGCACCAAAATCAAGAAGCAATTTGTTGTGGAATAAGATCAACAAGTTCGTGCAGCCAAAGCCAAATGCCAGCAATGTAAAAATTTGTCTGCAAAGCCATATTCCCCACTAATGGGACAACTGCCTATTGATCGATTAACGCCATTTATTCGACCATTTTCTTATACCGGATTAGACTATTTTGGACCTGTACAGGTTGCCATAGGACGCCGCGTCGAAAAAAGATGGGTGGCCCTTTTTACGTGCCTTTCAATTAGAGCGATACATTTGGAACTCGCCAAGGATTTGTCGACTAGCTCCACAATTTTGTGTCTTCGAAATTTTATGAACCGAAGAGGTGTTCCCGTTCGTCTAAGGAGTGACAACGGAACGAACTTTGTCGGAGCAAGTAAGGAGAATTTTATTACAATAGATAGGACTATAAACGACGAGTGTATGCGCCATGGAATCGAATGGATGTTCAATACGCCTGCAAACCCATCCGAAGGTGGATGTTGGGAACGCATGGTTCGTGCAGTTAAACGTGTATTGTCGTTCACTTTGAAAGAAAAAACACCACAAGTAGAAACGCTTGTGAGCTTGCTGATAGAAGCGGAAAATTTAATAAATTCGCGTCCATTAACTCATTTAGCGCTGGAAAGCAACGCAGATGAACCGCTTACGCCAAACCATTTTTTAATTGGTAACCCAAATATAATTCAGACGCCAATTGTTGGACAAAAACTTTGCCTTCGAAAACAGTGGCAAATACTGCAACAATTGAAACAAACCTTTTGGAGAAGGTGGATTTTAGAGTATCTGCCAGAACTTACACGTCGCACCAAATGGTGTCAACGCGTCAAGCCAATCAAAGTTGGAGATGTTGTCGTGCTATGTGATGATAATGAGGCACGAGGAAATTGGAAACGTGGTATCGTGCTCCAAGTATTTGCTGCACCGGATGGTCAGGTGCGCTCAGCGTTGGTCAGAACATCGGTTGGAACTTATCGACGAGCAGCATCAAAGCTTGCAGTTCTTGACGTGAATAGTGAGTCTTCGGCAGCCGTTTCGACTCACGGGAGTGGGGATGTTATGAACTAAAATCATTTTATTTAATATTAAAGAAAACGCCCTGTGTGGCTGCCCTATTATATTTACTTTTATACTTTCAAAACACCCTCTGTGGTACTTTATGTATTTATGTATGGCAACGCCATCTTTATTTCATTATTTTATTTACTATTGTGAATAGCTTTGTTTAAATGTCAATGGAAAGGAATTTGAATATTCATTCCATTAACGTCCACAGAGCCGAACGAATAAGTAAGTTTTTTTTTTGACGAACTTTGCTTTATATTTTTTCTTATAAATTAACATGTAAATTTGATTATTAGATAATAAAACACCACACACTGTACTCAACATTTGCCGTCCGGTTTTTATTATATTCGACTCCGTGGATTCTGCCACGAAAACCCAACACTGCCCACTTTAGAAAAAGAGATACATAATTATAAAAAAAAAGAATCCCAAATCCGAAAAATTTAATGTTCAAAACAAAAGAAAGAAACTCATTCCAAAAACTTCGCAAAGAAAAACTATCATATTTTCCAGGGCACTTCCACACGAAAGAGGGAAGAAACTTTCGCTCCCTATGCGCCCACCCAACCTGTGATTCCCACCCCATTTTGGGGACATCACCCACTTCCAATCCATTGCCGATTCTTCAGAACTTCAGGCATGGAGTTGCCCAGAAGGAAGGCATACAGGTAACCTCATCGTGTGGAAGGAAACACCTCTTTTGAAGTCATATGTGAGTACATAAATCGTTCTAAAACATTTTCTTTATTTTAATTCTAGTTGTGGTGATAATATCCTGGATGAGTTTGTTGTTGTAAAAATTCCACCCAAATTTAATCAAAAAGTGCAGCTAAGTTCGCAGCTCAACTTTATTTTCGATTCGCATGCAACAACTTTCAAATATTTTCAAACAGCCTGCTTTGCTCAAATCAAAAATTAATTTTCAAACACTCGAGTTTTGAGAGTTGAATTAAATTCGAGTTGAAGAGATATAAACACATAAATAAGTTTCCTATAGAAATTGGAAGGCATACATGGGCACTGCAACAACCAACAAACTAACGAAATAATTGTAAATATTATGCAAATTTCCAATTAAAAATTATTTTAATTAGATCGGCTTCATAAACCGTAAACAAGTGAACGAGTTGAAACGAGCTGGCAGACTGAGTAGCTACATCAACTTGATTTGACTCGAGTTGATTTCAACTTGTATTTCGTGGGCTTGATTGGCTGAGGTGTGCAGTTATATTAAAATAAGACTTTGTGTCCTTTTTGCTCAGGGCCGATGGCTAACGCCGCATACACTGATTTTTAAAAACTTATTTTTTTTTTATTTGTTATTTATTTCCTTTTTGCAATACGGTTACAGTGTGCACAATTTGTAATCGGGTTCGTAGGTTTTTTACAATGTAACAGCCCTGCACGCGCCGTTCGATTTTTAAGTACAGTTACTGTACTGGTAAAAAATGTTTATTTTTTTTGCTGTGTTACATAAAAAAAATTTTCTATGCATCAATGTAGCTGCAATTGACATTAATAGCACTATTTTGTAAGTCACAGTGGTGAAACGCAAATCGAACGCAGCGCAACACTTGGATTTGACCCTTTTAGGGCCGAATGAAAGTGCGAGGATTTAAGAAATAGTTGAGCTCATATTTTTATTGATATGACTACAAATGTTAACTCATATCAATTTCAAAGTCCTTCGTATTCTTGTTCGATCTTACTGCCTACAGGCAGTACTTCCTTCGGAAAATTCCTGAGACACAACTTAACAATTTTCGTTTACAAATTATGTTTTTGAAGCAATTGAAGCAATTGAAGCACTTTTTTTGTAAGTCCGAGTAATCTATTTGACATAACTTAACTAAAAGCACTTTTTGCTCCAATTTTTCGGCACTTGTCGTAACGACGTAAGTGACGCCAATACTAAAAACTCATAGCAGCTAACTAAATTGTGTGTACAATTAAATGCGCAAAATAGAACAGCCGATAAGATAAAAGCAAAACAAATCGGGAAGAAATAACATAACGGTGATTTTGGCATGTAAAGAGAATTTTGTCTATAGGCAAAATCGGTCCTGAAAGGGTTAATATCAGTATTATTAATCACCACGTAATTGGGTAAGCTATGATTCGTTGTCACGATGAATTGCTAGTCAGCTACAGTTAGCGTTGTCAGATGTTAAATAAAATGAGGATAATTTTTGTAAATTTGTGAAAAATTTAAGCATTAACACCAAGAATTTAATTTAGATATCCAAAAATAAAGCAAAAAATCGACTATTGCGTCGTTGAAAAATTAGAGAGAAAGTCCCTTAACAATAATATGAAAATTTCCATGAGATTTGGATTGGCGCTACCTGTTTGAAGTTGTTAATTTTTTAAAACAAACATTGATTAAAAAAATGGTGCAAGCCAAAGAAGTCATTAAATTTTCCAAAAAAGACAGGATAGGTTTCGGGCTATTATCGGCCAAGGAGTTTGAATCCGTGCTTGGTTTTTCAGCATCTTCTTTTTTTCTCATAAAAATTTGAAAATTGACCGGAAAACATTGAAAAACATGCCGATTTTTTACTTTAAAGTTGAAAAATCGTCCTCTTTTTTTCACCACCTATTAGTTCAACAGAATGCCGTATCGTATATCTAATTCTCATTTCAAAAACATTTGCATCCATCCAACTATCTCTGCATTTTTCTAAATTATCAAATCTCACATTCTTCGAATCGGAGTCTACAAATATACATAATTTTTTTTAACCGCTCTAGCATCCATTTTCGATGCCAAAGGCCCTAAACGTAAAGGAAATTAATCCGCAAGCTAAATTGTGTTCAATTATTTCGATAAATTATCTCATAAATTTATCTGAAGCCTTGGAAAAGTAACCGTAACAGATTGGTATGCTAAATTTCGACGTGGTGAAATGAGCACCGAAGACGGCAAACGCACTGGACGCTCAAAAGAGGTGGTTACGGAAGAAAACATCCAAAAAGTCCACAAAATAATTTTGAATTGCCTTAAAGTGAAGTTGAGCGAGAAAGCTGACACCCTAAAGAGATGGGTATGCGAATGCTCTGCGCAAAATGGGTGCCGCGCGAGCTCACAGTCGACCAAAAATAACAACGAGTTGATGATTCTGAGGAGTGTTTGAGGCTCATGAAGCTGAATTTTCGCGTCGGTATGTGACAATGGATGAAACATGGCTCCATCACTTCACCCCGGAGTCCAATCGACAGTCAGCTGAATAGACGGCACGCTGTGGAAAGACGCAATAGTCAGCTGGCAAGGTGATGGCGTCTGTATTTTGGAATGCACATGGAATTTTGTTCTCGACTATTTGTAAAAGGGAAAAACAATCAACAGCGACTACTACATAGCGTTATTGGAGCGTTTGAAATAAGAAATCGCAAAAAACGGCCCCATTTGAAGAAGAAAAAAGTGCTGTCTCCAGATCTGGCCCCGAGCGACTTTTTCCTGTTCTCAGACCTCAAGAGGATGCTCGCGGGAAAGAGATTTAGCGACAATGTGGGAATAATAAATAGATCGAATTTTGCCAAAAAAATGTGTTTTGCTATGGTAGCCTGGGGAATTTTCAAATGACCTGTTATTGAGAAATTATTTAAGTAATTTGTTTTTTTTTCTGAAATAAAAATGGATAAATTTGATGATGGTATACATAATGCTATTAAGTTTCAAACACTAAAATATATTTTGGTTTCCTGTGGAAAAATTTAAAATTCAAACGGGAACCCTGATTTTCAAATTTTCTTTAAATATGAACTTTGTCTAAGCTTTTAAAATTTTGTTGGGATTTGTTAGTCTTAAGAAACTCGAAGTTAGTTAGATGTTGCTGTTCTTAATGACATTTAGAAAGTTGGAGAATCGTTTTGTTACGTTTTTTTTTAATGAATTTTTTTTGTCAACTAACTTATTCTTCCGTAATTTCGATTATTCGAAGTCCAGTTGCAAAAAACAGACAAAAAGAAAAGAGCAGTTTTAAATTATTTATTAGAAAATACTCAGGACGTTACTAGTCCAAGTTATTTACGGCAGAGTGCGCATAATTTTTGCAAAATGGGTATGTTTTCCAACAGCAAAATATTCATTAGCTTCAGAGCGTAATATTGGTAAAAAAGCAGAAACCAACATCAAACACGTCTGTGGGCGGCCGTCTGCAACTCTCCTTTAGGGAAAAAACGGAACATTATAAACGACAGACTGCAACAGAGCTATCTACTGTTTGCAGCAATAAAACCAATTTGCTTGTAAGAGCTGCGACCATATCCGCTCGAAAACAAGATCAAACAAACATAGTGGTAGTTCTAAACGAAACACTAAAAAGCCCAACGAGGGCAAGTAAAGTGAAAAATCTTTGTTTTGAAGAAGTTACTCGAAATAAGCCAATTCGTGTGCCACCTGATGAAGCGTTAGCATTTTTGCTCGAAAACAACTTCACTAAAGAGCAATATTGTAACATCAGCCGTGAAAGCAAACTTCAAAACTGGTCATAAATTCACATTATAATGAAATAACAAGCAGAACAATCAATTGCAGGCAAGATGGTCATTGAAGTAAAGATAATATTTTAAAATCGCAAGTGTTTGTTAGTTATGGATTTGATAGCAGTACAGGGCAAGCTCAATATAGGAAAACTTTCAAAGAAGCAACTAATGCTCAATACCTGGAGTCGTCTCTCTTTGCTACAACAGAATTGTGGACTCCTCGGGGAACATTCTTTCGCATAATCGGACTCCGCAATCAATTATACAGACTTTTAAAGCTCGATTTTGTAAATGAAACAGAAACTGTTGTTCTAAAAGAATATTTTGAAATCAAAAAAGAAATATTATTCTTGGAAAAGATTAAAACTGACGTTGAATGAGAAAAACCTATTGAAAATGAGTACAAGCTCTTTTTTAATCAAAAAATTTTTAATATTCTTACTGGTACAAAATCGACACAAGCATGTCCTACTTGTGGAGCTACGCCTAAGGATTTGAAAATGTTACCGATTATAGCGACAAAATATTTAAAGACACCAGTTTAATCTAAGGTGTAAGCACTTTGCATTACTGGATTCGTTGTTTTTGAATTTGTGTTACATGCAGGTAACAAATGCAGCGTCCAAAAGTAGCAAAACAGAGATGAAGATGATCAAAATGCAGTATGAGAAAACAATACAAGATTTATTTTCTAAAATGTTTTTCCTCATAGTGAATAAGCCAAAAGAAGGAGCTTCGGGAGTACAAACGATGGCAGCACTACGCGTCGAGCTTTTGCGGAAAATGAAATTTTTTCACAAATTACCGACATTGATTTTTTTCCTAAAAATAATTTTAATAAGCATAAGAAATGATTCAAAACATGTATCCATGACTCTCAATGACAGCAACCTTACACAAAATCTTCATCTACGCAGAGGATCTTATAGAGGGCTTAGTTATTCCTGTTGGTTGTTTTGGAGAAGAACCAGCAGAATCTCGACATAATTTGTACAAATCTGATAGTTTACATCATGCACGCAAAAGTAGTCGCGTTAATACACTTTTAGACGAGTTTCATAGAGAAATGGACACATAAGATCCAATTATTTATTCGCTGTGCTTAAATAGATGCTTTCAGACTAAAAATCAACTCCAACTTCCGTTAGAAGTGATCCAATTATTAAGGTGTGAACTCCCAGACGAAGAACTTACCTTAACAAGATATGTTAAAGCACGCGAGAATGAAGGAGAGGACGAGGAAATTGTGGAAACCGAAATCTTAAGTTCAATGTATTTAAAAAAGAAGTGCGTGTCATTTTTGACCCGGTAGTACAAGGGTTAAGATTTTTGTCAGAATTCTTTTTTTAGTCTAGAGTCAACATAAAAAATACATTTCCAGTTGATCACCATGATAATGTAGCCGTTATTAGTTTTGGCCAGAAAAATGTGCTATTTGACCCATAGTGCAACGTCTAGGGACACACGTCAATGGTGTCAAAATAATAGGTGCGACATTGAACGTCCGATTTTTGATATCAACATACAGTAGCATCATTCAAAATTTATATACACATATTGACTACTCCACTTAGAGAAATTAAATTGTTGGTAAAAAATGTTTCCTTTAAACATGCTTGTTTATCTTTGTCTCTGGAGAAATGCCAATCAACATTCAAAGATAGCAGTAGTTGGGATATGAATGAAAACTATCTATATTAACATTCTTATGAACAAGAATATAAGGTCTTGTGCTAAGTTAGAAAGACTTAAATCTGGCTTATTTTACACAACGTTTTTCATCTCTTCACTTTGTGGAGATAGTTCACTCTTTAGTAAAAATGATTCTATACAGTTTCTAAAACAAACTAGGTGTTATCTTTGAATAGGCCGAAAAGCAAATACCCTACACTGCTGAGGTGTGGCTGTAAGCCCTACATCACCTCTGATATTAACTAGATTTAAGGTGGAAGATTTAATTGAAGGGTTAAGATTAATTTTTTTTGTGTTCGTGAGCATTATATTTCGTCATTTTCGCCATTTTTTAACCATTCTAATTGGAAATATAAATGATGAGCCAGTAAGCAAGGATCAATATTCATGAACAATTTTTCATATGCCTTGTCTTTTATATATATAGTTTATAACATAGGCTTTAAGTTACATTTGAAGTGCATTAAGCCATATACCTAAAAATAGCAATAAAATATTATATTAAGTACTAAGCATTTATTCAATGAAAATTCATTATTTTTGCCACATCATGAGACAAATTTTCAATTTTATTAAGTTTTTTTATCGCTTGTCCATGAGGTTGCATGGAAAAAACTTTCTATCTTTTATATATTTTTACTCAACAAATTTTCAAAAATCATATTTATTAGTTTTCAAGTTTCGAAATCTTATCCAAAAAAGCATTTTGGGTTAAATAAATACTTTGCAACCATAATGGAAGCACATTATATGCAGCTGTTTTAAAGTTGTATGCAGAGCTTCTTTAAGTAAGAGCGTATATATTCAACACATAATTACAATTAAATGTCTTTTTAATCGTATTTAGTGGCATTAAGAATTTATTCAAATGTATATAAAAATCAGTCGATATAAACAAATAAGCTAAAAATTTCTTAAGCATATAAAAGCATTTATACCCCGGTACAGCTGTTCATTAAGACATAAATGCCCTGTTATGTTCGTTTCTGTTTAAAAGAATGACTGAAACATCCACTTAAATACCGTCGGCAAAAATTGGCATTAGCCTTTCACGGCAAATTATATTCTCGAATTATTTCCGGTAGTCTAGAGAGGGGGACTGTAAGTAAAAACCTTTTTCACTTGAAAATTGTGGCACTTAGCCGCCACCCCCTTTGTTATAGGTTGACACGGCAATATTGAGCTCCAAAAATGAACATTATGAAATATTTGATAAAAATTACATTTTAACTATGTACTTATGTATTTTCACTTATTTTAAATCGTTTCTACTTGTCATTACACAGCAAAGAAAATGATATAGATTTTTCAAAATAGGTTTCATAGCATGAGAAAAAATATTAAACTGGCAACAATATACTTATGTACATGTAGCGCCATCTGCAGGCGATTTTTAAATGCAGTTTCAAATACATTTATTTAAAATTAAACATTCGGCTAGATAAGAAAAATATTTCGGTTGAATGAAGCATAATTACTAATTGAATAAAATTTACATTCACATAGTGCATTCTTCATAATCAAACGTTAGGTGTGAAGAATATTGACAATAACAGTTTTCTCCATTGCATTGTTAATATTTTAAATCAAATTGTCAATATTTTATTTCATACATAAAGAGAAAATTTCAATTTGATAGCATCAGATTCAGTAGTTGTGAACAAAGGTACTAGACCGACTCTTCATTGAATTTGTTACAAACGGACGACAGAATTGATATGCTCTTTGTGTAGGGTATAAGAATAAATTAAATATATCCGAAGTAAACAAATTTGTGTGATTAATTTAAATGCCAAAATGTCAAAAAGCCTTAGGTATGAAAATTGTATTTTTTATCGTATGAAATATCTATACTTTTTAATATAAAATCATTGCAAATATTTCGCTCCTAGTATGCTTGTAAATGGACCTTTGTAAGCATAACTTTTCTATATGTAGTTTGTTCCTTCTTTTAAGACGATGAAAAATTTATCCAATCTTTCAATTAAGCCTTAACTTTTTCTCTTTAACATAGAAAGTGAAAAAAGCAAATATATTATTTAAATTTTTGGCTAAATTTGAAAGCAAGTTAAAATAATTCAAACACATAAAATGTAAGTACATGTTAACATATGTTTTAAATGGAAATAACAGGACACAGTAGCGTATCAAGGGGGTAGGCCGCTCTGCAACCTGGTTTAATTTTAATGTTTTTTGATAATACTTTAAGGGAAAGAAAAACTTATTTTCACGAAAATTAGATCTTATGTACAATTCTAAAGATTAGGTTCAATGTTTCAATATCTTACTTAAGATAATTTCTTTCATTCCCGAGCGCCTGATTGCGGGATGTATGCATGCAGTGCCGCCGAAAGCAAATCTGGGCCAGGTGGTAATCATGAATATTTTGACCGTGATCATTTAATTTCAGGAATGTTTTTTTTTTTTTTAAAGCGATTTTAAGAATTTACGGGGCCCTTCGAAGAACTGCGTGCCTGGGGGAATCCCCCTGTCGACGGCCTTGTATGCATGGCAGATAGAAAGCAATCGAAAAAATTTAAATAAAATATAAGACAGCTTTTGATATAAAACGTAAAAGTTCAAAATTTGTTAAAAATCAAGTGTAGCGGCAACGATTATGCAGTGATCTTTATTTTAAAAATCATAAATGTTTTTGAAATGATTGCAATGATGCTAGATCTCCAGTTTATATGGCTACATTTTTCGTGTCTTTGCTCATGTATTGAGATGTAAACACAACATAAAATAGCCAAATAAGACAAGGAGAAAAACTACAGTTCGGGTTTCCGTTTTGAGGTTGAATAAGTCGACAAAATATGAAAAATATTTGAAAAATGGAAGAAATGTAGATTGTTGGACAATGTTGAAAAAAAATAATAACTTCGATTCGAAACTGACATTAATTCTTTCTTATATTAATGTAAATCCATCCTATAGTTTTTAGCGAAAAAAAAGGTGGGGCTTTTGAGAAAATCAAACTGGATTGTTTCCATAAAAAACGCTATATCTCATCCAATTTTTAGCGATTCTCAAAATTTCTTTATTACATTCAATTCAAATGTTGTTTTTTTTTTAAAAATTGTAATCACTTTTTCGATTTTTGTCACTAAAAATTAAAATGTAATTCGTAAAAAATGTTTTCATTCGTATCGGGAGAATTCGTGTTCTTTTATGTGTATCTTCTGAAAAACAACATATTTTATCGGCAACCAATTCTGCAATTTAAAGTCAGTCAGCCTGCATGATTTGAAATGGATTTGGTCTCTACTTGCAATCCTAGAATTTTTGTATTGATTGAGGGTACACTCAAAAATTTGTAAAGTTTAAAATCTTAGGCGATTTCTAAGAATTTTAGAACGGGAGGTAACTTTGAATACTTATTAGTAATATTATTTAATACACTATGGCGATTGCAAAAAAAAAAAAACTTAATAAAAATCGTTCTCTTTTATAGTAGTACCAGCGTATTGTTCTATATGTCCTCCGAAACCAGTCTGAATTTTTTCAGATTTCTGAAGTGCATTTTAGAGGTCGCTTAAGCTCGACACAAGCATTTAAGACTATTGATACCGTCGTTGTTGATGTCGAGCAGGGCCATATCCAAGATTTTATTTCGGGACGGGGTTTTGGATTTGAGATTTTTGAAAACCAATTTTTATTTTCAAAAAATCTTGCAAATGCTAAGAAAATAAGAGCTGAAATATTTCATATTATCATTAACTTGGGTAGCTATTTTTACTCATTTTATAGTGAATACTTTTGTGACTTAGTGTAGTAAAAACATTTTAAATATTTTTTGAATAATTTATGTGGCTGCCTTTGACTGTTATAATGAACTGTATTCTGTTAGGCAAACTCGCTATGAATTTGTTTAGTATTGAGTACTCGTCCAGATTTTGTGGGAATTGGTTTCTCATAAGTATTTCTTTTAAGATATTTTACAAATTTTCAATGGGGCTTATATCAGTGATGGCATCTGGATCAAGACTTGAAATGTACTTTTTAGAGTCCAAATGTACATTTTTGCTTTGAGCAAATTTTGCTAACATGTACGAAATTTATCTAAAAGTTACCAAAAAAATGGTTTTCAATGAGACAAATTTCACATTAAATTGCAAAATGTACACACTGAGACTATTTTCATTTACAAAAAAAATTGTAATAATTATAAAAGGTAATCATGTGCAGACTCATTCCGATTATTTTCATTTCCTGTTACAAATTCTCCAAATGTACCGAAAATGTACTGAAAATTTGCCAAATTCGTGCTAAAAATGCGGCAAGTGAAAACTTGCTGAAAGTGCTAACGACGATTTTTCAGGAAGCAAATGTACCGAGAAAGGTACAAAGGTACTGAAAATGCCATCACTGATTTTTATCTGGGGACTGTGCTGGCCAATCGAAAATCGAAGCAGGCAATATTTTGGTCTTTGAGACATTTCGTTGTCTTTCTAGATGGTAATGTCAGGTTCACATCCGAATTTTTCGTTCCATCATTACATTGATTTTACGAAGAACTTCCCGTTTATTACCAAAAAAACAGCGCAATGACAACAAAGAATCTACGCCTAACTTTAAAGTTACCTGTATATTATGTGCAGTAATCCTGATTCAATTCTTTTCCTACAGCGACTCTATGGTGATTCAAATGCCCTTTCGAGCATATTTTGTGGTATTACTTCCAAGATGCGTGTTAAAGCTGTTTGAATGGTATCAGTGTAATCGAAATAGCATCCTTTCAACTTAATTTTTTTTTGGGAATAGTGCGATATCACATGGTGTGAAGTCATTCGAATACGGTGAAAGATTCAACACATAGTCTTGATTCCGTGCCAAAAAAAAATCAGAATCGCAGTACTCTGGTCGAATTCGACAAGTTCGGGCCATCAAACGGTGCAATACTTCCAAATAAAATGTACAAGTAATTGTTTGACCAGTTGGGACGAATCCGCGGTGTTCGATGCCTTTACCCCCATAAGCTTTTTGCATAATTTTGAACGTTTCTGTGGCTGTTGTGTCAAGTTTTGCGTGGAATAGCGCATTGTTTCATATATACAGGGTGTGCCATTAACAAAGGATATCATTCTAACAGCAGATGGGCGAACCCAAGGTGGGTAAGAAAAGCAATTATCATATCTTGTTAAAGTCGCTCCGTTTTTGAAGAGATTGGTCTTTTTAATATTTTCAAGAAAATGCAGTCCCTTTGATACCGCAGCCACAAATGAAAGTCTTTTTTAGCCATTTTTCTCCTAAGATTTTGAAATAGTTATGCTATCAGGTGTGATTTAAATAAATAAATAGTGTTTAACTTAGTGCTTCACCCGAGGCGAGGTTCTAGTTGTTCTCGGTCTCGCCTCGTTTTATAAATTTGAGTCTCGCCTCGCCTCGTTCTCGGACGAGGTCTTGCAATCACATACCTCGCCTCGGTAAGAACCGAGGATTTGATGGAACTGAAACAAAATTATCAGGCCTGTATATTGTCGACATACAAGCAAAATTGACTATCTTCTAACAAATAATAAGTGAGTGATGTAATTAATCGTTTAATTATTTTTACATACTCTTAAATTTGTTATATATTATTTTCGGTTTTTAAAAAAAAAATGTATGTAGTATCTGATAACGTGTTTCTTATGAGAGTATATTCTTACATTAGTAACTTAAATTTGTGTACTTAACATCAAAAACACAAAACTTTATTTTTTGTAGATGGTCAATTTTGCTTGTATGCCAACGATATATTCAAAGCAAAGCCGGTACGCGTTGCTACGCCTCAAGAAGTAAAATAAAATATATTTTATGTTTGGTGGATTGAATCATGTATGATGATCGATGAGCTATGATAAATTTAATTCTTTTCTTATATGGGACGGCGTGGCATTTTCCATTTTTATTCAAATCCAGCTACGCTACGAACCTTTTACAAACTATAAGAATTATATGTACCAAATTTACCATTACCATTTACGAGATATAAAAAAAAGGTTTACTCATCTGCGTCAAGTAATTGATAATACCAAAGTATGCTACGAACCTTCCCCAAGTCATAAGAAACATAAACATATGCCGAATCTTCAGGAGATCGGTTAAACAGTTTTGGACATTAACAATAAAGTTTTAACCAAATAGGGGTCCCCTTATTAAATCTTTCGTCATATAATAATAACAAAAGAGAGTAGTAGCTGTATTACTCTAACTCTCATTCGATTAGAGATCATTTTAGTACTGCTGACTCTATAGACCGAAGATATGACGAAATATATGGACCCTAAATAAAAGTAGCCCAAGCTGAGCTTCTTAATGTGAAAGCAACGTAGTGTGATGTCGGTGTGAATCGGTTAACCGGTCTTCGTGAAAATGATATTTAAAAAAATATTTTTGTATGAGGGCCACCCTAAAGATGCACCCAAAATAAAAGTTTTATAGCCTTATGTATGCTTATTATAATAACATAAAAGACAAGTGGAGTGTATTCGATGTGAATCCATAAAGTGTCTTTGTGAAAATGCTATTTTAAAAATATTTTTGTATGAGGGCCACCCAAAATATGCACTTAATCGAAATAAAAACGTTCCTATCTTTTAAAAAAGTAGTTTACGTATAGTACATATAGTATATATGTCCAGATCCAAGTCACATCTTAGAAAAAATTTGTCATTTCTAATAAATAAAAATCGAATCAAAATTCAAAAAATAGTATCAAAACAAAAAATACTTCACTTACTTCTGATACGAGCTAGTGTTAAAGCGAGCTAGTGTTCTCAGAACAGAGAACGAGGCGAGTTCGAGGTGAGGTGCCGGTGTGATCTCGTCTCCCCTCGGTCGAGCGAGCCAAATTTATTTTTCCACCTCGCCTCGTTCTCGCCTCGTTGAACGAGGTTGCCTCGCAGCCTCGATGAAGCACTAAACAGAATATTGGATGCAGATAATTCAGCTAAAAATTTTCTTCAGGAACGTGAGGGTACATATTATAATACTCTAACATAATTTTTTTCAAAGATATCGCATTTTGTGCATTTCTTATGCTCGCTACTGTATATGGGTCATTCCATCTATAATGGGCCTATCATTACCCTCATGTTTTTTAAATAGGCTGAAACTTTTTTCAGTGATTGGTCTATCATGTAGAAGATATAAAAAAATCGATAACATTTTTTGAACCAGTATTATTGCTTAAAAAAAGGTTTCGAATTGTGTTAAAAAAAACTCGTAAGTAAAACAAAAAAATTCATTGATGAATATAAACAAACCAACACAATTCATGTAGGATTAGACACTGACAGACTATAATGACAAGTGGGCGATAACCTTAAAAGGCATTTCACGGACAACATTTAAATAAGAAAACAGGGAGACAACATTTTAAACACAAATTGGACGAAAGTTGAACGAAGCGTGGGATAAGAAAAAAGACGTCAGATTAGAGAAAGGACTGCTGAAGGAAAGAGCTATTTTTGAAAAGCTAAGAAAAATAAATTTGAAAAGCAAAAAGATATGTGAATATTAAAATTAAATCAAAAATGTACAATTACTCTGTAACTTTAATCGTAATAAATAAAGTGAAATTAATATAAAAAACTACAATTTGTGGGCTCGCCCGAGATCTGTACCCAAAAGTGTTGAAATTGAGCCAACAAGTGCAAAATACTGTAGACACCATTAGAACTGATGCTACTCAAAGAACAATAAATAAAGTTAATAAATTAAAATCTATCAACGTTGGCGAAAATTATTCAAAACTACAAAAAAAAAGTTGAAAATTTTGCACCGCCACGAAAAACATAATTCTGTGAAAAGCTGAGATAAAAGCAGCGCAGCAACATATCAGAGTAATACCAAGTTCAACGAAAACGGCAGCAGTGTACGAGAAGCGGCACAAGTTAGAAGCAGAAGAGCGCAATAGTAGCAGTCGAGTTGAAGCTGAATGTCGAAAGCGAAAAGAGAAAACCCAGAGCAGAGAACAAGATAAGTGGAAACAAAAACAACCCTTATTTTAGTGCTTGTGTTAAAATAATTTGTTTTGTCACAATTTGGAAGCTGTAACAAGCAAAGATCAATTTTTTGATTCTCGAAAATTTTTATAATAAATATTGATATGTAGTAAGAAGTATATTGTTAAGATGAAAGAAAAACATTGTGAAGAAGTCAAGACGAAGGAGAACATTGTAAAGAAGGAAAGACGAAAGAAGAATATTATGAAGACGAAAGAAGAATATTGTAAAGACGAAAGAAGAATATTATAAAGACGAAAGAAGAATATTGTAAAGACGAAAGAAGAACATTATAAAGACGAAAGAAGAATATTGTAAAGACGAAAAAAGATTATTTTAAAGACGTAAAGACGAATATTTTAGAAATAAACAAAAGAAGAGTAACTTAGTTACGAAGCAAAAGAGAAAATAAAAAGAGTAAATGAAACATAGTTCTTATAAAATTTTTTGAAAGGTTGCGACGAAATTTTTATGACAAAATGGACGCTTCACAGGTATTAGCATTGAAGGTAGACGAGTTGCGTCAGAAGTTAAAAGATTTAATGTTGCCGACTAAGGGACGGAAAAGTGAACTTCAGAATAGACTACTGGTACACTACCACTTAACTGACAATGATGATGAAGAGGATGAGAATGAGGATGAGGGAGGAGACGAAACCTCCAATTATCAGGAAATTAGTCAAGCTGACAATAGGAGCGTAGTAGTTGCGACCGAAAGAAGCTTGTTTACGCTAAAAGATATACAGGAGAGTATGTCTTCATTTTCGGGTGAAGATTCTACCGATATTAGTCAATGGTTAGAGGAATTTGAAGATAATGCTCTTACTGTGGGATGGAATCAGATACAATGCTTTGTATATGCTAAACAGCTTTTAAAGGGCGCAGCTAAAATGTTCATTCGTAATCAACACGGTGTGCGTGACTTTAGATCCTTGAAAGTGGCTTTGAAAAATGAATTTGGAATTAAATTATCACATGCAACGGTTCACCAATTGCTCAAAGATAGACGGCATAAGCCAGAGGAGACATTGAGGGAGTACCTTTATAAGTTGCAAGAGCTTAGTCGTACCATAAGTTTGGATGATGCGAGCATAATTACATATTTTATTGAGGGTATAAATGATAATCGACAGAATAAAGCCACATTATACCAGGCGACAGATTTAGTTCATTTAAAGACTCTAATTCCGGTTTATGAAAAAATTCGTGGCACACGGAAGCAGCTATCGAACTATGGGGAAGCCGGGTCTGGTCCAACGCAGATCAAGAACTCGTATACGAACTTTAAGAGTGCAAGTAGCCGCAGATGTTTCAATTGTGGTGACGAAACACATCTAGCTAGACAATGTACAAAAAAAGACGTTAAATGTTTCAAGTGCGACCAATTCGGGCACCGTTCATTTGAATGTAAGGTTAAAAAAGAAAATTTTGCGTCAAACCCGAGTAACGTTAACACGTTGTATGATTGTTCAAAGAATCAACAGTATGAAGCGAAGAGAAATTGCCGAGTTATTTCAATCAAAGGAAAGCCGATTTTATGTCTAATTGACAACGGCTCAGACGTTTGTATAATTCGAGAAGATGTGTTGCAGTCAATGGGTGGTGCGATATTACAGGAAGATATACGAACACTGAAGGGTTTTGGTGGTACAGTTTTAAAAACAGTAGGCTGCGTTGTGATGCCGGCAAAGTTAGATGAAGTTTTGGTAGATTTAACTTTTCATGTGGTAAAAACTGCAGATACCGATTATTTTGCAGTTATTGGGAGTGATGTAGCTGATGTAGTTGAAGTTGTTTTAACAAAGAACGGACCAAAATTTAAAAACCCAGATACAGAAAAGACAGATGATTTCTCAAATTTCGAAGTAGCACGTAAAGACAATGAGGTGTTTGCTAGTTTGTGTGCTTTGGCAGACGTTGAATTTTTCGAAAGAAAACAGGTAGACTTAATGCACTTACCCGAACATCAATTTATAGAAGTCAGACATCTAATTGATAACTACGATCCTAAGCATCCCATATCTTACCCAGTTGAGATGAAAATTATTGTCATTGACGATCACCCAGTATATTTGAGAGCGCGCCGTATTTCACACGAAGATTTCTATATGCAGCATGGTATTTTGCATAAAGATCCTAACAAGCATTTAATGGTAATTCCTTCACAGTTGGAAGATGAAATTATACAGGCAGCACATAGACAGGGACATTTTTCCGTCAAAAAGACGCAAGATATTGTGGAACAAACATATTTTATTCCTCAATTAAACTCTAAAGTAACGAAATTAGTTCGAAGCTGTATTCAATGCATTGTTGCGTCCGCAAAGGCTGGAAGACAAGAAGGATTCCTAGCCCCTATCAATAAAGAAGATTGCCCATTGCTCACATACCATATAGATCATGTAGGCCCACTCGAGGTAACAAAAAAAAGATACAACCATATATTGGTGATCATCGATGCCTTCTCTAAATTCGTTTGGTTGTATCCAACCAAGAGTACAGATTCAGAGACAGCAGTCGAAATCTTGCTTAGACAATCAAGCGTGTTTGGTAATCCGGTGCGAATCATTTCTGACAGCGGTACGGCATTCACGGCTAACATTTTTAAGCAGTATTGTGAGGAAAACGATGTTCAGCATTTGCTCATTGCGACCGGCGTACCTAGAGGGAATGGCCAGGTTGAACGTGTTCATCGTGTTGTGATTCCTTTGCTAACGAAGCTGTGTCATGAGAACCCTGGCTTATGGTACAAAAAAGTGGGTA
This sequence comes from Meiosimyza decipiens, assembly GCA_963680825.1. Classification (NCBI taxonomy): domain Eukaryota; kingdom Metazoa; phylum Arthropoda; class Insecta; order Diptera; family Lauxaniidae; genus Meiosimyza; species Meiosimyza decipiens. Next base: position 32,902,377 of record OY804261.1, read on the forward strand.
AAGTTCAGCAGCTTATAAGCAATACTCCGCCTCGCAGTACTAAGTTCACGCCTTTTAGAGTACTAACGGGACTGAATATGCGCACTACCGACCAAGCCGAGTTACGTTGTCTGCTAAATGAGGAATTGTTCAAGGAATTAGATGACGATAGACAGAAAATAAGGCAAGAAGCACACGACAATATAAAAAAGCTTCAAGAAGAAAATCGTAAAACTTATGACTCAACACGTAAACCAGAGACTGAATATAAGATCGGTGACCTAGTAGCTATAAAACGGACACAGTATGGTGCTGGACTAAAGATAAAACCAAAGTTTTTGGGACCGTATAAGGTTACTCATGTACTCAAACACGGACGGTACAAGGTCGAAAAGTTAGGAGATCATGAGGGACCAGGTATTACTAACACTGTAGCGGAATTCATGAAACATTGGGAACTTATTCGGGGCGAATAAGCAGTCAGGCTGGCCGAGATTGTAGGATTAGACACTGACAGACTATAATGACAAGTGGGCGATAACCTTAAAAGGCATTTCACGGACAACATTTAAATAAGAAAACAGGGAGACAACATTTTAAACACAAATTGGACGAAAGTTGAACGAAGCGTGGGATAAGAAAAAAGACGTCAGATTAGAGAAAGGACTGCTGAAGGAAAGAGCTATTTTTGAAAAGCTAAGAAAAATAAATTTGAAAAGCAAAAAGATATGTGAATATTAAAATTAAATCAAAAATGTACAATTACTCTGTAACTTTTAATCGTAATAAATAAAGTGAAATTAATATAAAAAACTACATTCATATTAGCTTTTATATTATTTTTAGGTAGTTGTGTACTAGTAGATGACAAAAAGTTGAAGTTGAAGTTGAATTTTTTGTGCACTATGGTAGTTAATACGGGAGGACGGGAGTTAACACGTCCGCACTTCACGACCACTACTGCACTTTTGACTTGATGAGAAAGATTTCAAAACTCTGCGGTGTTGGAAATAATGTTTCAGCAATTTAGCCTAAAAGCACACAGTACTTGGCCAACATTTGGCCTTGAATATATTGAAGATTTACTATTTTATTATTATGTTTAATAAATTATTCAAGTAGTTCTCTGTAAAAAAAGTTTAGTTTTTGTATAAGTGTTTGTGTGAAAGTAAAATACCAAAATCTCTGTTCTTTATTTTTGTTGATTGGATATCTTATGATATTTTGTTCCTCACACTTTGGCCCAATGTGGGGCATTGTATTTAAATAAGGGCGTACTGGATATTTTCTGCTTGCCTATGTTGTTAATAAAAAATTTAAATTAAAATATACAGTGCTATAATAATAAATGAGTATAGAATTTATGATACTTAGGCGCAGTGATGAAGTAGTGGAAAGAGGACAAAACAGATGGTTTAGTTAAAAGTTATTGCAAGAAGCTTAGTTCTTATTTCTGTAATGTTAAATTGATGTTTCGTGGTGTGAATTTCTTTCACAAAATTTATGCCCAGACCATGAGCGGATAAAAAAAAATAAATAAATAATTCAAAAAAATTGATAATAACAATAAATTTAAAACCAAAAACAAATTCCTTTCGATTTCTACTTTAGAGAAACCTAATATTTTTATGGGTAATAGTGAATCAATATAACAGTAATTATTGTGTGCCGGAAAAAAAACTCATAGTAGAGTTCGCAAACTATCGATAGTCGCGACCATGGATAGTGAACTTTGTTCGCTTACCATCGATAATATCGATAGCATGGTGGAACAAGTTTATTTAAGCGAAAATCCTCTAAAATTTTTTAGAGAAAGTAGCGCTATAAGAATGAAAAATAAATTTGCAATCCTCTAGCTTCGGAGAAATAGTCAGCGGAAGTTGTGAATATAGCTTTTATAAAAGAAGTATAAGTTGGGAACCCCTAACTGAATATACAAAATTAAGGTACCATATGAAAGGTAGCTTAATAGGGCATAAAATCGTAATATCTCATAAATATTAGAATTTCACAGTACAATTTTCGATATCTGACTATTTTTGCAAAATTTTGGAGTTTTTTTTATTAAAACCATTATTTTTATAATTTGTTCTGCATCACAAGAAATCTCAATTCTTTTGCTTTAAAGTGATGTATCATTTGGACCAATTTTTTTTTATTCTAACCTATTTTTTACCGGAATGTGAAAAAATTAATTCATTAAATTTTCTTGAAAACTATGTACTATTTATGGATAACTACAACTACAGCGACGTCAACAACAACAACAACGGTACCAACATAAATTACAATAACAACAACCGAGACCCGGTTGAAGGCCGCCCACTTACCCTTGAAGAAATGACAATTACACTGAAACAGTGGTGTTATTAATGTAATGTTATCGAAAGTACGAAAACAATTCTAAGATGAAAAATTAAAATAAATACTATCGATAAACTATTGATAGTCGCGATAGTGCAAGACTATCAATTGTATCGATAGTGCCATCGATAGTTTGCAAACTATAGCTCATAGATATAAATTTCTATAAATGTCCAAGTAGTTTATTTTGGATGCTGCTAAATTTGACACACCCATTTGTAACTTGTGTTCGGTTATAATCAATGCCTCTCCGTTTGCCGAATTTGTATCTCTGCTATCTTTTGAGCACACGTTAAGTTGGTTTGACAGCTTTTAGGGAATGAAAGCGACCCATGGAGAAGTAAGAAATTATAATACAAACTGTCATTTAAGATATATTTACACAAAACGATTCCGGTATACAAAAAGAATTGGCGGAACCCTTTGGCCTTCCATTTAGGAGTTTGATATTGAAATTGTCTTTTTGGACATTACTTAGTTTTGTTTTTAGATGGCTATTTTTAGAAATACTTGTTAAATTTTTTTCCGCGCACCATTTTAGACTTGATATTTTAGAATCGCCCGAAGTTTTGTTTACAGCTTATATTCATAAAATTACTTGACACGTTCATATATATAATATTCGGATTTTACATATGAGTTTTCGATAACTGACTGGACTTTGTCAAATCTACTCATACTTGATGTCTATTATCTACAGTTGTACTGATTCGATCAATGCCGGATTTTTTTATTTGATATTTTAAAGCGTTGGCTTTTTAAGTAAATTAAAAAAAAATTTATAAACAATTGAATTGCTTAAATAGTTCTAGCATGATGTCCCCGCAAATAAAATAAGTTTGAAAATATAACATTTTGTTCTTTATTCTTTTATCTACAAATCCCATTTTACAAAAAAGTGGAGTCTCTATTAGATCGGAATTTACGCGTGCAGCGAGCGACGAGTAAAAAAAAAAGGAACGAGTCTCTAACACTCGTTAGCTTTGTTGGTCAGCTTACCCAAATCAGATCAAGTAAAGGTCAGGTGGAACCTATTTTCGCCTTAAAGAGGTAGGCGCTGTAAGAAACTATAAGGTCTTGATCATCTTAGCCAGAGCAGATGTTTTGGTAAAATTAGAGTCAAATGTTAGGATTTATGTAATTTTCTCCAACTTGCGCCAAGTCGCATGTTAACCTGATAAATTAAACAGGCATACAAGATTGTATATCACGTATTCAGAAGGATTTTAGTGTATTGAACCCAAATCTTGTCTCAGAATTTCTCTATCGCGTTAAAATGTTTCAGATATCCTAACCTAAAAGTGCAATAAAGTAAAAATTTGATTTTTAAATAACCTTTAAGATCCATGGATTATTTTTAGTACGATATACTTACTATAATATACTTTTTTCTTTCCTAGGCCATCTTCGAGATATAAGGACATCGAAGAAACAAAAAAAAATAGCGTTTCTAGTTCTTCAAATGTAGTTTCGATTCCCAATACTATTAAGCTTAGCATGCTAAATGGCGGCCTTCTATCTTTCGGTGAGTATTTGTTTTTGTTAAGAAGATGTGGCATTACATGCATATATTTAATCTTATGGGCATGGTGACATATGTTTTGAATTGTCTTTTAGGACATCGATAAAAACTTTCATGCGTTGTATATTGAGTATGTCTTGAATAAAAAATTAAATAAAACATCCATTTGAAATGTGCATAAGCAATAATAAGGGTATCCAGATGGTTTGGGTTCAAAGTCCTGGTAGAAGTCAACAAAAACCACATCTTTTAAACATAATTATATGTATTCCAACAGTAGGCTTGCTATGCAGTAGAGCTTACAGTCAAAGCAACAACAACATCCAACGTATATTTATTTTGAAATTTATATACATAAATGTAATTTACCCACTTTGTTATCTTATGCTTTGTATTATAAAAAAACGTAGTTCCTATTAAACGTAAATTTAATAGAAATTAAAATTTGTTCACGAACAGATAAAACAATATAAAACTTTACCAACAAGGGCAAAACAGGTTTCAGTAATCTGTGCATATGAATGTGAGTTTTGTTTATTTTTAATTTTTCTTTATCATAAAAAGTGATTTGTTGTTTTTTTTTAGTAATAGGCGCTTTTTCATGTAAGTGAGAACACATTGTCAATAAAAGTATATGTAAGAAATGTCCATACAGAGGGTTTTTGAGCAGAAAATATATGGCCAGTTTAAGTCGACAAAGCTCAGTTGTGTCAAAATAAACCAATTACTCTTTTACAAGTAAAATTAATTTCTTTAATTGAAGCAATAAACAAAAATAAACAGCGCAAATAGTGATTAGAAAGGAAAGGAACTTTAATGGTACAACCATTCCCTTCAACTGTCAGAGGCAGAGCAATTTAACGGATGATTTCTTTACTTAACAGTTGGCCACTCTCGACCCATGGCTGGTCCCTGGCGACTCATCATCTGTAAATTCATCATCATCATCGGTATCGAGGCTACGCCATGGCTTGAGATGACCACTTGAATGAAATTGCGATATCTTTTCTTAATTTATCTACGAGTTGGGAGACCTTCCACTATGAACCTGTCATCATCCAAAACTTTGTTGATAACATGCGGCTCTTTAAAACATGGATCTGATATCAGTGACACTCATGCAGCATGCGAAACCTAATCTTTGTCACTTTCGGAATACATAATTCGTCGGATTTTGATGCTTTTTATCATACCTAATTTTCCACTTACGACACTGCTCATCAATTATTTCACTTTTTTTCGCTCTCTCCAGAATAATATCTTCACAATTCCTGTCATAATCATTAATGGCCTGTAGAAATCCATTCTAGGTTAAGTATCTAGAGCCGTAGTTGACTGTAATCATTGTATTTCTCCGTTGTATACCTAAGAGCACTGAGGAGCGGCTTATTGACAATAAACTCTAAGTATTCTAACTGCTGTTTTGACATGTTGCATTCCAAAATTCAAGGTACTCTTTGGATGTGAATGCCGTGCGCCTGTCTGAAATGTTTCTTAGTTATGTCCCGAAGATACCCATTATTTCTTAAAGATCTCGAATAAATGGTCCTATTTCAGTTGTTGTGGGTGCCGCGCATCGTTTTAATATATCATGTTATTAACATAAAATACCATATTGTATATGCTTTTAGGATGATGATTTTCATTTGGCCTTCCATGGTTGCGAGCACTGAAACATGCAATCATTTATCCCGGCGTGCAATTGCTGATCTTTATGTGCTCGTTTGTTTTTCATATAAATATGCAAGAATTGCGCAATGCCTGTTGAGAAAAATGCAGGTCAAAAAAATGCATTTTTTTCACAAGCGATATTGACTTGTTAAAAAAATTGAGAGACAAAAAAAAAACTGCTCTTGTGTGCATCATTGTTGTAAAAAAGAATCATATTCATGGAAAATGGTTTTAGTTCTCGGAAAAGTACTCTTATTTTTGTTGATGAATTTTATTTATTTATTTTATTTATTATTTATTGATCTATTAGTGTAACAAGACACGTGTCTTATACTTATTTACGACACTAACAGTATTATTGAAAATATATTTTATTTTATTTAGTAACACGAAATACTGGATTAACAGAAATTTGCCGGGAAAAAAATGCTCTACACAGAAAATCATAACATTTACTGTATCTAGATACTGATAAAATCAAACTAAACTTAAACTTAAAATTAAAAACAAAAATTTAAATTTAAATTAAAAAAACAAAGTAAAATATTATTGCAAGAAGGAAAAGTTAGCAGATATATATATCTTAAATTGCACAGCGTTACTCATACACCTTAGGTTTAAGGGAAGAGCGTTCCATAGACGAATGGCAAAAATAAAAAATTGTCTTTCAGAAGTTAAACATGGAAAACGATATTGAAAAATAGTCCTTGATCGACTTAATCGCGAAAACGTCAATCTGGAAAACAACATATTGATTGTTTTGTATATACAATTTTATGCAAGAAAACTAGCGTGCGATGTTTGAGTAGCTTCTGAAAACTCATATTATAAATTTTTTTATTAAAAAGTACATTTAGTTTGTGTTTATTTAAATAACCGCAGTTAGCAAAGATTTCACAACCATATAGAAGTTTAGGTACAAGATATGTTTTTGCTAGCAAAGTTCTGATATGAATGGGAGTAAAGTATTCTGTTTTCCATAAAGACCTAAGCAAGCCTTAAACTTTTCCAATACTACAGTTAGTATGATTATTCCATGTCAGACTTTTGTTGAAAGCTATGCCCAAATTTTTCGCAGTTGCAACGTAATCAATTTCACGATTCAAAAATTAAAGAGGTATCAAATGTTTTTTTGCGATCACAATAGCTTTTGATTTTTTGGATTTAAGCACAATTCATTTTTACAAACCCATTCACTTATGACATTCAGAGAAGCATTTAGGTTATCAAAGCAGTGAAAATTTTTTTCACGTTTATAACTATCATATAACTGTAAGTCATCAGCAAATGTGTGAAAATTGCAGATATTGAGGTACTTCGGAAGGTCATTAACCTATAATAGAGCCTTGAGGAATACCTCTTATCACAGGAATGAAACTTGAAACTGTATTACAGACGCTTACAGCTTGCAACCTACCAGAAAGATACGAATGTAAACGTTTGACTACAGTAGATTAAAAGGTGTATAAGTTACGTAACTTCGTTTGTAGTATTTCATGCTCCACTGAATCCAAGGCCTTGGAATGATCCAAAAGAACCAATATATTAAATTTATTTTCATTCAAACTACTTCTTATATCCTCTGTCACATCAATCAATGCAGCTGTACAACTCCTCTGATCTATAACCAGATTGCTTATCTGTCAGTAACGAGTTGTCTTCAACGAATCTGCTTCTTTGTCTGTGCAGAACGATATTATACGATTTTATAATATTCATATAAATAGAATTGAGAGAATTCAAAAAAACTTTATTCGTTTTGCTCTCAATGGCTTAAATTGGACTGACTCTTTGAACCTTCCTCTTTATGAGGATCGTTTGAAGTTATTACATTTGCTGTTTTTGAGGTCCCGCAGAAATATTGCGGATATGCGTTATCTGCATCAACTTGTAGCTGGGTCTCTTGTTGCACCAGAGCTTCTTGATTATTTACATTTTAATACTACTCGGAGAAGAACCCGTAATTCTAATCAATTAATTTATCATTATATGGCTACAGCTCCTTTTAATCGCATGACAACTCTTATTAACAGTTGCGATTTTTATAACATTAGCTTGTCAACAGGTCAACTCAAGCTTAGATTGAAAACTAACTGTAGCTAAATTTATAGCTTAATGGTGGTATGTATTTTTATGTTTGTGTTGTCCGAGCCCCACAGCATGCAGGGTAAATTTTTTCTAACATTTACGCCTTGGACCATGTAAAATTACACATATAATTATTTTAATTTCTATATCACATGGTCTGAGTGGATATGTTGAGAAAGTGCGATAAAGCTAAGAAAAAATTATAAAAAAATAAAAAATTAATTGCATGTATAATTTTTTCCATCTCAATTATTTATTAAAAAGCTTTTTACTTGATTTAAAGCTTCAAGCTAAATAGCTAAGAGGGCTAATAGCTGTAGTAGCTAAACTCTATTATTATTATTATTATTATTATTATTATTATTATTATTATTATTATTATTATTATTATTATTATTATTATTATTATTATTATTATTATTATTATTATTATTATTCTTCTTATTATTATTATTATTATTATTATTATTATTATTATTATTATTATTATTATTATTATTATTATTATTATTATTATTATTATTATTATTATTATTATTATTATTATTATTATTATTATTATTATTATTATTATTATTATTATTATTATTATTATTATTATTATTATTATTATTATTATTATTATTATTATTATTATTATTATTATTATTATTATTATTATTATTATTATTATTATTATTATTATCTCCATGGCTTTAGTAATAAAAGACAGAATTGCGATCGGACGGTATTCGTTACATGCTTTTGTTACGGAGTTCTTATGACCTTTTCTTGAAAACATAAGAAAACGCAAACAGCTTGTCAACGCTAATATAGCTAAACTGAAGTCAATTTTATTTTCAGCCATCTATCGACTACAGAAGAGGCTTCAGTTTTGCGTTATGAAACTGAGTAAAATCATCTGATAAATGTGTCCAATCGTAAGCTGACACCAGGTTTGACAGCTCAACCAATAGGAATGCACACACTGGCGTCCCCATTAACACCTTAAACTCCTTTTGTTTGAAATTTTTAAAATGTTTTGATTTTTCATTTCAATACATATTACATACCATTACCCGGTATTCAGATCAGATTAATGCAAAATTTAAAACACCCTGTAACTTAACGATATGTGAAAATAAGAAAAACTTGTTAAACAAAATTAGGCATATCAAACTTTTCAAACATAAAAAAATCCAACAGTGCAAGATAATTTTTTTTGTATGTATGGTGCGAGTGGCGGACGGAGAAGCGGCATTGAAAAATTTTGACGTACTTAGTCAGTCGGTCGCTGCTCCGCAGCGTGGTTTCTATTTGTTTAAATAAAAATTTTCAAAAGTAATATACAAAAAGTCTAAAAGAATAAATGAACAAATAGATTCAATTGAAAATTAGACATAAAACATAAACTAAATAGAGAAAAAGTGAATTTTATTATATGCAGCTACTCGCATATGGGCATTTCCATACTGTCGAATGGGACCGTCGTACACTTTTAAAGTGGAATAATAGTAAAAGTAAAACCCTTTTTTTTCTTCTGTTACTCAAAGGAATAGCCCTTTGGTAGCACTATATTTAGTGGTAAATTTGAGGGCAGACGTACTACCGGTCCCAAGATAAAGGCAATAAAAGAGCCATTCGAATAGGACAAAAAATGCAAGTGTTTTTCATGGCCATTTATAGAAAAGCATAAGCCAGCGAAACCTACCAACATTTTTTAACACAACTAATTTTGAAATGTTATGGAATAATAGCATTTTTTTTTAAATTTCGTTCAATTGAAAAATTTTTTTTTCTTAGAAAGTATAATATGAGTCGTGACGGGACATTGCGAATGTGACATATTTTTCCATTATTGTTTACTTGGTAAATTTTTCATGTATTTATAAGATTTCTTGATATTTATGTACGTAACAATATTTAAGATTTATATAGTAATTAAAAAATCAAATTTAAAATATAATCAATGTCAAATTAAATGGTTGAGATCGATTTTAAGCAAGAAAATAGGAAATAGTAATAAACGTATGTAATTATATATTTTTTTTTAAAAGAATATGCAGTCCGAGCTGCTTTAATTTGGTGACCATCACAAGAAAAGCTATGTAATTTATGGATACCAGGGATGCTTGGCACATCCTTCCATTTGTCTACTAATTGTAGTGAAAACTCCTTAATTTGCTCTGAAGAGATGTAATGAACTTTTACACCGTTAATGTTATTTTGTGTGCATTTGAAAAAAGCAAAAGCATCAAGTAAAACGACATTTTTTGATTTTATTTTTCTTTTTAAATTTGCTCCTACTCCATCAACTTCACCTTTTCCATGTGAACTTGCGAAGTAGTTCCATTCCATGTATTTGCACAGGAATTCTCTTAAAAAATCAAAAAAGCTCGAAACAATACTGCAAATATCTTCTAAATGGTTAGAGTAATTGATTAACCACTTGAGACCTTTTTTGTAGAGCGTTCAATTTCCTATAAAAATAATTGAAGCTCATTTGACAATAATTATTTTTTAGTAAGTTACAAAACTCAAAACAGAAAGTTAGTTTCCTTAAAATACTTCAATCTTTGACCTTGAATATCTTCAAATTGTAAGATTAATGAAAAAAGTGTTTGAGATCATTTTTGTAGAGCGTTTAATTTCCTATAAATATTGACAATGCAACTGGTTTAACAATCTATTGGTGATAAGATATGACCATTTTTAAATGAGACTAAATTAAAATGGAAAACTATGATGAGCATAATCTTCCCGTTATTATTAAGAGCTCATATTTGGTAAGTACTTTCTAGAGGTACCTAGGAACTAGTTTTCGTGTGTCGGATCCAAAAAAAAAAAAATTTGATTTTTTTCACCCACCCTAATATATATACATACATATATATGTATATATATACACATATATATATATATATATAAGTACACTTATACACATATATTTTATATTTATATAGTATATATTTACTTTAAATTAGAAAAGTTTTACAAAAATTTTTCGGACGGGACAAACTTCAAACAGCTCTAATAATTTTAAATTTTACTTTTTTGCACCCTTTGTTTCTGTTTTAATTGTATTCATAAAACTCTGTTTAAACAAATATTTTGACACATTTGCTGCTGTTCTTAACCACGAAATGAGAACAAATAATGTTTTTTGATGTCGGACGGGACATTAGAACATGAGCTAAAGCAAATTAAAAATTTACAGTTAATAGAGAATAGTTTGATGTCTTTACATTTTTTTAAGCTTAGTGATGTTGGGAGAGAGATTATTCGGAATGACTTTCATCATGTATCATCTCTCTTATATGTTTAAATATTTAAGACAAAATACTCTTTAAAATTACAAAAAAGAGCAACTGCATTTGTGCAATTTTGAAGTCGGTTTGCGCACTGTTGTGAATGAATTCAAGTGTAAATTGTTTGAATTAATAAAATTTGAATATTTTTCTTAGATAATATCAGATAATAAAGTTTTATTAATAACTTTTAATTTTTTTGTCTTGGTGTACCTTTCGTTGGAAATGCCCATATACTTATCTTCAAAGAAAAAGCGAAATTAAGAAAAAATTAATAAATGAAAAAAATAAAGTTGAACTAAGTTTAATTTGCAATTTTTGGCAATTTCATTGTTAAGTGCCATCTGCAAAGTAATATTTTTCAACTTGTAATATAAAAAAACACAATTTACTTAAAAAGAACAACCACTACAATAACAACACCAGCTACGACATGTACCATCAACGTAATTATGTTACCAGCCAGAGCTGTCCACCACGACACCCACCAGCTAAGTTCAATTAATAAGAATTTATAAGTACTATACCCTTAAATTTGAAAAAAAAATTAATAATATTTGAAATATGATTAAAAGCTACTGTTTATTTTAATAAGGTCAAGTTATTTTTCTTAGAATTTTAAATATTTCTGCTATTGATGGAAGCAAGTAGTAATAAAATTTGATTTAGTAAACGCTGGGATTTTTCATTTAAAATAATTAAAATTAACTTGTTTTTTTTTCTAAATGTAACATTCTTACAAAAAAAAAACGAATTTGACGTAAACTATAGATTTCAGTTAGTTCATAAATACTTTTTTGGTGCAGCTCGCATTTCATAATTTTATTGCAAAGTTAAAAAACAAATTTCGTTATATTAAGAACCTAATCTGTTTGTCATAAATACTTAGAGAGCCTCTAATTACCATTAAAATATATGAAATTCACCCAGCAAGTAAGTTTGATCAAACTTTGAGATAAATTTAAGCAACTAAATTTGTACTTGATCCTAAGCAAAAACAGTATTGATGTAGAACTACACAAATTAAAAATTGGAATTATACAAATGAAATTGAAAATCATCTCCTTTTAATTAATTAAGGAAATATGAAGATTTGCTAGGCAGTAGGTTTGGGGGAGGTGCCAGGGTAGGGTAGTCCGTGATGCCATCGGAAAGTTTAAGAGAGGTGTCCTGGGGTTTTTCTGCTCCCCGTAGTTTTGATTGTTTTGTAACTTTTTGTTCTATGATCAGCTGCAAGTGGCTATGGGAAAGCCGCGCCCTAGTCAGAAATAGCTTAGAGTGATCGACACCGAAAGTTTTGTGGGTGTTTTTTTTCGTTCATATGCCTGGCGTAACACTTTCAAAATTGGAATTATTTTAGATTTTTTCCAAATTGTCGGAAATGTTGATATTGTTATAATGGAATTGAAAATATGTGTAAGGAATGGGAGCAGCTTAGGAAGCAACGCTTTTAAAAAAGTGGGATGGATATCATCAAATCTTACTGCATTTGACTTGATAGCTAGAAAACGTATGTTACTATTTAATGTACTAAATAGATTATTATAAAAATTATTAGCAACAGCTGACGTGGGAGTATATTTTTTATTTAGTTCATTCATTTCAGCAGGATTGCAAGCGCTTGAAATTTCCTTGCCAATGCCAATGCTACAAATTACTTTCCAGATTTGTCTACCACCTACTGCATCACGAAATTTTGTACCATAAAAACTGGCTTTAATTTCTTTAATAACCATTACATTACGTATTTTTTTGTATATTGTGGAAAACTCTGGTATTTTGTAACACTTCCATCTGTTAAAAGCATTGTTGCGTTGCACTATAAGGTTTTTGATAGAAGTGTTAAGCCATGGGCGTTGTTCGTGTTTGATTATTTTAACCTCTTCCGGGACATAAATTTCTAATATTGTCCTGAAGAAATTCGACTTGGTCATCAACTAATGTCATTTCATAAATAGCATGATAGTTTATCCTTGTAATATCCTGTTCGAGACGAGAATAATCAATATTTTGGAAATCTAGCTAGCTAAACGTTTTTGGTGTATCCTCAGTACAAAAATCAAAATTTAAAAAAATTAAAGCGTGCCTAGAAAAAAGGTATCGATAGTTGATCATAAAGCAGTATCTTTGATCTCGCATTTGCAAAAAAAAAAGTCCAGCAACGTAAAATGCGTAGGTAAAACAGTGTTGATAGATGTGAGACCATAAGTTAAAAATTTTCCCTTAACAAATTACTATTAAAATCACCTGCTATGGTTATATCTGAAAATAATAATGAATTATTTTCAATAATATTCATTGAAGGTGTTATGTCAATGGTACGATTTGGACTAACGAGTAGTTTCTTATCTTCATAATTAATTATAATAAAGATATACTCAATATTGTTTTCAGAGTTAGATTACAGTGTAATTTGCATGTAATACCATTTCTTACAAATATAGCCGCACCATCTGCATGGCCCTTTCTATCAGCTCAGATAAACTGTGAATCTTGCATATATTCGCTGAACCAAGTTTCGCTAACGCAAATTACATCTACGCCAGAATTCTCAAAAAGATATCTAAATTCATCGATTTTATTTACCAGACTCTGAGCATTAATATGACAGATTTTGATTCCATGACATTGTCTACAAAGTACTCGTATCATATTAAAAGCATTGTCTTTGGAACGAATCCTGTTTAACGCGTGTATCCAAAAAGTATAAAAAATATAATATGTTGCAACAATATGAACATAAAAATTTAAAAATGTTTGCAAAAACTTTCAGGATAGAAAACATATATGAAACTAAGATATAAAAGTAAACTATAAAATCAAAAAGTTTTCGCAGTGTATTGTATCGCATAACCGCAAGGTGAAAAAATGTATGAGAACATGCAATGAAGTTTGATGTTAAAAAATTAGCTTTGTACCACGAAAACACCTGCCACTCTCATTTTCTGCATGATTATTGTTGCTATTGGAAGAATCGATCGCTCTGTTACAATTTGTGTCACACTCATTGGCATTATTTTGGTTGTCAGCATCAATAACCTTAAGCAGATGGTTAAGAGTACTTATGCAGGATTTTAAGTTTAAAATATTTTTCTGTATTTATTTATTTATAAACATCAGTGATGCAAGAATTTCTACTGGGTAATGTTTTGTTTACGTTCAATGTCTATTCACATTTATATTATCGTTATACTCATACTAGCGCAAAATTTATGTTATTGACGTCAACGCGCTGTTGACTTTTGGGAAACGAAGCTCAGCATCCCTAATTTAGATCATTCGATAACATTAAAATTTAATTATTGGAATTTAAATTTAAATTCATGCAGCAAAAGTGCAGCATACATTCGGGTTGTTGTTGTTCTATTGGTTAGTCTAAGTTCCATGGGCACTTAGTTTTTCAATCGATCTTCTTGAAAAGGCATTGGCAATTTTGAATGATATTGTATTAAGGATTTGAGCTATAAGACAAGAAAATCAATAGGTCTACTTGAGTAATGATCGTGAAATTTCTCCTTATTTATAAGCTTGAAAAATATCAGTAAAGTTTTGTTTCGACACTTACTTATGTGCACACCAGGAAAATGAAAAAGACATTTACAAAAAAAATTCAATTTCTTAATTTTACAACTCAAATTCCAAAATATTTAAATTTTCTAGCTCTGGTAGAAACCCTAGGAAGATATCTTCATTATGAATTAGATTATGAATAAATTTTCGAATTTTAATCGTTCCCAAAGAATTCTAGAAGATGAGTTTTCTTTGAATATGTCTAATGTACATCTTATATCTCTTTTATGCATACTAGACATGTTCAAAATAAGGTCATGTTCTAGAATTCTTCGGGAACACTCGAAATTCGAAAACTGATTCATATTCGAGTGTATGTAGAGCTGCAAAATATTAATTTATTCGGAAACTGAATAAAAAAACCAAGAAAATTAAATTTTTTTCTTTATAATTTGTTTTTAAAACTTTTTTTCGATTTACCTTATGTTGGGTCACCGATTGGGAGCCACTGTACTTAGCGTTTAAGCCTACTCATTTTTCTTTATGCTTTTAAATGCAAGATGTTATTTTATTACTGTTTTTTCTAACATGTAAGTCCATACGCATAAGTACATAACAACATTAACTGTTAACAATTGTCTCACAAATGCACACGTGCATAACTCTCATTTTTGTCTCTTATGCTTTATGTTATATTCTTACTTTCTAAGCACTAGTTTTGCAAGCATTATAGTTTTGGGAACTTAAATAAATTAGTCTAAGATTGACTTTCAAATGAAACACGTCGCTTTAAATATTTTAATTGTTTTTAGTTAGATTTTTTCTGCACACTCGTTGTTTCATTTGCTATTTCGATAAAGTTCTTGCGGTTAGGAAAACTCTCCTGATCCCGATCTCCTACACCTTATGTACACAGAAGGAAGTATAGCAAAAAATGCTAACACTATTTTGCTAGCCAAATAAAAGGGAAAAATCCATGATCTCTGCGCAAGTAGAACTTTGGTGTTTATTGTGTAAAAGCTCCTCTGCAGTTTTCACTACATTTCATTTTCACTACAGTTTCTTCTCTGAGTGTAACTTTAGTTTAAGCCGGACCTGGGAGCTTAGATTGATATATATCTTTATCCGTTTTCAAAAAAGAACTGCCCTGCCGCATTTTGTTAGTGTTAATTGTTTATTTTAAAGCCAAAATACCGGCTCGGGTGCCACTCAGACAAATCTTCCGGCCGGAGTCTTGGCTCACCGGTTTCTAAGGTTCGGCTACAGTATATTTATATTAGCAGGTTGGTTATTTCCTTTTCTTTTTTTTTATTTAAAACGCGAGTGGTTTCAGTTTTATATAATTTCTTTTTAATTCATTTAAAAATTCAGTTGTAGATTAAACTAAATTTAACTTGCTAGAAAACGAGTTAGTTCTTAATTAAATAAAATTTATGTTACTTATGCAAAATATACATCCTAGCGCTAATGCTCTTAATTCTGCTCAGCTGTGACACCGCTTCTTCTTAGCCTCTTGTGTCAACCGGGGGATGTTCTACTGCTTCTTTTGCTACGCAACATAAATCACCTATTCTGTCAATCGCTATGTCCCTGTTCAAGTCTGCCTCGACCTCTGCTTACTTCACGTTTTTGTAACTGCTGCGTTGCAGTGTATGGAATGCCTCAGTTACTTTCGCGTTCGAAACTAGCCGAAACCATTTTGCGCAACTCCTATGCTGCGAAAATATCAAGCTTGGCGACTGCACCGGACTCTTACTAAGGCTGTGCAACGAGTGCAGTTTGCTCGATCCAACTCAAGGTTCGAAGTAATTTCAGCAGAAATTGCTGTTCGCACTGTACTTCGAACTCGAAGGGTATGAAACTCACAAATGGCTCCATACCAAATCGTTGCATACAAATAGGCCAACTAGGCTTGAGGCAGCAGTGAAGAGGGGGCACCACAAAAAGAAATGAATTATTTTAAGTTTATAAAAACTTTAAAAGATTTTTTTCAAAGTAAACTGACACCATGGTACTAGGACCATTGTACTATTTCCGCTGCCTTTCATTTGATAGTTTACGCACTGTCTCGCCGACAGCCCCAAAGTGGATTGTATGGCTTTTTGGCAAAGCAAATTGAGACGCGTTGAACAATTTTTTCGTAATTTCAATTAGAAATTGTGTTTCGGTATGCAGTCCTTCATACCTTTTAAAGAAGTCAACCATTCCTCGTTTAATGAGACTTGCAAGTCTGCGGGCAGGTCCAAAGCGGTAACATGTAAGAATTGGCGGTTCATTAGGAATGCTGATACCGAAAGGCTTCGTATCAGGCTAGAAAAAGCTGTAACACCACGATTCAGCGTGAAAATTTTCTTCACGAACTAAACTTGGGCAAAAGAATCCTTTCCCTACCAAAAAATAGCAAATGCCGACTATTGATTTTTGAACATGGGCAGTAAAAAGAATCCTTGGAAACTTCAACATAAACTAAACCTCAGGACCTGATGGAATTTCAGCCCATGTGTTGAGAAGTGTGCCTCATCACTGGCGCGTCCATTACGTGACCTTTCTTACATATCCTACACTAGTCGGATATTGCCATCATGTTCGAAGGTTGCTAATGTTCAACCAAAATCCAAAAAAGGTGGAGTTTCCAACCCTAATAATTATCAATCCATTATGATATGCTCTGCGCTCTCCAAACTTATGGAGAGCGTAATATGCTGCCGCCTTGTTTCCGTAGGTCTCGCTCCACTGGAGACCTTATATCGTTCCCCACTGAGAAATGAAACCAATGTATTTACCGCTTTGGTGAAAGTATGGTTGTCGCTCTGGATATTTCTAAGGCGTGTGATCCAGCCTGGCATCGCGGCCTCGTTTTAAAACTAATTGCCTTTGGTGTCGGTTATTCCTTTGCTCGTTGGATTACGAGCATCTGCAGTGATCGCTCTATCCGTGCTGTGGTGGACGGTTTCACTTCCAACGAACACTTCATAAATGTTGGAGTTCCCCAAGGTTCTGTTCTGTCTCCGAACCTCTGCCTGGTTTTCATCGACGACCTTCTGTCATCGACCACCAACCCAATTCATTCCTTTGCGGACGATAGCAATATTTATTATTCCTATTGCTTGAAAAAGCGCCCTACCTCTGTGGAGGTAGATAGCAAATAGCGACATGTAAATGACACACTCGCTAATGACCTCAACATAATCACGAAGTGGGGTCAATTTTAATGCTGCTAAAACTCAGTGCTGTCTGTTGTTTCACAGACGAATTGATTACTTCCCTCCCTCTCTTAATATGGCTGTCTTAGATATTGCGTGGTCAACAACTCTTGACGCTCTAGGCACATCGGTTCAAACGGACCTGAGGTAGACAGATCATGCAATCGGTGTGTCGAAAGGAGTAGCCAAGAGTATCGGATTTTGAAACAGTGCAAGAAATACTTCACTCCAGTTGATCTTCGCACTGTCTACTTCACTTATATTAGACCCAAATTAGAGTACAACTCACACATTTGATTCGGGGCTACAAAATCCACTTTGATCGTGTTCAGCGACGTGTGATGAACGGAATCTGTCATCTTCTCTTTCGATACCCTTCACCACCGACGTAACGCTGAGTATTTAACCATTTTTTTAGATGTTATAACGGGTTCTGCTCTAGAAAAATACGTAAACTGATTCCATCAGTCCAGATTTTCTCTCGCAGCACTTGGGCGTCTCATCAGGCCATGTCTGTGATAGTTCTTTCCTTGGCTGCACGATTAACTTGTGGAAAAGTCTGCCTGCGTATGTCTTCCCCGGCAGTTGTGACATCGGTAAATTCAAGATAAATGTTCACAGACACTACTCCATCTATCCCCTTTCCCTCTACCTTTTCTCCTTTTTCTTAAACCAACACGGTGCTTTGCATTTATAAGGGGCATCCCCTGAGCGTTTGCTTGTATTTAAAAAAAAAATAAATATTTAAAATTAGAAATTAATTTTTTGAGTTTACTTTTAAAGAAACTTAAGATTTTTTCTTAGATATTATTTGAAAGTTTATTTTTTTTGCCTTCAAAAAAGTTTAACTTTTATTTTTGAAATTTGTCTCTACTGTAAAATTTATAAGTCCGCGATGAGTCTTGTTTTTTGAAACTTTTAATTAAGTAGAACAAATAACATTTTACACAACATCTTAACTTATTAGCATCAATTTTAATGGGGATTTCAAAAATTGAATTCCAATGGGATTAGATGTTCACAAAAATATTTAACGAAAAATTTTAGAAGAGATCACCAAAGGCAAGAAATATCTAAAGCTTAAGCACATACAATGCGCGAAAACGGACATTAAAGGTGATAAAATTTTGAACCGAATGATCAATTTCACAAAAAGGGTTTGGAGGCCTGGTGAGGCTATGATTATGCTGAAAAGCTGAATGGAATATCATTGCTTTGAATTGGAAAAATTGTATTTGAAGTCTTAAATTGATATCTAAGAAGCCAGAAATTGGAGGCACCATTCATCCAAAAGCAGCATGAAGCTTAAGTCTGGCCCTGCAAAAAACTTGCATGATGTAACCAAATAATGTGTTGATTGTAAGGTTGCGTTTACAGTAGGCTGTGCAATATGCAAAAATATGTAAAAAGAGCATCAACACGCAACTGTGATCGCAACCTAAGGTTGTGAAACGACCGCAGCTTGCTTGAGCCAGCCCGAAGCATGGCCACTTTAAACAGAAATTGATTTCTTGTTTTAAATGTGCTGTCTGTTTCGATATTTCAAAAATTTGAAGCGGTCGAATGGTTTGGATGCGCCCAGTATACATATATAGACTTATATTGTATATACATATAGACTTATATTGTATGTACAAAGCAAATTAAAAATAGTTACTTATATCTAACGTGAAAGAAAATCAAAACACAGAAAACTGCAATGAAAACAAGAACTAAAAAATAGAAAAAATAAAAATAAATATTCGGTATCTTCGAAATGTTCCCACATAATGCTTCTCTTGGCTATGTTAGACATATTTTTTCAACTTTTCACTTGCACCATACACAATATACAAAGCACAACTGATTACATGAATTGACAGTTCGACAGCGATAAACGCGAAGCAGTAGGGGAAACATATTGCAAGCTACAATCGAATAATCGGGCTGTTCAATCGCTCGATTTGTTCGTTTTATGTTCGATAGGAATGCCCGAGCAGGTTCGATCAGCTCTTTGCACACTCTTAATTCTTACACCCAAGTATCTCGGTAAAGAACCGAAAGCTTGTACACTCATGTGTTTGAAGTTATCCGGAACCTCCACACGTAACCCCTATGCTTAAGAGAGAATCGGCCAGGCGACTATGCTGAGCTCTGGCAAGTAACTCGGTAAAAACCGAAAGCGTACTTGTTTGGCCGAACGTTGCAACCGGAATCTAATTTCTGCTTGTATGACCGCTGAGCCAAAGTGTACGTGCGTCGGCTTCTGAATCCGCTGCGTTCTAGCGCTTGAGTGCCTCAGTGACAACCGAAAGCACACGCTACTCTTATGCTAAGAAAGAAAATCACGGCGGGGCGATTATGTTCAGTTCTTGCAACTAAGCACCTCGGTAAAACCCGAAAGCGTACGTGTGTGGTCGAACGTTGCAACGATCGCCAAACCAAAACCTAATTTCCGCTCCTACGCTATGTTATCATCTGACGACTGCTCTGAGTTCTTACACCCAAGTACCTCGGTAAAAACCGAAAGCGTACTTGCGTGGTCGAATGTACATCGACTGTCAAGCCAACTCACTGCCGTAGAGATAAAAGAATTTGATTAGTTTATATTACCACTGGTGACTACAAACTGCTTGCTGTGGCGGACCCCGGATGACTGAATTAAATCATAAGCCCCAACTTCTGAGCTAGTCGTCTGTTGGTAGCAATCTTATTGCGCTGCTACTGCAATTTTAACAGCTGATATATTATTTCTGCCACATTTCACATATGCGTCTATTTTGTTATGAGTTTTTTAATTCATAGAAACTTATATTACAAAAAAATAATTCATTTCATAATTGATTTATTTCCCCCTTTTCAACTAATTCCTTAGTTATGTAATAATTATGGTAATAATATGTTTAATAAAAAAGTATATAAAAAAAATATTAAAATTTAGTACGGTGACGTGGCGTTGCGAGCGATGTAGTCACAGTGCCTGTCATTTGAGGATGGACACGAGAGGCGACTTCCATCCTCACAATGCCATTAGTCATCGAGTTCCGCATAATTAATTTGCTGAAGAAATAGAAAATCTTCTAACAAAGCTGTGAACACTTTCACCATTCCTCAATGACGGGCTTCTACGAGCGTTAGGTCGCATCCACCATATCTGGCTGGCAAACTATCCTTAACATTCTCCGAGATGCTCATAACTTCTGAATCATCAAAGTTCGCTGCGCAATCAAAAAGGTTTGTTGTCTGTCAATCGAATATTGACATCAATCACCATAGATATGGAGTTGGAAGTCAAACTTCTAGCGGGGGGAGGATGTTTGAGCCCCGAAAAAATCCCCAAATCGAGAGTCTTAGATTGGAAGCCGTAGTTATTTTTCAACTAAGTTAATCGTCGTCAAGCTATCGTTACTACTCAGCTGCCTACTTTTCGCTTCACCCAAAGCTTCGTCATCGTCTTTGCTTTTAGTTAACATAAAGAAATTAGAATCACCTCATCTTTATCATAAAAACAACCATAGGTAGTCTACTAACGCTATTATCATATGATTTGGTCTTCATCAAGGTGTACTGGCAAAGTGCGTGCATAAAAATTACATGCACCCATGCCTAAAATTTATTTTCCACTAAATTATGCCATCGAGGGGTGATTGTGTGTGAAATTTAATTGTTCACGTTTTTCTTTCTTTAACCGAACGAAAAGTATTTACAGGTATATTTAAAGATTTTGTTTTTCATTATTTATGGATATGAAATAGTTCAAGTCGTATCAAGAAGGGTTTGATACGTGATACAATAGCTTGTATCGTTTGCAATAAGTGCCGTAACTGTTCCTAAAATTTAGGGCGGTGACACACCCACTGATGCACTCCAGTCCGATTTTGATCCAGAAATAGCTTTTTATAAACAAACCTCTTACACCAAATTTCAGTATGATTGCTCATATATTTCGATAGATATACCACTTAAGGTATTGTAATTGTATGGGAGGTGCCACGCCTACTGTTAATATTTCGCCAGCTTTTGATGCATATGTACCTAATACCCAGCAAACAACTTACATCAAATTTCAGATCAATTGCTCGAATACTTCATTCAAAATAGCACTTACAACTTAATGTTAATGAGGGAAGTGCCACGCCCATTGATGCAATCTTGTCAAGTTTCATTGAATTTCAAAGCTTATAGTCACCGACACCTCTACACAAAATTTTATAAAGATTACCCTCATAGCACACTATCTATAGCATTAAACGTATTTTGTTTATATGGGAGGTGCCACACCCAGCGGTACTATTGTACCAAAATTTTGCTAGAAGACACCTTTTAGCAAGTATATCCGCCATATTAAATTTCATAACGATTATTAGTTCTCTTTTTATAACGTTTATAAAAATTTTTTTAGTATATTGACGTAGCTGGTATTGTTGACTACTTTCAGTGGCATCATCCCTAAAATTTTAATGAAAATCATATGTGCCATTTTGGAGTTATACGAAATCCAAATTTTTAATTGTTAAGAAGTGCCACGCCCACTTTTACAATTCCGCCCACTTTATTCGTGTACCAAATTTCATCACAATATCTTCCACGGTTTACGAGCTATGGCGTTATAAAAGTTAAAATTTAGGGATGTGCCACGCCTCTTTAAGAGCCTTTGCAAACTTTAAACCTAGCCTAATCTTAATTTCGTTCTCAGCTTCACCAAATCACCAAGTTTCATCAAAATCGCAGCAACTTTTTTCAAAATGGACTTGGTTATATTTACATAGAGTATGGGCGGAAGGCGTGGCAGTGAATCGATTTCTTCCATTTTTATATGTTAGCAGCTTGCAAAAAGGTGTGACCTTTGTGCCAAATTTCACTGAATTAGCTTGCTTACTTTTCCCATAAACTTGATTTCAACAGACAGACAGACATACAGACGGACACAGCTATGTATATCGACTCAGGTGGTGACGCTGATCAAGAATATATATACTTCTCCATACCTGCCACGCTCCCTTCTATGCGTTACAAACGGAATGACAAAGTGAATATACCCTCTGTGTAGGGTATAAAAAGGCGGTATTTTAAAATAAAGTTAATGACTGCGACTAATACAAGGCTACATGTTTCTGCTTTAGTATTTCAACTTCACTGTTTGCATTTCAATGTATCCGTAATATTTATAATTAGTCCTCTATAGATATTCGACTAAATATAATGAGCTAGCCCCAATGTTAAAAATGTTTTTGATTTGTCGGTTGGTGTTATTCATACCAATACTAGATGTCATAACTTTTTGTAACTATGTCCGATATATTACTCCGACTAAGTTTTATAATAATTAATAAATATGTTTTTTCATTTTTCTAGAAAAAATTAAAGTGGAAGCAAGAGGTAAATTTACAATTTTATATTTGAATTATTAAGCAATAAGTGTTTTATTATTCTTCAGATGAAAAAAGTTCCATTTCCCAAACTATTCCCAGCACACCTATCGACTCAAATTGTTTTCTGAAACTGTGCGACTTGCGTCGGAAGTTTCCAGTGTTGTATAAATTAGAGTTTCAAGTAAGCACTAACAAATATTAATTTTGTTACCTTTGGGGAATTATATACAAATAATAATTATTTCGTTGTTTTAGACTGCAGCTAAAATAGGCACCAACACATGTAAACATGCAATGAAGAGAAACAACTGGCAAAAAAATCAAAATCCTAAGTGCATTCCTTACGATTACAATCGTGTTGTTCTTCAGAAATCAAATGGTACTCCTGATTCTGATTATATAAATGCATCATATGTGGATGTAAGTTAGATTTACACTATTATTATTATATTTTCGTAAAAGCAATGTATTTTTATACATTAAATCGTAAAACTAAATGATATTAAAAACTTTTATTAAGTGAAAGCCATGAAAGACTTATTAATAAAGTCTGGAAGTTTCATTTACCTAGGATTTTAGACTTTTAATTTCTTATCTTAGCAAATTAGTTAAAAATAAGTTACGGCTCCTTATCAAGATCTTCAAAAAATAACAAAGATATTGATTGTAAGTGATCTCAACATGACTTATTTTTTGATCAGAGGCTCTACCAACTTCTTAAATTCCTTTTTACAAAACAACAAACACTGGATCTTTGTAAATATTTTGGAATTGGACAGATAATAAGTTTTATTCTAAGCTAGCTGACCCGGCGAACTTCGTACCGCCTAACAGTCAATGAATGTCGTGTTAACTTTTAGCTAAACTACCTTTTATGTCAAGTGCCATTCTTCTGCGCCCAGTAGTTTATGAGATATGATGGATTTCATTTGGAAGGGCGTGTCATCACCCATTTTTCTAAATCAAACTTTGCAAAAACGTTCCACCTTAACTGTGCGTCTTTATTTAAAAGCCACGTGATGTAAATTCCATGAGAATCGATTAAGCGGTCTTTCAGAAATTGATATTTAAAAGATATTTTTGATACCCTAAGTAAAAGTTTCATAGCCTAAGTAATTCCTTTAAATAAAATGCCACGTGGTGTAAATTCCATGTGAATCGATGGAGCGATCTTTCTGAATATGCTCTTTTAAAAATATTATTGTATGAGGCCACCCTAAATACGCACTCTTAATAAGAGTTTTATAGCCTAAAAATATTTTTGTATCAGAGCCACCGTAAATATGCGCCCTAAATAAAAATTTTATAGTCCTATTCGATGTGGAGAAAAATTCAACAAATCAGAGATAATTAAAGTTCGTCCAGCAACTGGACTGTGTTTTATATATATATGTATATAAATTTTATAGACCTAATTATGACACTCAGTTTTAAACCTAACATTTAGGCCTGTAACTCACTGCGACAAATCAGTTTCAAGGCAGTTTTGTCTTTGTTTTTAGGCTCATGTAGAGTGCGTTAACTGAGACAATATGTTTCGCGACAAATTGCGTTTTTATGATTCAATCAGAAAAATGAATTTCACAAAGAAGGTCGCGCTGTGTTTCTGATTGAACGAACACAAAGAAAAAAGCAAAAACAAAGAAGAAGATACTCGACTCATCTAATTTGGAGGTACAGAACTAAAAAAACAAGTTCTACTATGCATTTGATAGCTTGCGATTGTACCCAGAAATGTTTTTAGTAACTTTTGAATGAATGCCATTCATATTCATTTATTTTTGTAGAACTTAAGGCGCTCCAAATATTTAACAACAATTTTTGTGTAACTTCCAGCCATAATTAATTTCTTATGTTGACATTGGAGTATTCGCTCAATCGTTTCTCATAAAGTCTGTCCTTTTTTCCACTTCTTTCACTAAAGCTCATTTTAAAAATTTTCTCCGTTCATTTTCTTGTTTTCCATTTTTATTTTATTCGCCATCGAAAAAGTTTCAAATGAGCGCACTCCATACGATTCTGTCATACCGACACAGTTTTGTTTTGCAAAAGTTCCAGTGCCTCAAAACAAAAAGTTTTGAGTTTGTCTCAAAACACAGTGAGCGCACGCCCATATGTACTAACGTGACGAAAACTGTTTCGAGACTGTTTTGTCGCAGTGAGTTAGAGGTTAATCGAGTGATTTCAATCAAAGGTAGCTTGGGGTGGTTGAGCTCGAATATGCTATTAGATCAATTGCACGGTCATAAAGTGTAATGCAACACTGAACTGACCGTCTTTTTTTTAGTTCTGAAAAAGTATAATGGCCAAACGTACAGTGACTTCGATCCATATAAGTCTAAGACTAAGATCTATAAGGCCTCTCGCAACCAGGACTACCACGATTCTGGTGACTGACGCTCATATCGATTATAAGCTATACGTAAACTATCATTTGCAAAAAAAATTAAGCGGGATAAAATTACTCCGCGACGCGACGCTCCTTCTCGAACCTTAAGGCTAGCATTTGAAAATGGATTTTTGGATTTTTAAAACAATTGTGATAGTAAAAGAAGAAATTCTTTCAAGTTGGCTTGTAAGAGTTCTATAAAAATTAATCGGACAGGAATAAATACCTGCATTGGTTTCGCTGTTCGGAAACACTTATGCGTGTGAACGCAAAATCACATCAAATCAGTAGTGAAAACACGAATTAGCGATGTTTACTTGGAAATTGTTTTACGTGACAACGCACTTAGTTCTGTAAAACAAAGTGATATGTCTCACTTTTAAATGTTTTTAAACTGTCTATGAAATATGTTAAATTCTGCATTATGTTTTATTTTCTTCAAAAATATAAATATAGTTATTCCTTTGTGGTGTGTTGGAACCAAACATAATTTATAATTGATATTTTATTGAGCATACTGTTCAACATAATGTGTGTCAACACCAAAAGAATTATAGTTAAGAAAGATAAATTAAATAGAACAATTAGCTTAAGCTAGTCATGCTAGTCTCGTCCACAACTAGGTGAACTCGTCAGTGGCTTTTAAGTCGATTAGCTAGAATTTGTTACCCCAATGTGTCTCTGTTGGAATCTGTTCTGTTCAAGAAAAAGTGCTATACCATTTTGCTGTTTAATTTATCTTTCTCAATAGTAAGCTTAGTAAAATAGCAACTATACATATATATCTCTTTGATTAATCTTAAGCCAGGCAAGCGTTTAACCTCGTTCTCAATTACTAGGAAGAAACGATGTGGTCGAAGCTAGTACAGTTGCTTGTTTACTTTAACAAGAGTTCGCCCAGTGGTTGAAATTCAAAAACTTTGTGGTATTTAATATTAAAACAACTGATATAATAAAGAGCTATGGTATCATGTTGCCCTATCTATTTCTCTTCCTTAGAGTTCAATATACATATCTCCACACCAAATTTCATCAAAATCAGTCAATTAGTTTCATCGCCATGTCAAATTCCAGTAAAATCGGTCCATTAGTTCAATAGTTAAAACATTGGCGGCGTGGCTTCGTACACTTTCAATCAATTTTTGTGCAAAATTTCATCAAAATCGATTCACTAGATCAGCAGTGAAAGCGTTATTTCATGTTAGGGGCGTGAAACCGAACCGTCCAATCAATACAAATATCTTTACTCAGGATGCAAGCTATCTCCATACCAAATTTCATCAAAATTGATGAAGCGGCTCAGCCGAGATAGCGTTTTTTTCTCATAAAGGGCGGTGTCACTACCCCTTAAAGCAAACAGAGAATTTAATAACCTTTATAAGGGCTCAGTCTATCTCCAAACCAAATTTTATAAAATTCGGTCCATTAGTTTAGCCGTGGAAACGTTTTTTCCCGTTAAGGGCATGGTTCTTCATAACATTTCCAACGAAAAAAAAATTGAGGGCTTATGTTGTGTTATGGTTGTGAAATAGCGTTGTATCCGTTTACCAACTGTGTATTTTTATATATATAATAATCCTCACTCTCCCATAAAATACTATAAAATTACAAAGATGTGATGTCTCAACTCTGTGCATTCGATTATGTAAAAGATCGGCTAGGCCCAAATCAAAAATGTTTTTTTTAATGAAGCGCGCCTAAATGCAACAAAAAATACTTTTTAGTATTAAAACTGAACCGGAAATATAAATTTTTTGTCATCGCTCCAAAAAATTAAAATAATGGTATCATGTTGCTATATCCAGTGCCGGATTTACATAAGGGCACTATGGGCACGTGCCCTTGGGCCCCCACCATAAACGAGTCTTCGATAGGGTCGATTCGGTTACTTCGGTTTCTGTTTTTCAGTCCAAATAGGCCCCCACTACTCTTGTGCCCTTGGGCCCCTTGATTTGTAAATCCGGCACTGGCTATATCACTACTCTTTCTCTTCCTTAGGGTTCAATCTATCTCCAAACCAAATTTTATTAAAATCGGTCAATTAGTTTAGCCGTGGAAACGTTTTTTCGTGTTATGGGCATGGCACAGCCTACTATAGAAAAATTAAGTAAACATATCCCCCCTCTATTCACAGCCTTTCCAACAAAAAAAAATTTAAGCAATTATGTTGTGTTATGGCTGAGAAAAAGCGTTGTAACCGTTTACCAACTGTGTACTCGTATTTATATATAGATTAAAAAAAAATAGGTGTGTGGCCCGGCAGGAAATGCTATTTCTGAAATTTGATCCGCTTGCTGAAAAGTTTGGTCACCCCTTGTCTGAGTGAATTTAACTTTTTTTTTCAACTGGCATCTTCATCATAACATTGACATTGATTGCATGTGATAAAACAAGTCAGAAATATATATTATTGGAAAGTTCAGATTTAAGCAGGAAAGGTTCTAAATTTCAATAATAGTAAATTTACACAATTAGAAAAAAATGATGACGATGAAGCTGACGCTAGCAGCCAACAAAATATTAGAGATCAAAAACCTCCAGCTGTTTTCTTGCGTGAGAAATGTGTAATATCAAAAGAGTTACAAGAGCATTTGCATGTAAAGGGGGAAAAATGTAAAATTTTGGCGCACTGTGTTTGTGTTTTTTGCCATGATTCGTAACTGGTCAATGCAAGAAATAAAATATAGTGTGCTTGCAGACTCTTAAACGTCGGTTAACAAAGCTTACTGATGATACGAAGTAGCGGTCATTGAATCTAGTATAAGCAACTTGTTGCCCATTTTTTTTTCCATATAATTGTTGAAGTTATTTCTCCTACAATTAATGCATTTTCGCTAGTATTTTTTTTGTTGTTTTAGCACTAAAAAGTACTGAACATTAAGCTTTCAGTAAAATACATAAAAAAGAATTATTACACTTACAAGTTGAAAAGCAGTTAGGGTATTTCTGTAGTACTTAAAAGTTTTGAATCTGAAGATAAAGGTTTCCATGTCAGAGCAGCTATTAACTTTGTATATAAAGATAAAGTTCCAGAACCTTTAATCAAGGTAAAGCTCTTCCCGGATGCTGCTAAGCTGAAAAAGAAATGAAACGCATCCAATATACAAATTACAATACTTATTGCACAGAAAAATGTCTGTTGAGGAGCCACACAAACATAATGGTCTAATCCAATGCGCAAAATGCCAAGAGTATGGCAACCCCACTAAAAATGACTGCTCTCCTAGCCAACTTATAGGGCTTATAAAGGTTTTGCCAACATAAACTAGAGATTTCAAACTTCGTATCCCGGGAAGATATAGATGCAACGCTTCTATCCGAAACCCACCTAACAAATAAGTATAATTTCACTATTCATGGCTATATATTTCATAAAGCCAAGCACCCTGACGACAAAGCTGATGGCGGTATAATTCGAAGAAGGCCTTAACATTCCTGCTTAGGGGTGTACGTCCAGAACCATTTACAAGCCACTTCGATTTGTTTGCAAAGTAATGGCAGAGACATTTCGTTATCGGCACTTTACCTCCCAGCTCTGCTGTATCAGAGGAGCAGCTTATGGACTGTCTTAAAACTTTAGGTGATAAATTTGCCGAAGTCTCTAAAGGGAAACACACTTTCTGAGGTTCACGCATTAATAATCCCAAAGGGAATCAGCTGTATAATGCAATTGAAAAATAGTATCATCTGGATGTCGCTCCTCCCGGAAAACCTACATACTAGCCAACGGACAGCATCAAAATTCCTGACTTAATCGATTGTGCCATCTCCAAGGGTATTCGCAGAGATTCAATTTCTGTCAGTACAAGTTCCGATTTATCATTTGATCATTCCCCTATTGTTATACAAATATTTGAGAAACCCAAGCATAGAGATGGACCACATACCCTTACAACTTCTTATACAAAGAGGTTTAACGACAAAAAATACAGAAGCACTCATTTCCACACAAATTACACAATAGGATGTAAAAATCATGTTGATGATGCTGTTGGGGTTATAAATTCCACTTTAACTACAGCAGATAAAAATTTTACACCTAAAAATTCCATTCGTTGGAGAAAAGATAGATGGATAGATGGTGAAATTGAAGAATTAGCTTCGGTTAAGAGAAGGCTTAGACGAGAATGTCAGATATATCTCTGGCCCTAAGCTTCAAAAATAATACTTGAGGAAGCCGAAAACAATAAGGCTACCATTATATTTTTATATTAATCATTATTTCATTGAACTTACAGTCATTTCGCAAAGACCAATATGATCGTAAAATTTTTTACTTAATTGATCAATTTGTTGTTGAATAAAAAGCATTGATCGTAAAATTTTTTACTTAATTGATCAATTTGTTGTTGAATAAAAAGCATTGATCAATTAAATAAAAAATTTTACGATCATATTGGTCTTTGCGAAATGACTGTAAGTTCAATATAATAATCTTTAATATTAGGACTGTCACAGAAAAAACTTACGTTTTGCTTTTTAGTTATAAAAAAAATACCCAGTAATTTTTTTGGTCTTTTTTTGTTTTTTATTAATAATGGCTAGTGTTCAGAATAGAAATAACTAAAAACTAAGTAACAATTTTTTTTTTATAAAAACTCATTAAATATTGTCCAGTCGTTTCATCGACAGTATGGTACAATTTTTTCCACTTAAGTCTAAAGTCTTGTGAATTTTTTGCATTCTTACCACTTCTTCGAAAATTACTTTTCATTAGAGCCCGATATCTTTCAATTGGGCGAAGCTCTGGGCGGTTGGGCGGATTAGTTATTTTGGGTACGAAATTGATCTTTTTACTTGCATACCATTCCATCGTAGCTTAAGAGTAATCAGAAAAAATTATTCATGACCACACTGCTCAAACTTTTTGTATGTGATATTCACGTCGAGTCGGACAAATTTTGAACGTAGCCAAGTATGATGGTGGGACGTTTTCATTTCAAGCCATCACAAAGTCACGAATTTTACGAGATAAATAAATTTATGGCCTATTTGTTATATTTTATTTTAATCAAGAGTTTTTTTATACAGATAAAGCGTAAAACATATTGTCGGACAAAAATGTTTGGTCGTTTAGCGTGTCCGACACGCCGACTATGCCAATTTTATAAAATCAAAAAATTTATGACTAATTTTTATGAATAATTTTTTTACTCCAGGGCGCAAGGACTAAAAAGCTTATGTCTTACCTACAAGATCATCATAAAACCAGTGAGCAAGTGAATAGAATTATAAACGAAATGTCAAATGCTTTTGAACATTGGGAATACTGTTCCGCCATATTTCTGGATGATAAGTAAGCTTTTGATAAAGTATGTCATGAGGGTCTAATTAACAAAACACAAAATGTCCCTGTTGTTCCAGAGTCTTACTTGGAAAACAGAAGTTAGAAGGGTTAAATATCAAATGCTTACTACATCTGAGCTTTCGATTGGCGCTGTAGTTGCTCAGGATACTGTGTTCTTGAAACATTTTTTTATATTTTATTCAATTCTGATATTCTAACATATGACCAGCAAGTCACCACCATTTTTGCTGATGATACGAAAGTTTCAAGTCGTCACAAAAATGCTTCCACCGACCAGCTTTAAAATCATCTAGTACTTATTGGTTATCAAAATGACGTAACAAGATGAATGAGCAAGAGTGCTGACATTAACATTAAATAGAAACCTTACGTTACCCTTAACATTAAATGGCATTCAAGTTCCAGAAGCTAATAATGTAACTTATCCTGGAATTCATATGGTCAAACGCTTAACTTGGCGCAACAACAACACAAGGATACACAAATCAAACCCAAGGCTGCTAGCTTGCATGGGTTAATTCACAGACACTCTCCCCTAAAATTGGAATATACAGTTCTCCTATATAATAGTGTCATCTCAAGGATTGAGATATATGGATTCGCTAGCTCATCAAATACTGAAATTTTACAAAGGGCTCAAGCAAAGATACGAAGGACAATAACAGGAGCTCTGTCCATATCTCCATAAAGATCTCCATATACCTATGGTACAGGCAGATTTTGAAATACTAAGAGGAAAATACCTCTTAAAACTGCAAAATCATCTCAATCAATTCAGCACATTCGCGTTCAAAAATGGATGACCGTCCAGCACTTACAAATGGTTTTGCATAAGAGGTGCGCTCCAAAAAACTGACCTCGTCAATCCATCACCACTAGCTCGTCTCGACCGCAGCCCGACGAGTGGAAGTGCGGTAGCAGGACGGTTGAACCAGAGTGCTCTTAGACCACTTTTAGGCGCTAGATCGAGATCAAGTCGATCTCGACTACTGCCTCAAAGTTTTACTCGTGACCATGCTCCTTCCCAACGTGATTGACCGGAAAATAGCTCGTCTCAGCTATCACTACACAATCGTTTTAATTGTAATATAGTCAAATAGTGTTTGGTTCAGAGTATGAATGAATGAGAAAATTTTGATATTCAAATAATAAATAAAACAAATCTTATGCAGTTAAATAAAGGGTGTTTTTTTTAGAGGTATAGAGCTTCAAATTGAAATAAAACACAAGAAATTCGTTTTAATGTCCATCAATTTGGCTTTATTGGAAGGATAATTTTATGCCATTAATGTTTAAATATGATTTCGGGCATGTGGCCGCCGCGGCTAGCTCGAATAAAGCCAATTCTACAGGTCCAATTTTGAACCACTTTTTCGAGCATATGGGGCCGTATGTCGGCAATAACGCCACGAATGTTGGCTTCCAAGTCCCCTAACGTTTCTGGTTTGTTGGCGTAGACGAGCGACTTCACATATCCCCAAAGAAAATAATCCAATGGTGTCAAATCACACGATCTTGGTGGCCAATTGACAGGTCCATTCCGCGAAATTATGCGCTCATCGAATGTTTCCTTCAATAAATCGATTGTGACGTGCGCTGTGTGGCATGTAGCGCCGTCTTGTTGGAACCACAACTCATCCACATTCATGCCATCCAATTCGGGAACAAAATAGTCGGTTATCATGGCTCTATACCGGTCTCCATTAACGGTAACTGACTCTCCAGCATTATTTCGGAAGAAGTATGGCCCAATGACTCCACCAGCCCATAGAGCACACCAAACAGTCAGTTTTTGTGGATGTAATGGCGTCTCAAGGGTCTCATGTGGATTCTCTTCACTCCAAATGCGGCAATTTTGCTTGTTGACGTAGCCATTCAACCAAAAATGAGCCTCATCACTGAACAAAATTTTGCGATGAAAATCAGCATCGAGATCAATCTCATTTTCGGCCCATACACCAAAATCTCGACGCATTGCATGGTCTCGCGGCTTTAATTCTTGCACAAGCTGGATCTTGTAAGGTCGCAAGCCAAGATCTTTGCGCAAAATCTTCCATAAAGTTGATGGACAAAGCTCCAATTGCTGTGCACGGTGGCGAATCGATTCATTCGGGTCCTCTTCAACATTTTGCTCTACAGCGGCAATTGTTTCTTCGGTGCGCACTGTTCGACGTCTCTGCGGATGCGTATTATCACATAGAGTAAACGTAGTGCGAAAACGATCCATGGTTAACCGAATTAATTGCTCTGATGGACGATTATGTCGACCATAAAATGGACGGAGCTTGCGGTAAACTTCGCGAACTGAACCATTATTTTCGAAATAAATTTGCACGATTTGCAAGCGTTGTTCTTTTGTCAACCTGTTCATGATGAAATGGCAAACCAAACTGAACATAAATGACATTAGAGTTGCCAGATTTGACCATAAAATGCCAGTTTTATCTCTATTCAAAAAACAAACCTCTAAAAAAACACCCTTTATAAACATTATCAGTGCAGTAAAATTCAAACAAGTTCAGCTTGAGAATTCAACACGCCTCCTCAAGATGACCCGGTTTACAGCAAAAATAATGTTTGACTGAAAACCTAATTCTTCCAGAAGGTATCGCAAGTACATAACTTTTTTTATCAGCATCTGTTTAGGCGACATATTTAGCTTCTGCACTTGAAGTCCCCATACTTTTTTACCAAATTAATTGTGTATCCTGGTTGGGAAATTGAAAGTTGATCTTTATTTTGTTCTGTTTTGAGACCAATACAAAGCTTTGGTTCATTCATGTCTCGAATTTCAATATTTTTTTTTTAATTTTTTATTTTTATTTATTTAATTTATCAATATTATTAACATTTCCAATGAATTTTTTCAATATAAATTATACAAAATTTTTTATTGCCTATCGGTAATAATAATAATAGTGACATATTTACTTCCTGTAGTTCAAAGAACTAGAGACGGAATATGTATATAAAATTAGCATTAAGAGCACAAAAGTGCGTGGGGTCGCACATTATTATGTTAAAAAATAATTGATCTGACTTAATTCATTATTCCAGACTAGGAAAAATGGAATTCAATTTTGAACTGAAAAGTAGTAAACCAAAAAGCAATGAATGCTATATGCTATTTATAAAAAAATATTGAAGGAAAGTAATGTTGTAGTATTACATTATTAAGTTATGATGATTACAGTTACAAAATTTACTTGTAAGTCAATACAATACATCAGTAAGCGGTTTTAAATTATCGTAAGAAAAACTAAACAGCCAGGATTTCACTTCCTTCAGAAAAATGTGTTTATTCCGAATGCATCTTACATGAAATGGAAGATTATTAAATATCCTCAGGTTGTGCGTTGGGATCGAAGCTAAGTTTAGATTGTTAACTCTCAAATCATAGCTGTGATGAAATCTGGTACTGATTGAGTAAACAGTTGTTAAAAAAAAATAATTTTAAATGCTTTAGAGGTAAGATGTTCAACCTTATGAACAATGGAAGACTGCTCACATAACGACTTTTTTTACATATTAACCGAACAACTAATTTTTGTACAGTTAATAGAGGATCAATTTTGTTTTTGTGTGTGGCTCCCCAACATGCTAATCCATATTCTAGTTTTGAGTGGAATATACCAAAATGAACGCAAGTAAGCAATTTAGTTGTGCAAAAGTTGTTCAAATGATACAGCTGTCTTGCAGCTGCCATCAAATACTTTTTCATTGCGGCTGAATGTTCGGACCAATTTAGTTTCCAGTCAATAAATAAGCCTAAATACTTGAAGATTTTACACAACTAATAGGAAAACAGCTATTAGAACAGGAGCTGGATTCAAAATAAGTTTGCAAGAAGTCACTTGAACTGCAAATATCTCTACAAATGAAATATTTTTTACAACTAGCACCATGAAAAGTAAAATCACCAAGTGGAATTTCCTTTCCAGCCGAATTAAAGAACATTATTTTGGTCTTATCACTTAATACCAGTTTGGATTTTAAGTCTGTGCCTTAAAACTTCCAAATCATGGTTAATTTCACACATTGCTTCAACACTAGAAGCACAAGAAAATGTGCACAGCATGTCGTCTGCAAAAGCTATAGCTTTGCCAATAAAATTTTGAGTGTAAAGCGAATTCACGTAAATTAAAAATAAAATTGATCCTAGGACTGAACCTTCAGGGACACCCAGACTAAGATTTTTAAATGAGCTTAAGTTTTGATCAATTTTTACCCTATGAGATCTATTTGAAAGATAGGAATAAAAGCATTTTTGCATAGTACCTCTAAAGCCACACCTGTACAACTTATTTAGTAGAATGCTGTGGTCAACCGTATCGAATGCCTTTGTTATGTCAACAAAGAGGGCTGCAGTAATTTTTTTACTATTCAAGCTATCATGAATTATTACAAAATTTTAACAAAGCATCTGCCGTTGATAAACCAGATCGAAAACCATACCGACAATCACTGAAAAATTTATATTTATCTAAGAATCTAATCATCCTTGACTTCATGACTTTTTAAGAATTTTTGAAAAGGTTGAAAGTATCGAGATTGGCCTATAACTGTTAAGGTTGGACTTATTCCATTTTTTAAAGAGCGTAATTACTTCCGCCTTTTTTAACTCATCCGGACAAACCCCAGACTCAATACTTTTATTGATTATGTGACATAGAATATCTGTTATATTGAAAACAATTTTTTTAATAAATACACTGGATAAAGAATCTTCACTGCACGAACCTGCAGCATCATGATTATTTTATATATTTCATAAGAAGTTGTAGGATCAAAATAAAAACAAGAAGAAACGGAATTTTCAATATCTCTACAACTGCACGAGGAACAATTTAGACCATTTTTTGAGATCACATCATTTCCAATGCAATAATCATTGAATATATTTGCTTTTTCGGTATGATATGTAACAATTTTATCATCTACTTTTAGCTCAGGTACTTGCTCTTTGGAATTATTTGCATTTAATATATTATTTACTAACTTCCATTTTTTTTTTACATCCCCTCTAATCTTGTTAAATTCGTTTGTATAGAAATCGTTCTTATACGTTGTGGTTAAAATAGATATTTCCTTACAAATTTTTTTATATCTTGCTTTGAGGCTAGCATTACTCGGATTTATTCTGCATTTCTTGAAAAGCTTATTTTTTTTTGGATCTTATTTAACAGCTCTGCGGTCATCCAAGGTTTCAATCTTTTTTTACCAGGCCTACTTAATTTGACACTCCTTGTACAGAGTTTTACATAGTACAGCAATATGTCAAAAAAATTTCTAAATGCGATTGAAGCATTGGGCTCATCGTAAACATTTTTCCAAGACTCGAGGTAGAGGTAATTATTAAGCTCAATGAAGTTAGTTCTTTGCTTCATCAGACCAGTAGAAGCTTGTTCTTTACTTTTTGTAACATTATCGATACGGAGACATTTAAAGCAATGGTCGAACAAATTTAGATTACAAACCGAACTATTGACTGACATTTGATTCGATTTTCTAGTCGTACAAGTCTGTGATCTATACAAGTTTCTGAAAATGGTGTTATTCGTGTCGGTATATTTACGCAAGACTCAAGCCCAAAAGAAGAAACCATGGTTAAATAATTATCTATAGATACACAGTCCTGGAGAATATTTAAATTCATATCGCCTAGCAGTACTAAGTTTTGCGATTTTTAATTTCTTAACAATTCATGCAGATCATTAAGGAATACTTCCTGCAAACTGACATGAAATCTATACAAGCATATGAAGCAAAACACTTGATCTCCTATTGAACACTTCACCTTAATTACGTCAGAGCTCCTGAGGCTATAACTTAAGAATTCACAATCAAAATTATTTGAAATAAAAACCGCAACACCACCAGCAGCATACTGGTTATTACAGTTCGCGTAAAATTTGTAACCTGGAATAGCAAAAAGGGATTGCTCATGATCATAAATCCATGTTTCTGTCAGAAAGATGAAGTCTGGCTTGTTTTTAAAAGAATCTGGTTGTAAAATGTTTTGTGCAACTATAAAGAGACTATTTGAGTGTAGGTTAGAAGATACAGTTTGAGAATTTACATTTTTACAATTTTCAAAAGGAATATAAAATAAATTTTCAGAAGGATCTAAATTACTTGAGTTCATTTAAATACAATAAATAAACAATGGACGAGGTAAAAAAATTTGTACTGATTTTTTGCGTTTAATATACTTGAATATACTGATTTTTTGTTTCAAAAATCTGGCAAGCATACCCTTAGCTAAGCCATGCTTTAATTGTCTTTTGCGAGTCGGATCAAATTAAAAATGAAATGATTGATGCAGTCTTCTGGTGTAAGATTTTCCAAAATCATATACGAGTTCAAGAAGATTTTAAACTAAATTAAAAAATACTCAAACTACATACATTTTTTTGTAATTTTTCTAATCGACGATACTTACATATATAGTTTCACTACTTATATTTTTAACAGAGCCTTCTTATGCCAAACGCCTACATTGTTACACAAGGACCAACAGAAGAAACTTCAGACTCATTTTGGAAAATGGTGTGGCAAGAAAATGTTAGCGCAATCATAATGTTGACAAAAACTTTTGATTTCACCAAGGTAAATATTTTTCAACCTACATACATAAAATATAATTCCGGGTAAATAGCAATAACCGTCCAAAATAAGAAAGGCTTGTATTTAAATTAATGCGAATATATAATCAAAATAGCACAAAATGGCGAAAAGCTAATGTTATCTACATAAAAGTAACAAAACAATTGGTATATAAGTGGAAAAATAATGTAGTAGGGTCATTCCATCTATAATGGGCCTATCATTACCCTCATGTTTTTTAAATAGGATGAAACTTTTTTCAGTGATTGGTCTATCATGTAGAAGATATAAAAAAATCGATAAAATTTTTTTGACCTGTATTATTGCTTAAAAAAAAAGTTTCAAATTGTGTTAAAAAAAACTCGTAAGTAAAACAAAAAAATTCATCGATGAATATAAACAAACCAGCACAATCCAAATTAGCTTTTATATTATTTTTAGGTAGTTGTGTACTAGTAGATGACAAAAAAACTGCAAATCTGAATAAATGAATGACTAAACGTTTTTTATGTACTAAAAGATAAAAAAATTTACTTTTTCAAAAAACATCAATTTCCCAAATACTCCATCACCGATTTCAGCCTTTATAGGCTCAAAATTTTTAGAATATACTGGAGTACTATCTCTGAAAATTTTATCCATGTTTTTTCACCCTATTTGATTTTACAAGAATTTAAAGTTAAGATTTATGATTTGCAATGTAAATTGAAACATTGAGAATGAGAGCGAGAGAATAAAATTTGAATTGATTTCAGCCTTTTTAGGTTCAAAATTTTCAAAACATTCAGGAGTATCATCTCTGAAAATTTCATTCATTTTTGTTAACCTTATTTCATTTTACAGGCATTTAAAGTTAAGATTTAGGATTTGCAATGTATATATATTGAAACATTGAGAAGTAAAGCGAGAAAATTTGAATATTCCGTTATATTTCTTTCATATATATTGCACTGTATACACTCACTTTAGATGCTTGTAAAATGAAATAAGGTGAACAAAAATTAATGAAGTTTTCAGAGAAAACTTTGAGCCTAAAAAGGCTGAAATCAGTTAAAATTTTATTCTCTCGCCCTCATTCTCAATGTTTTAATTTACATTGCAAATCATAAATCTTAGTTTTAAATGCTTGTAAAATCAAATAGGGTGAAAAAACATAGATAAAGTTTTCAGGGATGATACTCCTGTATATTCTAAAAATTTTGAGCTTATAAAAGCTGAAATCGGTGATGGAGTATTTGGGAAATTGATATTTTTTGAAAAAGTAAATTTTTTTATCTTTTACCACATAGAAACCGTTCAGAACTTCATTTATTCAGATTTGCAGTTTTTTTGTCATCTACTAGTATACAACTACCTAAAAATAATATAAAAGCTAATTTTGATTGTGTTGGTTTGTTAATATTCATTAATGAATTTTTATGTTTTACTTGCGAGTTTTTTTTAACACAATTTGAAACTTTTTTTTTAAGCAATAATATTGGTAAAAAAAAATTTTATCGAATTTTTTTTATATCTACTACATGATAGACCAATCACTGAGAAAAGTTTCAGCCTATTTAGAAAACATGAGGATAATGATAGGCCCATTATAGATGGAATGACCCAGTAGCAAAAGTTGTGCTTCATTAATTTGACGTAATATGTGATTATGTAAACGCTAAGCTAAAATACTTTTTGTCCGTTCTTTTTTTTTTATTTCAAATGATACTTCCATGGTAATCGTAATCAAAATTAGAATTGGTGACCTATAATCAGAGGGGTACAAGTGCAGAGCTTTAATTCTTAACAAAAAACTGGTTAAATTGTAAATTGAAAATGTCAATAACAAACTAAGCATCAATGACAATAAAATGTTTTCCAAGCGAAACCTTTTTTACGAAGCTACGCGCGTATCAATTTTAGGTTAATCAGTGAAAATTTTGTTTTCTTTATTGATTGTAATAGAACTCTCTTTCTCTTTCAGAATCTAAAATAAATTTTGAAAATGGGGGAATTATGGCGCTTGTTATGGAAATAAACAAGATTGATGTTCTCAAAACCCCAAGATTTTAATGCCTAAAATTTTTGGGAGCATTTCTAACATGAGTTCCATACGGGCCAACTGATATTTGAGGTCAGGAAAATTTTTGTCTTAAAATCGAGGTTTAATTTTTTTTCAATATTGCCAAGCAATCCGGGGTACTATTTTTAAAGTAAACATCAAAAACAACAATGCAAATTACTTTTTGCAAATCGTTTTTGCTTTCTACATAATAACATTTCACCGTTATTTTGAATCTACGAAAATTACCTCCATAAAACAAATGCAAACTCAAACAATCAAAAACATTCAAAGCCCGGAGAAGTGCATTCATATATTTTTTATATTTATTATAATAAAAAGTTACTGTGAAAATAACGCTAAGATGGAAAAATATAGAAAGCAAGAACGATTTGGGGGAAAAAATTACAATATTGTTTTGAAGTCAAAAATTAAATTCCAATTTTGAGAAAAAAATTTCGTCTGACCTCAATTGGCATCCGGCCTACATAGAACTCATGTCAATTTTTCCTTATAAATATTGATAGAAATCAGAAATTCTACTTAAAAGCCAGGATAAATAGGCGGCCTTCAGCTCCGACTCAGGGCTTACATTCTCCAATGTGTCGAAAATCCGCCTTTGGTATGTGTACTTTAATAGTACACTTCAATGGTCTAAACGCATAAATAGTACATGCCCAAAGCTTATGTTGCACTACGTGCTATTTGGCATTCAAAGAGTTTTCTTTTAAAAGCACTAAAGTCTTACATAGAAAAAATCTATTTCTGACTAATTCAAAAAGAATAAATAATAATACTTAAGAGATTTCAAGGAGGTGTCTAAACAAAAAAAATTGCCACTGTGCCGCGGATGACTGAGCTGGTCTAAAACTTCGCCGTGAAATTAAGATCCACAGGAGAATTTTTACTCAAAAAAGTAGTCGAATACGAGCGAAATCGAAAACGGAGAAGTTCCTTTGTGATCGTTTTTATTTTCGTTCGTATTGAATTTTGGTATTATTTTCGCATGCTGCATAGAAATTTGTTTTTATATGCAATTCAAATTAATGGAAATGAAATTGAATTTGGTACAACGAGAATAAATAATATAAAGAGATTCCATGGATGTGTCTATGCAAAAATGTTGCAGAAAATTAGGCGCCTTTATTATTTTGTATATAGCCCTGAATAGCTTCCATTCTCTGCTTTCATCAAAACTATAGTAGGGGAAGTACGAACTCGATCGCTTTCGTTTGTATTTTGTGTTATTTATGCGCTGTTTCGCTATTTATTTACATTTCGTATGCTGCATTGAAATTTCATTTTATGGTTATCAATGCAATTCATATTG
The DNA here is from genome assembly GCA_963680825.1 of Meiosimyza decipiens. NCBI lineage: Eukaryota > Metazoa > Arthropoda > Insecta > Diptera > Lauxaniidae > Meiosimyza > Meiosimyza decipiens. The sequence goes on from OY804261.1 coordinate 32,943,026, forward strand.
AAAACTTGTATTCTACTTAATTTTATCTGTAATTCATACTGAAAATTTGTATTCAATTAATAGAATTGAAATTATAAAAATATAACATAAAAAAAAAAGTATTTAATATTTTACTTTATTCAGCTTTAGGATCTTCAGTTCTTTCCTTTATTTTGTCAATCATAGGAAAATTTAAAAAAAAATAATGCCTGAAATGGGATTTGAACATCTATGAACGGTGTGCAAGGAAGTGCGTAAGCCACTAGGATACGGTGTTAAGCCTTTGGTTGAAATTGGATGAAATTGCATTTGGCATGAAAACGGAATTTAGCAACAATGCTAACTATCATTGAAACGAAGTTTTCCTTCGAATTAATTTATGTTTTTTTTTTATTTTTGCTGGCTTTCCTTAGTTTAATTTTATTTTTGACTTTAAGTAACACAATTAAATGAGAAATCGAATAAATTATGTAACATATAAAAATTAACTATAAAAACATAAAAAGTTTGATAATCATTTTACTCAACTATGATTTTCTATTGCAGCATAGGCAAAGCAAAGACCTACGCACCCACATACATATATGTTTATGTATGTATGTACATATGTGCTTGTTTGGTTTTTGCTGGGCTTTTTTGCTTCTCTGCATGAATGAAAAATCATCCCTTATATTGAGATCGCTACAACTAATAAAAAGCTTTGTTGCATGCGAAGTCATTTTCATTCGGCAATAATATAAATATTGAAAAATGTGCTTGAATAGAATATTGAATAGATTTTTATATATGTATTGAGATATTAAAATTATTGAAAATTCCAAATATTCAAATTAAATTTTATTAATTAACAGCAATTTTGTAAATAGTTCTGATTTCCATTTTTCATGGAATTATTAAAATGGTAGTAAATCCAAAAATTCAAAGCAAATTTTATTGAATTGTGGTGATTGGGAAACTGTGTTTGAGTTCCATGTTTCATTGAGTTGAGCAAGGACAATTTTTAGTCTGTTGCTGCTGCGCCTTCTGTAGTGCGCCATAAGGATATTAATATAATTATTAATATATAGGTACAAAGGTTCAGCTGTAAATATATAAATAAATATAGAAATTAAAAAAAAAAGTTGTACAGTGACTTACGAACAATTACAGGTGTTTATATATAGTCCTTTCAGCTATTTAGTGAACATTTACTTTTCTAAAAAAGTAGTCTTAAAAAGTGATCTGAAAATTCATAACATTATTAGATGGAAATTTATTTAATATTTTTAGCTTACGGACGAGTTGAATGTTGAAGAACTTTATTTATTGGTGGAAATGTCTTTCCGCACAATCTGAAGCATGATAAAAATTCACTTCTTGACCGACGACAGAAGGAATTAAAAAATCATGTGCAAAACAGTAATTGATCTGAAAAAACATTATGTTTTATACTTACAATGGAAAAATTATATGTTTGTGTAACTTACGACCAACGACTTCGATGTTAGAAAAAGTCAAGCGTTGGTGGAAATCACCTTCCAGCACAACGTTGACTTTTGCAGAAAATGTAATGACGAAGAACTGCTTAAAATTCGTTATATAGCAAACCAGTTTTGATATCAGTTAAAAATTCAATTTTCAAACATTGGTAGAAATTACCTTCCAGCACAATGTTGCATTTGGCGAAAGATGCGATATATTTATTTTTAAAGCGGTGATGTAACATAATGAGTGAGTTTTTGGGTCTGGCCAAAAATCTGCGGACGTCGATCACAGCAAAAGTACCAATTCATTCAAAAGTATTATAATAAACGAAAGAAGGGTGCAGTAGCACAGGCTGATCCAAAATGGGCAACGAAAACCGACATAAAATTTATATTTTATATGACTACAGTCATTCGCGATAAACCGGGTTCGTAAAAATTCGGCAATAATATATATATTAAAAACTGAGCTTGAATAGTTTCAGAGTTATCCCCGGACAAACACCGTGACGCTAGATTTTTATATATTGAGATATTAAAATTATAGGCGCACCACAGTTGTTTTATGTTTTTATAGTTAATTTTTATATGTTACATAATTTATTCGATTTCTCATTTAATTGTGTTACTTAAAGTCAAAAATAAAATTAAACTAAAGAAAGCCAGCAAAAATAAAAAAAAAACATAAATTAATTCGAAGGAAAACTTCGTTTCAATGATAGTTAGCATTGTTGCTAAATTCCGTTTTCATGCCAAATGCAATTTCATCCAATTTCAACCAAAGGCTTAACACCGTATCCTAGTGGCTTACGCACTTCCTTGCACACCGTTCATAGATGTTCAAATCCCATTTCAGGCATTATTTTTTTTTAAATTTTCCTATGATTGACAAAATAAAGGAAAGAACTGAAGATCCTAAAGCTGACTAAAGTAAAATATTAAATACTTTTTTTTATGTTATATTTTTATAATTTCAATTCTATTAATTAAATACAAATTTTCAGTATGAATTACAGATAAAACTAAGTAGAATACAAGTTTTCAATATGAATTGCATTGATAACCATAAAATGAAATTTCAATGCAGCATACGAAATGTAAATAAATAGCGAAACAGCGCATAAATAACACAAAATACAAACGAAAGCGATCGAGTTCGTACTTCCCCTACTATAGTTTTGATGAAAGCAGAGAATGAAAGCTATTCAGGGCTATATACAAAATAATAAAGACGCCTAATTTTCTGCAACATTTTTGCATAGACACATCCATGGAATCTCTTTATATTATTTATTCTCTTTGTAATCAATTTCAATTCAAACTGCAAGAAAGAAGAATTTTTGTTTGAAGCAGGCGCTCAGCAAGTCAAACAACATGAATTTAATTTTTATTTTTCAGTTTGAACTGAAAAACACGTGCTGTTGAGCAAGGGATCAATGGTGCTTAAGCCCCCAACATAAATGTTTTTGAATTTGCAAGGACTTAAGCCCAAATTAAAATAACACAGAGATAGCGATAGACTATTTTGACATTTTGATTCAGTTTCTTTGTTAATTTTAAAGAAAGTTCCATTTACTTGTCTTCCAAAATTGGATTTTCGTGTTTTTTTAAATTCCAAATCAGTTGTTGTGATTAAACTATTCATATTTAATTTATTTACGTATTAACTTGTTTTAACTTATGATTTGTTTCAAGTAAAACAAGAAAATATCAAAATAAAAGTTCATAATTTCGTTAGATTAAAGTCCCCTTAGAAATAATTCTGGTTGCGACAAATAGCAATTTATGTGAAACACATACAAGCAATCAAAAGGAATATAATATTTGCCATTTATCATCTGAATTTTTCGTCCGAAAATAAGCAACAACAATACAAATAATGGGATCAGTTGTGAATTACATAAAACAACAACAAATACACTCATTTTGTTAGGATTTTTTCAACTGAATTTTTTTAAAGAAAAAAAGCAACAACAACAACGCAAATGACGCGAGATCGGTTGCAAATTTGTTGTTTTGGAGAAGTCAAAATAAAAATCTTGCTTCTGCATTTGCTGGTTGCTTGGTAGCAATAAAAATGAATTTTCTCAAATGCAGCTCAAATGTAAATAAATTATAACTATAATATAAATTATGATATTTATAAATAAAAATGCAAATAAAAACTCCCTCCATACAATTAATATTGAATTTATTGAATAATTTCCGAAAGAATCCTGTTTTTGATTCAAATCATATGGATTCATTTTCATTTTCTTATGTTCAAAAATTACCCTATGGATTGGAATTAATAAAATAGAAAATCTTAATAAGTAAAATAAAAAATTGCAGAGCCGATTGAGTTTTAACTTCGTTGTTAAAAACTCCAATGCCAAAATTCAATACGAACGAAACTAAAAACGATTGTAAACATTAAATCTCCTTTTTCAATTTCGCTCATACTATGAGGTACTCGACTATTTTTTTAGTAAAAATTCTCCAGTGGATCTTAATCTCACGGCGAAGTTTAGACCAGCACAGTCATCCGCGGCAAAGTCGCAACATTTTTTGTTTAGACACATCCATGAAATCTCTTTTTATATTTATTCTCTTTGCTTCTAATAACACATACATCAATTTTTAAATGATTTATAATCAATGATGGGCACTAACATTAATGCACAAATTCAATTTCCATGTAGTGGTACAACAACCATATGGAGAAAAAATAAGAAGAAGCATATGTATGAAAACAAGCGACATACGTCCTGCCTTTATCAATGCTTGCGGTGAACTGAACTGAAAACGCATTGTAAGCATAAAATAACTTATTCATGGTTTGCACTGAAAAAAAATATCATCGTGCGCTGAAAGGTTTTATTTGCTTTGCCTATTTTAGATGAAAATTATATATTCAAAATACTTATACTTATTCGGTTGTAATCAAATTAAAAAACGTATTGTTGTATTAACTGGCCACTATGATATTAGAAAATTGTCAAATATTTGTCTTATTGTTACAGAATTTAAAAATTAATTAAGCTTTTCAATATTTTATTAGTTTAACAAAATCAATTTCAAAACTAGAGACCTTTATTCATAATAAGTTCTCTAGATGTTCATTAGTTAATAAATTTCCCTTCACATTGAAGTCTCTTAAATTCAGTTTGAAAAAAATTTTAAAATTTTTTGGGTGTATCATAAATCGCTTCAAAAAAATACGCTCGTTGGTTGTTGAAGTAGAACTGAGGCGCTGTTGCGCGTTCACATTTGTATACGTACACAAAGTTCGATCTCGTTACACTGAATTACTCTCAATTACGATCTAGCTAGAACTTGCAGAAGAACTTGTGCCCATCATCGTTTAAAATAGATTTAGTAAATAAGAGCTAATAACTTATTGTTAGTCTTTGCAATTTAAAGTGATACAACAAATAAAAGAAGAGTGGAAAAAAAGTTGGAATTACAGAAAAAAATGTGTAATCGCATGTTCTAAGTGTTGTAGAAAAAACGTGAAACGATTTTATAAGTTTCTGATTTTAGGAACTGGTTAATTAGGCTTAACATGAAAAATCTGCATTATTTTTGTTTCCCAATATGATATAAAATAAAGCTTTTCACATGATTTTGAGAGAACTTCCTAAAACTCTGACGAACACTCAAATGCGACCTTGCGGCGAGTAGAGGAATATCTAAGGCAAAAGTTTTTCATGTATTTTTTTTGCCGATCTTATCTTTTGCAGATATGCTTTCAGCGCATTAAAAAGTCTAATAGTCTTATTTCTTGACAGGTCTAACGAACATATATTAATTTTATAAACGTTTTATCTTAAAAGCCTATGTATATATTTCCATTACAAAACATTTTTTGAGGTCAAATTAATTATAAATTAAGGTGACGAATACTTCACAATTGGATTTGCGTTGAATAACTTCACAGACAAAATTAGCAAAAAAGTTTAAAAACGAAAATTGTAATGGTTCAGTTCACCATACGAGCATATTATATATATTGCAGCTATTTGGTATTATTCACAAAAGTGGAAGATGCAAGTTAAAGAAAAGTCTCCACGATCTTCAAAAAGTACGAGAATTCAGGGTCAATAATCGCAATTCTACACTTAGAACAATAAAACAATAAACATAAACAAAGAATCCATTATTATGACCCGAAAACAAAGCGTTAAGGTGCTGAATACCATTTGAAATCATCACCACAAGCCTAAGAGCCCAAAACTTTCGACCAAAAATCAAGGCGCTGTTCATTGTTTTGTTGAATAGTATGGGTCCATCCACCACGAATTTGTCTAAGCTGGTTAACCAGTTACTGGTGCTTTCTGTTTATAAGTTTTACACCGTTTGTTGGTCATGATTTGTCGAATTCCATCAGTATATTATGATCTTGACGGCTGGTGTCACACTTCATTAGTTTTTGACACGAAATCAAGTCAATGTATTGAATCGTTCAAAAATTAAAATTAAGTTGAAAGGATGCGTTTTCGATTACATTGAAACCATTCAAATAGCTTCAATACACACCTGAGAACCAATACCAAAAATTATATCAAGAGTTCATTTGAGTTGATATTAAGTCGCTGTATAAGTACAGGGTGTTTTTTTTAGAGGTTTGTTTTTCGAATAGAGATAAAACTGGCATTTTATGGTCAAATCTGGCAACTCTAATGTCATTTATGTTCAGTTTGGTTTGCCATTTCATCATGAACAGGTTGACAAAAGAACAACGCTTGCAAATCGTGCAAATTTATTTCGAAAATAATGGTTCAGTTCGCGAAGTTTACCGCAAGCTCCGTCCATTTTATGGTCGACATAATCGTCCATCAGAGCAATTAATTCGGTTAACCATGGATCGTTTTCGCACTACGTTTACTCTATGTGATAATACGCATCCGCAGAGACGTCGAACAGTGCGCACCAAAGAAACAATTGCCGCTGTAGAGCAAAATGTTGAAGAGGACCCGAATGAATCGATTCGCCACCGTGCACAGCAATTGGAGCTTTGTCCATCAACTTTATGGAAGATTTTGCGCAAAGATCTTGGCTTGCGACCTTACAAGATCCAGCTTGTGCAAGAATTAAAGCCGCGAGACCATGCAATGCGTCGTGATTTTGGTGTATGGGCCGAAAATGAGATTGATCTCGATGCTGATTTTCATCGCAAAATTTTGTTCAGTGATGAGGCTCATTTTTGGTTGAATGGCTACGTCAACAAGCAAAATTGCCGCATTTGGAGTGAAGAGAATCCACACGAGACCCTTGAGACGCCATTACATCCACAAAAACTGACTGTTTGGTGTGCTCTATGGGCTGGTGGAGTCATTGGGCCATACTTCTTCCGAAATAATGCTGGAGAGTCAGTTACCGTTAATGGAGACCGGTATAGAGCCATGATAACCAACTATTTTGTTCCCGAATTGGATGGCATGAATGTGGATGAGTTGTGGTTCCAACAAGACGACGCTACATGCCACAAAGCGCACGTCACAATCGATTTATTGAAGGAAACATTCGATGAGCGCATAATTTCGCGGAATGGACCTGTCAATTGGCCACCAAGATCGTGTGATTTGACACTATTGGATTATTTTCTTTGGGGATATGTGAAGTCGCTCGTCTACGCCAACAAACCAGAAACGTTAGGGGACTTGGAAGCCAACATTCGTGGCGTTATTGCCGACATACGGCCCCATATGCTCGAAAAAGTGGTTCAAAATTGGACCTGTAGAATTGGCTTTATTTGAGCCAGCCGCGGCGGCCACATGCCCGAAATCATATTTAAACATTAATGGCATAAAATTATCCTTCCAATAAAGCCAAATTGATGGACATTAAAACGATTTTCTTGTGTTTTATTTCAATTCGAAGCTCTATACCTCTAAAAAAAACACCCTTTACATTGAATCAGAAGGAGGATATTTTAAAAGAAGAAAGAGATCTTTGAAAAGATGTTTAGTTTCCTTTTTTTGGCCTCAGTCCTGGAATACAATTGCCAAATTGTGTATTTCAGATAATATTTTATGCATATCTGTGAATCAAGCGGCGTTCTCAGAAAACTTTTATTTTCTCCTTAAATGGTAAAAAGAAATATTTTTTGGGGAAAAAATTGATGAGCTTTTTTTTCAGTAATAATCTGACATATTAAAAACTAATTCATAAAATGGTAAAAACTTCACAATTTTTGTGAGGGAAAAATTTGATGACCTTTTTTGCTACTTAAACAAAACGATAAAGTTCATATGAAAATAGTCGCCCAGTTTCCTTCTCTTTCAGAAATTTTTGTATTCTTACCCCCGTCTTTGGCATGCAATTATTCTGACAGGTAATTTTTTTCGCTGAACGCGAGTCCAGGCTCAGAATCGCTCTATCACGTCAAGTTTTTGAGATATTCTAACCTAAAAGTGCAAAAAACCACTGCTTTTTGACATACTTGATGTAACATCGCAATTTTTTTTTTCTCAAAAAAAATAACGTAAAGGATCTTAAAGTACAAGTACATATTCTTCTTTTAAATGCCGTTGAGTTTGCTCAAATATCTTTCTTTCACCAAGATATTGCATTTTTGAATTTGCAGGATAGGAAAAATTACAAAAATGAAAATTTCAAAATGCGATAACTCGGCGAAAAAAAAATATTTGAACAAACTCGACGGTATGGGGCGAATTCAGCTGATACTCCTGTCATCAGATAGCCATTCATCTCTCCAACTTTGCGCGATGATTGAATGTGAGAATAGGGCTAAATAGGGATAGGGAAGGCGTTATTCCGCCTTCCCTATCCCTATCTCCAATCTCATACCTGTTATGCGGCTGAGATTAGTTTATCTGCCTATCACTCTACAATAATCCTGGCACTTGACCCAGGACTATCTAGGTTGGTTGGTTGTTGCTGCAAGCACATAAACTCACAGTAACAGTGTCTTGTTATATTTTGCGGCCACTAAAATCAAGAAAGTTTTAATTTGAACTGAAAGATATTGGTTTCTTTAATTCTTGCTGAATAATGGCGAAGTTTGTTGAAATTATGTCTATTATATATACTTAATCGATAAATAAAATTATTTAATTAATCATGCAAACTAATCAAAAAATATTAAAATTATGACCTTCTTAAATATAGCCACCATAAACAAAACCAAAGCGAACGTTGACTTTAACTAAATTGCCAACAAGGCAAAAGCGAACATTGACTTTAAACAAAATGCAACGTCTTGTATTTTGTCCACATTAAACATTGTTAATGTGCTTAAGGGGCTGCATATGTGTAAAATATGAAATATCAATTAAATGAATAAAACTGAACAATACCCATCTTCTTCCAGGGCCGGCAGACGTTGTCCTTCCTTAAATTCATTCAATCGCGAGTCATAACTCAGATTCAACATATAAAACCCTATATCAGTTTTTAGCAATTTTCGATATTTCTTTCGAACTTCACAGACTTTTTTTTCGCTAAAAACTTTATACAGGTAATAACGAAAAAAATATAAAAACAAGCAAATCAGTTATACCGTTTGTGAGCTCTGTGAACTTGGACGGACAAAGCGATTCTTGCAATTTTGGCAGTATTTTTGAGAATTTTGCTGTGAACTATTTTTATACTACCCATTTTAAAAATTCAGTGTCTTTGCTGGTGAAGTACGACTCAAAATGGTAAAACTTTGCACACTTTAACCTCACTGCTGCATACAACAACAACAATTGAGAGGCTCATGTTAAATATATTTTTTCATTGACCGAAATTTGAACTTTTTACACATACACTTAATTACACATACATACTTAATTTTATTAATGATATTAATTGATCAAAACCTTGTGCACTTTCTTTGAAACAGGTTATGTGCGTGCAGTACTGGCCCCCAAATATGGATGTTCATGAAACATATGGAGATATTAACATTCATATTGTTCGAGAGGAGCAGTTAGCTAATTTTCACATACGAACGTTTCGATTGTACAAAAAAAATAATGTAAGTTTCGTTTTATAAAAAAGTATTTCAACAAGCTTTAATGATTTTTATGACTTAATGTAAAAAAAATATTTGGCGGTTCAATTCGATTGTTGTAAAATGGTTAGACTTATTCGCGGCCGATTGTAGGATGACGCACGATACTTAATGGCGGTCTGCTGTAGCCCTTTTACTCTCACACACACCCTGACAATTTTATTCAAAAATCGTATAGGACATAAAGTAGACTTCGCAGACATTGACGAACTTTTTAAGATCCTATCTGATGTGGTGAGCCCCAATCTAGTTAATGACATCCATTGTGAGATATAAGCGTTAGGCAAAATTCAAATACAATTTTTGCCTCATTTCTATCGGACTAGCTTAGTCTTCCAAGTATTATATCTTTGATATTTTAAATACGGATGATCAAATATAAATGTTAGCAGCGGAACATAATTGGGCACATCGCTCTGTGCAAACATATGGCTGAGATCGTGGCCACGCCCGGAAAAAATATGGGAATTACTATACTTAGGGATACAAGCAGTATCGCCATATTCCGAGCTTCATCAACCACGGCGACAACAGGCAATAGAATTTGTACATGCCCGGCTACCATCGAACATGAGCCCTTTAGGAAAATCACGACAGCACATCCGGCGAAAACATGGGCATAAGGAAAATCTACGCACGGATCAGAGAAAAATATTACCAGCCCGGTGTGTCCCACGACGTTGCCAAATATATTTAGCGATGCGAATTCCGCCAAAAGTATAAGGGTAGCCAGCAGAACATTGCTTATGTGGATTTTGGCCGACGCATTGTAAAATTATCCTTCTAGTCATGGTCAACAAATGAACGTAGTTGGTCACGATGAGGAAAACGACAGCAGGGTGCTCAAGAAGTCGTTTCGGGAGCGGATCATCTCAAGTTTGGAACCTCTTAAGTACTTGTGACAGACAATGTTCACAGGTACAGCGTTCTAACGCAAAGACAAGAAAACTACAGGGCGAGCCAATCGTACCGTAAAACGGATTCCATCTCAGGATACACATGCGACGACCTGCGGAAGTGGGATGATCTGTTACTAGAAATATCGCTAGCTGTAAACACTTGTGTTTCCAACCCAACGCTACTTTCGGTTGCTAAATAAGTTGTACGGCAGAAAACCCTGGGTACAGGAGAGATGCCAGAGTCACCATCAGACAAGTTAGCATATTTAAGGACTGTCCCAGAAAAAACTTACGTTTTTTATTTTTTGTATTATGCTCTACCTGATAATCTTATAGGTCTAAAAAGACACAATATTTGTTCTATATAAAGTGACGGTTAATATGATGTATAACACTTGATGATAGCACTTTTGACGACAAAGATGTCTAGCAAGCAACAAAAAGTCCGCGAACTGATTTTGTCCACATACCTGCAAAATCCAGAGTTAAAATATTCAGCTATAGCAAAAATAGTTGGTGCATCAGAAAAAACTGTCTTTAAAGATATTTCTAATTATAAGAAGGGCCTACCTGGTTCACGAAAAAAGGTTCAGGCAGAAAACCAGAAGGTAGCGACGAAGGTGAAGCGCTTTTTAAGCAAAACCCCAACACCTCAGTGCGAGATATGGCGGCTAGAGCAGGTACATCAAAATCTACTGTACAAAGCATAAAGGAGAAAAGTAATCTAAGGACTTATAGATTTCAAAAAGTACCAGATCGTGCTGATGAAAAGCAGTTGACGGCTCAGATGCGAGCCCGAAAATTGTATGAAAGTTACCTGACTAAATTTGATTGCTGTGTTATGGACGACGAAACTTACGTCAAAGCAGATTTGAAGCAGCAACCTGGGCACGAATATTATACATCACCGAAAAAGGGGCATGTGTCTAGTAAATTTAAAGAAAAAAAATTTCGAAATTTCCGAAGCAATATATAATTTGGCAGCCCACCTGTGGTCTCAGAAGTAAATATAGACGAGTGCCTCGAAAAACGTCTTCTACCATTTATTCGAGTACCTCTCATTACTCTAAGGGTAGGGTATCTAGTGGTAGTATTAGAGCCCTCATTAGAAACTGAAATTATTCAACGTAGATACGACACATAATTTGTGCTAAGTATCGGCAGAACAGAATGGAATTATACAGCAAGGTAGACCAAAATCTGCAGAAAAAAATAAATAGCCAAGCAGAGGCCAAACTTTATGGCAGCAGTAAAGATTTTACAGCGAGCAACAGTAAAAATAATATGCCGCATAGCAGAAACTTATAAGCTAATACATAGCAAAAACTGCAGCAGAAATGCAAACCAACCATCCACGAGCTTGGAAGAGCTTGAAACTTGCCAAATTTCCAAACTCTCGATAGCGGTAGCGAAATTTGCTCGCCAATGGTGAGGACGAGTGGAACACCCGTAGGTTCCAGAATTATACCCAAAGGCTTCAAAGACAAAACGAGGCATTTCCACTTGCAACAGAGCAGACGTATTCAAGAACCGTTAGCACCAGATTTTGTGGAACACTCAAAGGCTCCTGAAGAACATTCAATGGCTTTAAAGAAAAAACGTGTACCAATTTAATTTGAAATAAATTAATTTAATATCGAACTTATTAAAAATTCCTAAACTTTAGAAATATCTAATTTTGTTGGAAAAATTACTAAATACCTGGATATAACATGAAATGATTTGAAGAAAGATCCGGAAGAGATTCAGCATTTCTAGGAAATCCTTGGGGCATATTTAAATGGAATTGAACTACCAGTAAAATAAAAATCTGACTGGAAGAAGGTTTTTTTAATACAAAATAGTATTATAAGATGGTGCTATATTAAAGTTTTGGTCAGAATATAAATTCAGCATCAGTTCTGTTAGCGCAAACTCCATTAACCGCAACTTTGTAAGGAGCTTATCTTATTGTAAAGAAGATTCTACAGGGATTTATCCGGTGTGATGTATGAAAAGATCGAAAGAGATAAGAAAATATGCTATTTAAAATTTGAGCAGAAACTTAAGCAGTTGGAAGACATAAAGAAGCATAAAATGGGATGGAGCAGCTGGCTATGAAGAAAATAATCTAAAAAAATAACATTACTTATCCCTATGTAAACAATAAAAAATATGTTTAATTTTGAGGATAATATTATCTTGTGAACATGTGAAATAATCTCATATTAAAGAAAAAATTACTGTTGATTATCGAACCCAAACCGGGCTCCTTCGCTTTAAAAGCAAAAATCTTAACTATTGAGGCATTGTCACAATATATATATTTTCGCTGTCTATATTTGAATATATGTAGGTGAAATACGCAAATCTTGTTTATGTATGAGTTTTTGCACAAATGACGCAGAGTGATGCATAATTGATTTTAATACAGTTTTTAAGGAGTGCTAAAGGAATTCTGTGATCAAATTCAATTTCAGCATAAAAAAAAATAATCGAATTGTATTCATCAAGATTATCAGAGGATTACAAATCATGAGAAAAATTGCTTGTTTGACACTTATGGTTTTAATGCCCACAAATTTAGAAGCACTACGATGAATCGGTTCGCAAATTCTGAATCAGCGACTCCAAATCACAATAAAAGCTAAAATTAATCAAAGACCTTTAAGCGCACAAAATTAAGCACACAACAATAACATACTAGTAAAGGTGTTCTTTCGGCCAGGTCAAAACTCACATAACCTACACTGCATTGAAAGTTCCTTCCAAATAAATGTTAAAATGACTTTGAAGAGGTTGAATAAATCAAAAAAAAAAAAATTAAAATATTAAAATATTGAAAAGTGGTGAGAACGACTGAAAAATATGAAAACCATTCAAGAAAGCTGAAACGAATTGAAAAAATTCAAAAAAAAAAAAATTAAAATGCTGAAAAAAGTTCAAAAGGAAAAAAAAATATGGAAAGTGTTGAAAAAAGTTGGAAACGGTTGAAAAACTCAAAGAAAAAGTTAAAAGAGGTTGCAAAATGTTAAAACAATTCACAATCGATGAAATGGACAAAAATCATGAAAATGTTGAATAAAGTTTAAAAGATTGAAAAGTCGAAAAATATGGAAAAATGTTCAAAGCGGTGAAAAAAGTCAAAATCAGTTAATCAAGATTGAAAATGGTTGAAATAATTCAAAATCGCTGAAAAAGCTTAACAATAAAGAAAATAATGAAGGAAGTTGAAAGTGGTTGAAAAAGTGGGATATATTTACGGTGATCATCCGTCCCATATTTCCCGGCACAGGTCTGTATCTCAGTATGCTGCTCCGGTTTTTTTTTTTAAGAAATACAGATGTCCCATATTTAATTTTAAATCCCGTATTTTGAATTAAATGAGTTGAAATAAATATTTTTAATAAGGAACAGGTAAACTGGTCAAGCACAAAAATTAATCACAAAATAACTAACAAAATCATAGAAAAGCAGCATTGTAACGCAAATAGATAACGGTAATACACCACTCATAGTCGAAGTGTTGCAAAAAAGAATTATTTTGATATTTTATTATTAATTTTTGCGCGTGGCGACACAGAAAAATTCATATTTAGAAAACCAGGAATCGGCCCAATTTGAAATAAATTACAAAATGCTTGTTAGCATTTTATTTTCTCTCTAAGAAACAAAAAAATTAATCAAATCTTTAGAAGAAAATTTTCGACTTAAAGTTTTAAATTTCAAAATTATTGTTTATAACTTTTCCAAAAATATGTATCGAATATTTTTTGACAAAGTATCGGAACCAAATTTTTTTGAGAAATCTAAATTTTGATATAAAAATGGGGTAGAATGACCCATATACCCTCTGTGAAGGGTATAAAAATATTCGAAATCCTCGACCAGGTTTGCTACGATATTAGTGCTTTTCCACCATTTAACGAAAAATTATCAACGCGAAAAAACAGAGTTTACATTTTCTGGTAAATTTGGTAGAAAGTTGCTTGGGTCAAAAAAATCAAATATTTTTTTTTTGAATCCGACACACAGAAACTAGTTCCTAGGTACCTCTAGGAAGTACTTACCAAATCTGAGCTATTAACGGGAAGATTATGCTCATCATAGTTTTCCATTTTTAATTTTGTCTCATATAAAAATGGTAAAATCTTATCACCAATAAATTGTTAAACCAGTTGCACTGTCAATATTTATTGGAAATTAAACGCTCTACAAAAATGATCTCAAACACTTTTTTCATTAATCTTACCATTTGAAAGATATTTATTATTCGAAGGTAAGGCTTAGTTGACGCGATCTACAACAGCTACAACAACAAATGATATATCAAATTGAAGTGCTCACCGAGCAGATTTGCGGAAAATTATTGGATCCAGAATCCGTTGACCAGAAGCTGAGCTATAAGCGTGGAAAGATTTGCTTTTCTTTCAACTCTTTCAAGCATTGCACTGATTAACTGCAAAGGCCTCGCCATTGCGAGGAGAAAAAAATTTTCATGCCTACTACTCTCTCTCTCTCTCTAATTGTTATTGTTTTCCGATTAAGCGTTGTTGTTACTAAAATATGAAAAGCAATAGCAATGAATAAGTGTGTGTGTGCGTAATGTAAGTGGATCTTGATATTTGATGATAAAGAGCAAGGGAAAATCAACTTCATGTTACACATGTTATGGGATCTAGATTATCTGCAGCAATAAATAATACCATAAAATGATCAGCATCGAGATCGGCTAACCAAAAGCTAAGCGTGGAAAGGTTTCCTATTTTTATTAATTTTTTCAAACACTGGTCAACTACCGAAGCCTTGCCATAGCGAAGAGGAAAGAGTTATTTAAATATGGCCACTTGGGTGTTACGTGACGTCTAAGGGAGGGCGGGGGTACAGAAAAACGTTACATGGTGGAGGGGGGTCAAAAATCTTCAAAAATTGCGTTACGTAATACTTGAACGCCCCCTAAATCATTGAAATCGAGCATACATGGGTGATTATATAAAACTCTCGCTTTTTGCGTGCGGGGTATTACTTTAATACCCCGCTCGAAGATTGAAACCAATCTTCTCATATCTACTCTTGAACATTCCATCCAATTTTTAAAAATTCTAACCGCGTGTTTTCAGAACCCTCGGGTGAATGTTTATGGGTAAAATGCCTTTAGCGTGGCATGTCCCAAGTGACACAATTCAAGGAAAATTCCAAATAAAAGTTTCAGAAGGAATACCTTATACAAATATGTTTGGGACTCTTGAAAGCTTAGTATAAAACTATAAATTTATAAAACAAGATTAAAATTGTCCCATGGACTTATAAAAAAATTGATTTTTTCTATATAATGGCTCACAAAAATTGTAAGACCGTGTTTGAAGGAGGAAGCTATGTGAAATGTTTAACTGAATTCGGTAAAAAACAACCTGGCTCAAGGAAAACATTTTTTATTTTTGTTAAACGCATATTCAAATCATTTAGAACCGAGAAAAATAAAGGGGCAATCAATTAGCCTCTGCCGTGATATATGACGGGCTTGGAATCATAGAGTACGTCATCTGTTTTTTTTTGGAAATTGAGTTAAACTAACGCGTAGCAGAAAAAATTTTATTAAACATTTTTAAGGATTCGTTTTTTTTGCAAAAAAATTTCATATTTACTAAAAAAATAAAAAAAGACCTAATTTTTTTAAAATCACATATGTAGTATTTTCAAATTATTTATATTTAATATATAAAAGCAATATTAAATTTCTTATTTCCAATGAAAACGCGATGTATTAATTAATATTTTTGTGTTAGTAGAAAAATGCCACCGGCACCAGGAAGGACAGTAAGGGTTCGTCAAAAGCCAATTCTAAAATTCAAATCTGGTTAGTGTGTACAGAACACACACCCGATTTTCGGGGGTTATCACTAGTCTAAGTGAATTTTCTTATATTTTTGGTTAACTAAACATGTTTTATGATGTTGGTCAATTGTTGAAAGCCTCCAGCGATTTTCTTTTTTTTTGTTTTGACTGTCCTATAATGCAGTACGCGAACTGCTCCTTAGGACGCCAACTGAGTGTTTTCAGCGATAATCCGATTTTGGGTGTTAATAAATATTTTAAATTAACGTGAACTCTATTTGCAGGTGTTTAAATTTTTGAATAGCCTTTTACTTTAACAGCGTCTTTCCATTAATACGGGCGTTATTTTCTCGTTTGATTTCAGGATACTGCGGAGTGTGAACGGCTGATTTTGCAATTTCATTTTACTGAGTGGTACTCTCATTGCTGTCCATTTTCAAATGCGCTGCTTGAGTTTCGTAGAAGAGTAAGATCAGTTGTTGGAAATATCATTAAACAAAACAGTAGCAACGGTCCTATGCTGGTTCATTGCAAGTAAGTTAATAAATGTATGTATTATTTTACCGGTGACCATATTTATCAAAGTAACAAACTAATTTTCTTTATAAACTTAATGCAATGGCTTAAACTAATAACTATATCTTCATAAAGACAAAAGTAATTAATATGCCAAGTAAGAGTGTGAATCAGTCAAACGGATATGCACTTTTGCCGTTTTCGGCCGGTAACTTATTTATTTTTGTCATTGAGCGTCAAGCCTTGTGTTCGCTTGAGAGAAAATTAGGCCTTCCGTGCTCACCTCCAATTGGAAAAGAGGAAATCAGACCGATCGCGTCCGCTTCTAAAAAGAAAGAGAAAAATAGGATCTGTTTTGCTGACATTAAATAATATTTTAAAACAATATTTAAAAATAAAGTTAAACTTAAATGACGGTATCTAATGGACTTAAACCATAGAAACCAACGCTATCGTTGCGTCAAAGCATAAACTGATAGAACCTGAAATGACAGAAAAGGTAAGCCCAAGGAATACGTTCTAGTTGCCATTTTTATCATATAGCTGAACCCAGATATCGTAATTACTCAAAAACTTTTGAGTGTCAAGTAAACTATTTGTCACGGATTTCCCATACACAAATTAAAAACTAACTAACTTGTAGTATTACCATACTACCTGGAGAGAACGGCAACACCGATCGAATAGAGCTTAACGGCAACACCGGCAGCAGAGTAGTTTTTGGTTTACCTAGGAGTGACGTGTTAATCAAAATAGATCATTGTTTTAGATTTATTACTGGATCCATTTAATAAAGCATAAGTTGTTATATTGACGACGAGCAAGGAATCGTAGTTTGTGTGTTAAATATGTTATTTCAGACAAATTGGTTTCAAGGGAAAATTGGGCTGCCATTTTTATTAATTTTTTTTTGCAGGAATTTCGATTGCTAGAACGAGACAGTGATAATATACAATCAGGAGTCGAATTTTCTTATGAAAAAAAAAAATTGTAAGAGATCGATGACTCTCTGAGAAAAACATATCGAAGCACATTGAATTGTGCATGCAAATATACATTAGGGTGTTTCAAAAAACCATCATGTTTTAGAATTAAATGACGCACCCCTCACAATGATAGAAAATTTAAAAACATGAATTTTGGAAAAAAAAGGGTTTTCATACAAAAATAGAGGTCGCTGTCAGAGGTTGAAAAAATTTGGTTTTCTGAAATTCAATGAAAACTAGCAAGTTTTTCATTTATATTTGTTACGCTATGATTGATACGTGATTGCTAGTGTCTGGGTTCCGAAAGGGGACCATTTTTGTGCTACTTAAAATCAAAATTTTGAGTTTTTGCAGAATAATAATTTATTTTGCGAGAATAAATGTATTAAAAAAATTATTTAAAAAAAAAAATTTATCCAATTAGTGTCAAAAAACTAGTTTTTTTTTGAGAGTATCAAAAAAAAAACTTTGAGTCTAATATATGCAATACACCTGGAGGTCTAGAAAAATATGTAGAAGAGGAGTAGAATGTCGTTTTTAAAGTACTGGTCGAAAAACTAAATTCTAATTTTACTCCTCAACTCAAATTTCGAGAGACATTTGTTTAGAAACTTAGTTCCTCTTGACGGTGAAGATTTTAATAAATTATAAAAATACAAAGAGAACGGAGCTTACATGAAATCATCGAAGTATGTCAAATACATGAAGAAATTAATAAACAGTCACGGAGCATGTTTTCCAAACCGGAAAGCGTAACAGTCCAATGAATCTTTGCAAGCTCGGTCGAAAAGTAATGGCGAAGAAGGTTTAAGATGTGGCAACATAGGACACTCAAGTGATGACGTGAATTGTCCATCGCGAAAGGCTAAGTGCAGTAAATGTGTTATGACTGGCAACTTTGCTCGTAAATGCAAAACTAAAAACTATAAACGTAAACTAGAAAGCTATGAATATAATAATCCAAAACGACGAGGCGTACACATATACAGAGTTCGGTACATTCAAGAAAGAAAAGAAAACTCCGGAAACGAAACTCAGCAATTTGACTGTTTCAAATTGATGACAAGATATCAATGGATGAAGTGACTAAATGTCGCATCGGAGGATGTTATGTATCAATGATTATTGATTCAGGAACGCGTTTTAATCTTCTGAGCCAAGACGTTTGGAAAATGCTTCGAATCGGTGATGCAGTCTCGAAAATTATTTCTATATTTCATGTTATTGAAAACGGAAATCAATAGCTCTTGGGACGCGAACCTGCTCTTCAACTTAATGTTTTGAAATAATTACTGGATGTAAATCGAATTGAGGCCAAAAGTGTTTTCTAAAGGGGCCAAATATTTTTCCAGGTTAGATTTGAAATAGGATTAAAATCAAACACAACTTTATGAGGTAAGTCGTGATATCACTACATTAATAACTCACGGAAGCACGGAGCAAGAACACGACGATGCTGTGACGCAGGTGTTAGAAGTTTTTAAAAAAGATATCTTGCTCAATTATAATAAGTGCATATGGCGAGTTAAAAAACTTAGTTTTTTGGGACATTTGCTATCCGATGAGAGAATTTCTCCAGATTCAAAAAAAAAATTAAAAGTTTTAGAGAATTCCGAGCTCCGCACGCCAAGGAAGAAATCAGGAGCTTCCTATGTCTTGTTACTTATGAAGGTAAATCCATTGCAGACCTGGCAGATATTACGGAGCCGTTGCAATGTTTGTTAAACATAAACTGCAAATTTACTTGGGGTCAAAGTTTTTTTAGGTTGGGTAGGAGTGGCAGTCAGATACAAGACCAACTCACTTTGACCAAATGTGGTCCATTGTGATACCACAGGGTGTCTGACTATACCCTCTCGTTGAACCAACCATGTTTCGTAATAAAACTAAATAGTTGACTTGTACTAACATGTCTAAGGTCATCCAGGCCATCAAATAGTAACGGCCCAAGTGATTTGTGGCGTTTTCTAGCGAGTGCGGGGCAGGAGCAGAGAAAATGTGTAATGTTTTCCTTCTCTTCTACATCTCCACAACTTCTACAGAAGTCAAAACACCTAATCCCTCCGCATGTCTGCCGATGAGGCAGTGGCCAGTTATGACTGCAACAACAAACGATCCTAATTCTAGTGGAAGAAATCAGTTTTGGTCAGATTGGCCTAGTTACATTGCAAGTAGACTCTTGAGTCCATCTTTTGTTAGCATTTATTAAAATTTCTTCTTTGCGCGGTAACTTGCAGGTAGCAAGTGGCATGCCAACACCCTCCTTGTCCTGAGGAATTTGTACGGTAGTCCCGTACCTAGCAAATCAACTTTGCAATTGCCGTCAATGTTCCTGTGCCCAGGCACCGAAATGAGGTGAAGGTTAAAATATTGAGCCATCTCATTTAGAAACGAGCGGCATTGCTTAGCTACTAGTGAGTTGAGGAAGACTGATTGTAGAAATTTGATAGCGAACTGACTATCTGAATAAAAGTTAATATCCTTTCCAAATAAAACATTCATCTTCAGCCATGATGCTTCCTCTTTTATCGCTATAATCTCTGCCTGAAAAACGCTACAATGCTCTGGTTGCCTTGTAGCAATTCTTGTATTCAGTTTCATAGTGTAAATACCATAATCCACTTGGTTATTTAGCTTGGAGCCATCAGTTAGAAACTAATACAGTTCTCCCCGGGAGTCCTCCCTTCCAGTCATCCCTATATGAAATGTGAGTTACGTAATCCCACTAGAATGATATTAGTAATACAGTCCAAATTGGAGGGTACAGAACTCAACCTATGAAGGATAGTTGAGTGTCCTGTTCTAACCTCTGACCAGCAGACAGTTTTCCTGAGTCTAATAGCAGCACAAGCTGCCATCTGTTTACCCAACAGGTCAGGAGGAACGAGATGAAAGAAAGGCGTTAGTCGGTTTGGTCCTAAGAGCACCACTGATACACATGAAAGCAGCCTTTTGAACTCTCTGCAATTGTTTGTAATAATAATAGGCAAGCTTGTCTAAGACAGGCCACCAAAACACCATATAACAGAATCGGTCGAATGACCGCTTTGTAGAGCCAGTGAATACTATGAGGTGATAGTACCCATCTTCCACCTACCGCTATTTTACAAGAGTAAGCGATACAGTTGCTTTCCTAACTCTTTCTTCAACATTAATTTTCCAACTTAGTTTCCTATCTAATGCCAGACCAAGATACCTTGCACTACCTTTAAAAGCAAATATAGTGCTCTTTAGCAAAAGTGGTTCCATAATTGGAAGTTTGTGATTCCTGATCTGCCCATGAAACGAGTATGTCTAAGGCATTCTGAAGAATTTCCCACTCTGTATTTGGGAATTCGCCACATGCAATTAGTGCTACATTATCCGCATATGCAATAGCTCCACAGCCGTGCCTATTTAGTGACACAAGCATATTATTTATTGCCAGATTCCACAATAGAGGAGATAGTATGCCGCCTGCGGTGTTCCTCTGCAAACGAACCAATTTTTATTACCAAGAGTTGACATCCCGAAAAAATATTTTTAATGTCCAGTTTCTGCAGTTCTGATATTATCATATTAACATTATTAAATGCTACTTTAATATCCAACAACGCCATCAGAGCATATCTCTTATGAGAAAAGGAATTTTCAATACTACCCACTAGTGTGTGGAGTAAAATTTCTATAGATCTGCCTTTCATGTATCAGATCAGGTTTGACCCTGCTTTAAATATGGATATTTATGACTCTTTCCAATTCTTTTTAAAAGAAAGGAAGAAAGACTTATTGACCTAAAATTCTTTGGATTTATGAAAGAGCTCCTCCCGGCCTTTGGAATGAAGATGAATTTGGTCATCCTCCAACCTAGAAGGATATCGGAAATGTTAAGACAACCTTTGAAAATAGCAAACATCCAAGGTATAGTTAAACAACCAAAACGTTATAGTTCAAGTGGTGTTACACCATCAGGTCCTGGTGATTTATGAGAGTTTGAAGCTACTTATCGCCCATCGAATTTTGGTTTCCAAAACAATGTCCCCAAGAATATTTGGAGACATCTGAGCTAGGAAATTTAGATCTTCTGGTCAATGCAAGGAATTTCCGGGGAAATGTGTAATGTGTCTCTTACGCTTTAATTAAATAACAGACGACTTTACTGTTTAACATGAGTTTATTATCTGACGATTTAGAAAAGAGCAAGATTACAGTTTACCATTTGTAACTGGATTTACACACATATTTAAAAATATATATATGTACTTAACTTGATTTGTCTGCATTATATACAACAGTGTGTTTCTGGTAAGAGGCCACTTTGCTAGACGTTGTACTGTAGGTAAGCGCTGCATTCGCATTTTGTTTGTTGAGAAGCAAACTTTTGTTCAGTGCACTTTGGAAAACGTGAACTAATTAAAACCGAGGGGTTCACGTTTATGAGCTTTAAGTTTCTGAATACAAAATTTTAATATCAAAATTGTGTTCCCACCGCGTTGCCTTACAACTGCTCTTTAAAGAAAAGACATTTTCTCCATCTCGTTTAGAGACGAGCGACATTGTTGGACCACTAGTGAGTTTAGGAAGACTGATTCTAGAGATTTGATAGCTGCCTGACTATCTGAGAAAATATATATATCCTTTTTGGATACAACATTCCTCCTTAGCCAGGATGTTACTCCGTCTATTGCTATAACCTCCGCCTGAAAAACGCTGCAATGATCTGGTAACCTCGCAGCAATTCTTAACTTCAGTTCCTTGGAGTAGATACCATAACCCACTTGGTTATTTAGCTTGGAGCCATCAGTATGGAAATTAATATGACCCCTTCTCCCCGGGAATCCTCCCTTCCAGTCATCCCTAGATGGAATATGAGTTACGTAATCCCTGTTAAATGAGATTCCTGGAACAACATAGGCCAACTTGGAGGGTACAGACCTCAAGCTATGAAGAATAGTTGAGTGCCCTATTCTACCCTCGGACCAGCAAATAGTTTCCCTGAGTCTAATGGCAGAACAAGCTGCCATCTGTCAAGAGAAACGAGATGAAAGAGGACCTCTAAAGCGTCAGTTGGTGTAGTCCGCAGAGCACCGCTGATACACATGGAAGCCGCCCTTTGAACTCTCTGTAATTGTTTGTAATAGGTGACCTTGTCTAAGACCGGCCACCACACCACAATGCCATATAATAGAATCGGTCGAATGATCGCTGTGTATAGCCAGTGAATAATACGAGGTGATAGACCCCATCTTCCACCTACCGCTTTTTTGCAAGAGTAAAGCGCTACGGTTGCTTTCCTTACTCTTCCTATAACATTAATTTTCCAACTTAATTTCCTATCCAATACCAAACCAAGGTACCTTGCGCTATCTTTGAAGACAAGTCTGGTGCCTTTTAATGAAGGTGGTTCTATAATTGGAAGTTTGTGATTCCTAGTAAAGAGTACTAGTTCCGTTTTGTTCAGATTAACACCTTTCACACAGTGTATTTGGATATTTGCCACATGCAATTAGTGCTACATCATCCGCATAGGCAACAGCTCTACAGCCGTGCCTGTTTAGTGACATAAGCATCTTGTTTATTGCCAGATTCCACAGTAGAGGAGATAGTACACCCCCCTGCGGCGTTCCTCTGCAAACGAACCTATTTGTCTTGGATTTGCCAAGATTGGAGGTAATGGTTCTGTTTGTCAATAACGTTTTGATCAGTTCAACTAGAGAACTGCTAGTGCCCAGTTTCTGCAGTTCTGATATTATCATATCTGGGTTGACATTATTAAATGCTCTTTCAATATCTAGGAACGCCGTCAGGGCGAATTCCTTATGTGCAAATGATTTCTCGATACTACCCACTAGTGTGTGGAGTGCAGTTTCAATAGATCTGCCATTCGTGTAGGCATGCTGAGAATTGGACAGCAGATGCTTCGAATATACATTTCTATAAGTCTTTCCAATGTTTTTAAAAGAAAGGAGGAAAGACTTATTGGCCTAAAATCCTTTGGATTTATGTAAGAGCTCTTCCCTGCTTTTGGAATAAAGATGACTTTGGTCAACCTCCAAGCTAGAGGAATATAGGAGAGGTTAAGACAGCCTTTGAAAAAAGCTACCAACCATGGTATAGTTAAACAAATAGATCGTTGCAGTTCAACTGGTGTTACACCGTCAGGTCCTGGTGATTTGTAGGGTTTGAAGATACTTATCGCCCAACGAATTTTGGTTTCTGAAACACTGTCACCAAGAAGGTTTGAAGACCTCTGTTTTTGAAAATTTACTTTCTCTGGAATATATAAGGAGTTACCAGGGAAATGTGTGTCGGGTAAGAGGTATAAGGCCTCTTTGCTAGACGTTGTCTAGGAGCCATCAGGCTTTTTTAAAAGACCTGGCGTGCTGGGCGTGGTAGAAAGAATCTTCCTTAGTCTAGATGCTTCTGAAGTCTCTTCTTTGTTTCCACAGAAGTTTCGCCACGAGTTGCGTTTTGCCTTTCTTAGCAAACTCTTGTATATTTTAAGACTAGATTTGTATTCGTTCCAGTCGTTTTCTAAACCTGATTTTTTGGCTTTATTAAATAAAGTCGTGCAACTATGCCTAAGGACTTGGATCTCTGTTGACCACCAAGGTGGTTTTTTCTTTCCTCTGGGCTTACTAAGTGGACAAGATATCTCCAGAGATTTATTTAACCCACCCGTTAAGTTTTGAACCAACTTATCAATGTCCTGTACAGTAGGCGGCTCTACGGGGGTTGAGATAGGCAAATATGCCGCAAGTTTCCTGTTATATAGACCCCAGTTTGTCCTTTTTACGTTCCGGTGAACTATAGGATCTGGGGATCTAACAGTAAGAACAAATTCTATATATCGATGATCTGAAAAGGAGTGCTCAGTTGAAACTCTCCAGTCAGCGATAAAATCAAAGGCGAAGTTCGAGACAAGTGTTATGTCCAGGACTTCCTCTCTATTCTTTATTATAAAGGTTGGCTCACAACCTTTGTTACAAATAAGGAGGTTAGTATTTAAAATATATTCAAAAAGTGACTCACCTCGTTCATTTACATCTGTGCTACCCCAGACAGTGTGGTGTGCATTTGCGTCACTGCCTATGACTAGCCTAGTTTTATTTGCAAAGGCCTGCTCTACAGTAGCCTTTAATAAAGACGGTGGTAGGCCACCTGCCATGTCGTGAGCCATGTATGACGAAGCTAACCAGAAGCAACCAGCTTCAATTTCCAGGCTAGCAACGACCGTATCTCGGTCACTGTAATTAGAAAGCAAAAACAAGTTAAGATTGGTCTTTGCCAAAATGCACGCTCTGGGGTTACCTTCCACATTCGCCACCAGTAGCTTATATCCTAACATCCTCAGCCCACAGACTCTCCCAGCATGAACCCAGGGTTCCTATATGAGGACTACATCATCTCCGCTTTTACATAAGCGGATCAGTAAGCCAGCGGATGCCGCTTTAGAGTGGTGGAGGTTAATTTGGAGTACCCTCATCGGATTCCAAATCACCTCCCCCCTCCACAACGGTTTTGTCCGCTTTGTCATCATCAACCTCTTCTAGAAGCAGAGCTTCATCAAAAAGGTTTCCTACCTCCGATAACCTATCAGAGTCCATGGAGTTTCCTTCCAGAGACGCCTCAGGCTCACCGCTTGGAGCGCAGCTCTCCCCCTCTGGTTCCACCTCTTCCTCCTCAACATCCATCTCCACTGTCACTGGTGGTGCAGTGTCGATGGTTTCAGAGGTAGAGGTGGCCCCTTTGGAGGCAAGCTCTTCATTCTTGCGGTAAAGCCTCAGCGTCACCTTGTTGAAGCCATACCTGAAGACCCCCTTGGCTGCCGCCAGTGGCTCCATGGACTCTTTGTTTAGGAGGACCATAGCCTGCATGGATGGACCGACCGGAGTTTCCAATTTTCCAATCTTCCAGTTGTGAGTTGGAAGATTGGGGTTGCACAGCCGGAGCATCCGCAGAACTGCGTCCTCTCCCGACGGGGTACTGGGTATCCAGACGCGAGCCCGAGGCCTGGTAGGAATTGTATCCTTCTCAACAGCCTCTAGTCTCGCACCTGGATAAACCTCCCCTAGTCTGCTACCGGCCACCTTATACAACATGGCGGACCGCTCATCCTCACAGGAGATGAGTTTGAAAAGGCCTTGGAACCAGCCTGCCTCTTCACATGATGGCACAGGACCAGGAAACTCCTCCAAAATCTGGAAGAGGGTGTTTGCTAAGGCAGTATGCACCCACTTCCACTGTTCGCGAGGAATTGCCTCGTCCTCCGCCGCCCTGTCGAGGACTGCCAAAACTCTCCCCTTGCAACCTTTAACAACCTCACTAAAACACAGAGGTTTGCCGGCTGTCTTTTGCCGTTTGGCATCAGAAATCTCGTCCTGAGACCTCTGTCTTTTAGGTACAGGCTTTTTTATTACGGACTTTACAAGACCTTCGGGCCCTAAGTCAACCCCCTTCGCCCACTGAAGGGAGTCTTTATCCTCCCTGGACATGGAGCTGGGATCTACAGCCTCCAAGCGTCGGCGAATTCTCATCGCCACCAACTTGTCCGAAAATTTTCTTTTGGAGGGTCGAACGGACTTGCTTCCGACCCTTAGCAGATTCTGCTCCGTCTTGGCTTCCCTAGCCGACTTAGTCTGACCTTGCCCTAAGGCTGTGGCCGTTGCCGAACTAGTTGGTCCAAGACTGGACAGCGAAGTTCCCCTTTGAGAATCCTGCCCATTCCCAGATTCACCAGCCGACTTTGACTGACCAAGCTGTGAGGCTGTGATCGTAGCCGAACTGGTTAACCCTAGGCTGGGCAGTGAAGTTCCCCCGACTTTCGAAAGGTTGGACGTGAAGTCCAGAGCTCTCGTCTTCCCCCCTACCTTCAAGGCAGGACCATCTGCACGAAGGCCAGTGCTGGCCTCACCTAATAAGGTGCCGGCGTTATCGCCATTTTTCGGTTTTTTACGAGATCCGGACTCAGAAGATTTGTTTGTTTTGTTTTTATCCATGTATGTTCCCACGAGTACAGGACGCATATGTCCACCCACGCAGAGGTCCAGGTGCGTGGGTAAGGCTGGTTAATACCGGAGGACGCCAGGTATGCGGTATGCTCCGTTAGCGATTGGGTTATTTTTATAAAACTGGGCCCCCAACCTGACTGATCGTCAGCACGGATCGCATAACACCATGATCCAGCCCAAGCAAGGAAAAAGAAGTCCATCCTCACAGAGCCTGCATGTGTGGATAAGGCTAGCTTGAAACAGGAGTGCGCCAGACGTCCCGAGTCCGCATATTAACGACTAGATAACCCACTAGCCATTCATCCCTCGACATATGCTGTTTCACCTTGGATTGGGGGAATTGCTGCTTGAAATATTCCCAGGCCAGGTACCCACCAGTGCCAGACACATCCCCTAGCCTAGCTATACTAGCCAGCTCTACAGCCAAGACTTAACTTCCTGGAGAGCTGTTACCAGCGGCCACCAACTGGGAGGTCATAGCTACACCTCCACATGTCACTGATTGGGGGCACGACACACATGTGCTAACTGTTAATCATGTATGTAACGCGTTGGTCCACCAATCAGTGCATGTGGCTGACCACCAGAAAATAATAACTATGTGATCCAATAAGAGCTTCCTACTTTGTTTTCTAAATAAAATACATAAAAATCAATGTATTGATGCAAATCTTTATTTGGAATGATATTCCGATTCCTACAACTCAATTTTTAATAATTATTTTGTTCAAATGTTGCCCACGACTAGTTCATAAATGGTCCATTGTGTGGGTGTAAATATTCGACAACTCTTTCGTGTACATCGACCGGTATTCTTTTAATAACACAAGTTATGTTGCTTTCCAAACGTCAATAGTTTTGGGTTTGTCGACATAAACAAGTGACTTAAAATATCCCTGAAGAAAGTAATCCAATATCGTCAAATCAAATGATCTTGGTGGCCAATTAACAGAACCATTTTTTGAGATGATGTTTTCATCGAACATTTCCCCAAAATAAAGCGATTATTTCTCCAGCTGTATGGCATGCTTCGCGATTCTGCTGGAACCAGAGGTCGGTTACACCAATATCCTGAATTTTTGGCAAGAAAAATTCATTGATCATTGCTCTATAGCGAGCACCATTGACCTTAACATGGGCTCCATCCTCATTTTTGAAGAAATACGGTCCGATGATGCCGCCTGCCCATAAACCACACCAAACAGTACGTTAATCGGAATACATTGGAAGCTCTTGGATTGCTTCTGGTTGTTCATCAGCCCAACTACGGCAATTTTGCTTGTGAACGTAGCCAGAAATGAGCTTCCTTGCTAAACACAGTTTTTTGATAAAATAATGGATCAATTTGAAGTTGTTATAAGGCCCATAGGCTGATATTAAAACGAAAGCCAATATCAGCCAGTTTCAATTTCTATACGAGTAGTATTTTATAGGCCTTCAGACCAAGATCACGTCTCAAGGTACGCTACAATGATCCATAACAGATGCCCAAAGAACACTCTCTGCTACTGCAGAGATATTCTCAAAATTACGGGCTGTATGCACTCTGGGTGAATGATGAATGCCCAATAGTGTTAAATCGGTTCGAAATTTGATGTTACGAATATTGCGCTCATTTGGACGCAGATTACGACCAAAATGATGTTGAAAAAAATTCACTAACTGATGACTGATTTTGGTAGCAAAATTCCACAATTTATAAACGTTGTTCAGGAGTAAGTCTATTCATGAATGAGTCGTATTGAATATTGAACACAAACGTCATATGGGCAAACCATTAGACTCATGACAGCTGTCAAAACAAGCCAGTTGGAAAAGGGACCTTTTATTGGATCACCCTCTAAATAAGGAATGAAGATAATACGAAGACGCAGACTAATCATTAAAATAGCAAACATTATGCATTGTCATTATTATGGGATTAATCGAATTCTGAAGAAGTTGCAGTGGATTTTTATGTAGAAGTGTTGAATAACTTTCTGTTCACGTTTTATAGCTTCTAGCTTTCTTTACGTTTCAGAGTAGTCAATGTCAAAAAAACAGTGTTCACGCTTTGGGGATGTTTATGTTCCTGGGAGTTCACGTTTTCCAATGTGCTCTGAGCTGTAAAAATGGCTAAATGAATCATGTACCATAGTCAAATATACAAAATTTAAAATTCGAAAGAGTTTCAAAATAATGTAGATTGTGGTGTTTTGTGGATAAGGAAAAAAGAGCATCATGAACTTGTTTTTGAAGACTCGGTCAAACTCAAAATTGAAGCTGGTAACCAAATTTCGAAACAACACACAGATATATGTCACCACACATTCAAAATGAAATAGTCGGCCTACGCATTTGTATTATATCCTCGCAGACTAGAGCAGCGACATTACACCATTGGTGCTAGATTTTTTGACGAAAATATTATGCTTTGTGAGGAATTTTACGATTTTGTGGAGCTAACTGCCATCAATGCAAAATCTGTAGTCTATTCTAGTGGCAACGTTACGGAAAACCTAGGCCTGCATCCAGAAAAAAGCTTCGGACAAGGATACGATGGGTGTTCTTCTATGACAGGGAAGGATGTGGTGTTAAAAAAATCTACCAGGAAAGTATACAAAGACGCTATATTTGCACTGTCCAAGTCATAAATTGAACTCAGTAATAAATTTAATATCAGTGACACGAAATACGGCTTGCGCAAAAAAATTTATAATATAATTCTTCAGAAAATCGATCCTTCGTTGAAAGTGCATTCCAAACACATCAATGTTCAGCAAAACCCGCTGGTTTCAAAAATACAAAAGCATGGCTGTATTCAAGAATAATTTCTGATAAATCGATATTGCACTTGAATCACTGTCAAAAGGATTTGCGCGGCCTCGAAATTGAAATTCATTGCTAGCGTTTGTCTCATAGCCAAATATTCGGAACTTCAGCAACCAAACGCAAAGTTCCTTAAGTCAAGAAGTAAAGACTTACTTTTATGTGCAAATCATGTTAAAAGAATCTCAGACATCTTAAAAAAACACCGTTAAAATATCGATATTGAAGACCAAAGTCTAATCTAGAGTCTAGGGTCAGGCAAAAACATCATGGCAATTGTCTAGCACAGACTGCTTGCGAAATTCGGAAGAGATCTTGAATCATTCTGTGTACATGTACACCCATGATCAAAATAATAGATACACCAAGGAGATTTTCACACAGTCTCCAATAAATTTAATATTTGGAAAAATTAGCAATAGTTTTTTTGTAAAACTAAAGAATGTAATTTTGTAATGCGAATATATGTGAAAACAAAAAAAGTACAACCAGAATTTTTTGCTATTGAAATTTAATCGCTAACAGGCGAATAATAGATACACTCGTTTTGTTTTTCAATTTTAACTCTAAAAGTTATAATTTTTGTGCTTTTTTTTAAACTGTGAAAGTATTTAAGTTCAAGAATTAATTGCAAATAAATTATGAAGAATTTACTAAAAATATGAACAGGAATAGTCATTACACAGCAAAAGAAAATCGATTGGTTCTGAGCCTATAGAAATATCTTTTGTGGGACGTCGCTAATTTGATGGTTAGGCCTTCACATTTTATGCAAAACAATTTTATGAAAAAACAGGAAAGGAAACTGTAGGCAGACCAACAAAAATCACTGCAGCAGTTGATCGTCAAATAGTTATACTCTCAAAAACAGACCTTATCAAGCCTTCCTAGGCAATTTCTACGGAAATCGGTAATTTTCTTAGGCAAACCTTCCCGGAAGAATAGTTGAGAAGGTTCCACAGACGCGTGCGATAAATTTGGGCATGAGGTTAAATTTTGCAAAGTCTCACACAAGGTGGTCGAGCATGGATGGTGAGAAAAAAATGTGTCTGGGTCAGTTTTTTTTGAGAACTTAACCGCACACTCATTGCTGATGTTGCTATCTCACGTAATGCCTGTTATTGCGTATGAAGATTTTTTAAAGAAAACTGATATAACTTTAATATAAAGGGTACCTCCACCATCCCGCTAAGTACTGACTAGTTTAACTACGCAATTCGTTAATATTTACTTAAATAGCTCTCTGTCCAGCGTTTTGAATATGTGAGGTGCCACACCCTCTTTTCGAAATTCAACAGCTTTATGTTTAATGCTGAACTAAACCTTTCTTGTATTTGTGTCATATTTGATGTTATTTCCTTAAACAGCTCTTTTGGTATAGCGTTTTGAAGATTTTGCTTGTATGAGAGGTGCCATGCCTTTTTATCAAAATTTGGAAAATTGTGTCCTAACACTGGACCGAACTATTTTACGTATTTGTGTGTGAAATTTGGTTCTATTACCTTAAACAATTCTCTGAAAGGTTGGAGTAGCCGAGGGAAGCAAAATTAAAGTAAAAATTAGCGGCTTTTATGATTCGAAATAAGTTTTATTTCTATATGTAAAATATGGTTTAAGTATCAACTGCCGCTGCCGTCTGTGTGCCCAACGTTGAAAACTTTTATGTCTGTTTGTGGGTCCAACGTTGTTCTATTTGTGGGTGATTTTAAGTTGAAATTGTTGTCCCGTTGAATTTGTGAATTTCTGTTGTCTTCGTAATTTGTTTTCTGTCAATTTATGTTGGTTTATGATTTTTATTAATTTGCTGCTGACTTGTAATAAAATCAATGGTAAAGGCAGCCTCGTCAAAGTCTTACGAGACCCGAGGCGATCGCAGCGCTATTCATACCACTGGCGGGTAGTAGAACAAACAGCGTAAATTAAGCTGCGTTAACACTGTTCAAAATGTATGTAAACACTTAGTATTTGTGAACAAATTGTTTGCACTATGTCTATTAAAAAAGTGTTTTAAATGTCTTCTTTGTAGGCGTGTCAGTAAACTGATTTCATGCATTTTCAATCCAAAGTAGCTTGCTAAAAGTTGCTGGCTGTGTATCTAATTTCATACAATTATATTGTTCGCTTTTCACGTAATCGTGATGATTGACTGACAGACAGACATAGTTAAGTCGACTTAGGTGATGACGCTTGTCAAGAATATACGTGCTTTTCTATACCTGCCTCACCGTCTTCTATACGTTACAAACAAAATGACAAAGTAAATATACCCTCTGTGTAAGATATAGAAATATATCATAAGGAGGAAGAAGAAAATATATCTAGCTGCACTTGTTAAAGAAATGCAATTGTTCTACCCAGGCGCTACATAATTCACTTTGACAGCCCTGTACAACGTGCACTATCGGAAGATCGTTTAGGACCTTGCGCAGTGTAAAAACTTGGTTACAGTAAACAATGACAGAAAATCAGATTGTCGGCCTTTGTATGATAAAAAAAGGTTGCACCCTCGTAGGCTACTGTTGAAACATGTTTAAGGTTGATTGAATTTAACTCTGTGTGTAGATATAATGGTTGTAAATTTTCAAAGAGTCATTTAAGTACTTACGTAAAATATTCTCAGTTTTTTTGATTTTGCCCCACCCTGAAGTAAACTCTGGCTACGTCCATGGTTACACCAGTAGAAAAATTACAAAACATCTGTGGAGAGTTCAGGCGCATTAATAACCTAAAGATATTAGAGTAAATATTAAAAAGTGTAGTGAAAAAACAAATTGAAGATTACTTTGAAATAAATGGTTTTCTTACAAAGTTTCAACCCAGGGGTATTTGCTTCTGAGGGGACACAAGCAAATAAGAAAACGAAAGTTATTGCACTTTTCCCGGACTTTAAACGAGCGTTTGAGATAATCGATCGAAAAGAACCAAAAGATCGATTGAAAAGATACAAAAATACGGAATAGCTAACTACGAACACCAGTGGTTTGAATCCTACCTCACCCTAAGAAAGCAACAAACAAAATTAAATGATAGGGTATCTGAGTGTATGGATGTAGACCTTGGCAAACCTTTTTGGTGCTCTCCAATGGATGATTTTCATATAACTGTTACTTTTCTCAATCGTAATTTTGGGAAAAAATTCTTTGACGTTTTTTTGTATAGCTATCTTCCAAAAATATGTCTATGAAGTAAGTCTACTACAAGTATATCCCATCTCCGATGAAAGCGGAAATGGTCAAAATCGTTGCCACTGTACGGACATAGCTGCCATGGTATAAATTATATCGCGATTGTTTTAAAAAATACAGAATTACTCTATACGCGAGTATACGCACAGGATGAAAATATTGAAAAATGTAAACAAAAACTTATGAACGACATAAAAAGCGTAAACGAATGGCTAAAATTGAACAAATTGAAAATAAATGACGAAAAAAATAAACTTATGGTCATCAACTCACATTGCAATATAAACTTAGAAGTAAACGGAAAAACTATAGAAAATGTGAACAAAATAAAATACCTGGGAGGCGTGAGAGATAAAGAATTAAAGTTAAATGAACATGTCGAATATATATTTGTGTAAAAACATTGGTAAGAAATTCGGTTTCATGAAAAACTTGCTCAGCATAATGGACATTACTACTATAATTTAAATATACAATAGAATGATAAAATCATATTTCGAATATGTCTCAAAAATATCATTGACATGCTATAGTCAAACATAACTAAAAAAACTTCAAAAGCTACAAAATAAACATATAAAACTCTTTCTTAAAACCAACAGATACATAATAGAAATGTGCACGAATAAGGGTGTATACATGATCAAATTTTTCATCAAATTGTTTGTCAAACAATTTGACAGCTCAGCGTACACATGATCAAATTTTTCGTCAAATTTCAATCTTTCTCCGACCACCATAGAGAAATCATCGTGGTGGCGGACAAATTATGATGTTCATGATATATGCATAGATTGTATGTTGATGAAAAAGGAATTTAATTTCACCTTAAGTAAAACCTAATGTCCTTTTCAAGACCACAAAAACAATCGGTAATTTTTGTGACCACAATACCATCTAAAATAAGGAATAAAATTTTACACAAAAACTAAAAAGTCTCCGAAAATCGAAGCAATTATAAGTTGATAAATTCTGTAGTTATTTAAGTACAAAACTAGTTTTAATTTAAATTTACATCCTTTCATATAACTAACATTGGCTCTTCTAGCCATAATTAAAAAAAAAAAAAACAAAACTTTTTCAGCAGGCTCTAGGTCCAATTTTAATGAAAAACTATTTTTTGTTTATCATATTAAATTTTATTACCAATATTTCGACTACCATTGGTAGTCATCTTCAGGGTAATGTATGTCAGGATCAAATAAATAATTACTTTAAAAATAAATAATTACTTAAAACTAACAACGCGGTGGACAAAACAAAAACATAAATATTGCACAGAAATATTGCACAATAACTCAGTGGACGAGAGATCACCATTAAGATCAGCTGTGATTTGTTTACAAAAACTTAAAATTTTGTGCAATATTTCTGTGCAATATTTATGTTTTTGTTTTGTCCACCGCGTTGTTAGTTTTAAGTAATTATTTATTTTTAAAGTAATTATTTATTTGATCCTGACATACATTACCCTGAAGATGACTACCAATGGTAGTCGAAATATTGGTAATAAAATTTAATATGATAAACAAAAAATAGTTTTTCATTAAAATTGGACCTAGAGCCTGCTGAAAAAGTTTTATTTTATAATAAAAGAGGTCGCAAAATCATCACTTAAAAAAAAAAAACAAAAACACCTTTCTAATGTGTAAAATAAAAAATAGCCGCCTTCCATTTCATTGTCCGCGCGATATGCACTCGTTGAAATCTTTTTTCAACTGACAAAAATGTACTATTTAACGAACGTACACACCATCAAATTGTTGGTCAAATTTTTTGTCAAACAAGCAGAAATTCAAAATATTTTGTTTTCCATCAAACAATTTGACCAACAATTTGATGAGCGTTCACGTCTTCAAATTCTCATCAAACACCATCTATTTTTTTGTGAAAACGTTTTCTTTGAAGGCAACAACCACACTATAAAAGACAAAACTATTCCCTCAAGCATTAATTATTCATTTCTAAAGGGTGTTTTTTTTAGAAGTATAGAGCTTCGAATTGAAATAAAACACAAGAAAATCGTTTTAATGTCCATCAATTTGGCTTTATTGGAAGGATAATTTTATGCCATTAATGTTTAAATATGATTTCGGGCATGTGGCCGCCGCGGCTGGCTCGAATAAAGCCAATTCTACAGGTCCAATTTTGAACCACTTTTTCGAGCATATGGGGCCGTATGTCGGCAATAACGCCACGAATGTTGGCTTCCAAGTCCCCTAACGTTTCTGGTTTGTTGGCGTAGACGAGCGACTTCACATATCCCCAAAGAAAATAATCCAATGGTGTCAAATCACACGATCTTGGTGGCCAATTGACAGGTCCATTCCGCGAAATTATGCGCTCATCGAATGTTTCCTTCAATAAATCGATTGTGACGTGCGCTGTGTGGCATGTAGCGCCGTCTTGTTGGAACCACAACTCATCCACATTCATGCCATCCAATTCGGGAACAAAATAGTCGGTTATCATGGCTCTATATCGGTCTCCATTAACGGTAACTGACTCTCCAGCATTATTTCGGAAGAAGTATGGCCCAATGACTCCACCAGCCCATAGAGCACACCAAACAGTCAGTTTTTGTGGATGTAATGGCGTCTCAAGGGTCTCATGTGGATTCTCTTCACTCCAAATGCGGCAATTTTGCTTGTTGACGTAGCCATTCAACCAAAAATGAGCCTCATCACTGAACAAAATTTTGCGATGAAAATCAGCATCGAGATCAATCTCATTTTCGGCCCATACACCAAAATCACGACGCATTGCATGGTCTCGCGGCTTTAATTCTTGCACAAGCTGGATCTTGTAAGGTCGCAAGCCAAGATCTTTGCGCAAAATCTTCCATAAAGTTGATGAACAAAGCTCCAATTGCTGTGCACGGTGGCGAATCGATTCATTCGGGTCCTCTTCAACATTTTGCTCTACAGCGGCAATTGTTTCTTCGGTGCGCACTGTTCGACGTCTCTGCGGATGCGTATTATCACATAGAGTAAACGTAGTGCGAAAACGATCCATGGTTAACCGAATTAATTGCTCTGATGGACGATTATGTCGACCATAAAATGGACGGAGCTTGCGGTAAGCTTCGCGAACTGAACCATTATTTTCGAAATAAATTTGCACAATTTGCAAGCGTTGTTCTTTTGTCAACCTGTTCATGATGAAATGGCAAACCAAACTGAACATAAATGACATTAGAGTTGCCAGATTTGACCATAAAATTCATTTATCTCTATTCGAAAAACAAACCTCTAAAAAAAACACCCTGTATTTCTATACAACAAATTGTATGGCCATGCAAAGAATGTAATTGCGCAGCATTGAATACCTTACAGGATTTGTTGAATTCATGCTGATTCGTGTTCACTGAACGATTTGAGCGCGTGCTATTGTAGCGTAGTACGTTTCTTGCAAGTGCTTGTGATTGTTGAATTTTTTATAAAAAACTAAATAAGTTCATATTTTAAAACATCGAAAATACACAAATCAAAGAAAATATAATAGTAAATGAATATGGCGTGATATCTAAAAGAAAGTCATGAAGCAAAATATGGAAAACATTTTGTTTAATCGAAGACAAAAAAAAAATTGACGGCAAGTAGTGTAACACC
The DNA here is from genome assembly GCA_963680825.1 of Meiosimyza decipiens. NCBI lineage: Eukaryota > Metazoa > Arthropoda > Insecta > Diptera > Lauxaniidae > Meiosimyza > Meiosimyza decipiens. Next base: position 32,979,279 of record OY804261.1, read on the forward strand.
TTGCACCGCGGAAGTTTTAGACTTTTGTGACGTCAAGTTATGCACGAAAGAAATTAAAATCGCGTGATAGACTTCACAAGAAAAACGTTTTTCCACAATTTTGATCTGAAATGATGTGTCCATTACAGGCGTTGCGTATTGTCAAAACTTCAACAATGTGCTTAAATACAACGGAAAACAAACGTCAAACCTAGTCTGCCAAAAGCGCTACTCTGAAAAACTGAACAAAATTGAGTTGCTAAAGCTCAAAAACATCGAAAAAGAACATAAAATAGATTCTTGCGCACATTGGGTCACAAGGGACTGTCGCCCTTTCTTTGTAGTTGACGGTCCTGGTTTCAAGCAACTTATACAAACAATCCTCAACATTGATGCCAAATATGGTAGCCACATAGGCATTGACGATACGATTTCAGATTCCAGAACTGTCTTCCGATGTGTACGATGGCGGAAGATAAAAGGCAGAATTAAAATAAGCAGTGCTGTATGGAAACGCTTTTATAATGTGTGACAGATAGTTACATCCAAAAGACTTTTTTGTGTGCGACCTTGCATTTTTAAAAGGGATTTATCTAAAAGAGTACATTTTTGGTGCTAAGTCTATGGACTTTCGAAAGTCCAGTGTGAAAAATATTCTCCAAAAATTACGCGATTTGATATGAGATTTTGATATAACCGAAGTCATTAAAAAGTTTTGTACGAATTAATTGGTCAAACCATCTGATCAACAATATTTTAGATGGCTCTTTTGAAAGTACGTTAGACTTAGCACTAATTTTTGAAAGCTGTAAGAACTCGTTAAGTATTTTGAGATATCTAATTTACAACAGACTAACAACTTCATCAAAAAATTATTGCGTAACTTGTTGGGGCTCGTTATTCAATTTCTTTAATCCTATAAGAAGTAACTGGCCAAAAATATGTGAGATATTATCTGAAAACAACGAGTTTCACAGAGTTAGCAGCACTAATATTACTATTTTGAACAATCTGGTCATAGTTTTTGAAAAATTTGACATTATTAAAATTACGTAATTTTAGCTTTAAAAACAGTAAAAAAAATTGTGACAATACAAATTTGGATAACGAAATAATAAGAAGTTTGAAATTGAGACTAAATGCATTCTTAACTTAAGTATTTACCACATAGCGGAATGTTCTATGTACCCTCTAACTAATTCTTTTCAAAATGAAAGCTTAAGTGACGGATTGACGGGGTAATTATTTTGACACTTGCAAGCATAAAGAAAATTTAATTTTCGTGTGTGAGCACAAAAAAAAATGCATAGAACAAAATAGGAAAAAGATCTTTCACAAAATTTGATAGTATAAGACAGGACCAAGGTTTTCATTAATATAAATTCAGCCATCCTCGCTCTCTCCAATACCAGAGCTTGTAATTCATTTTATGTTTCCTTACAAAAATCAGCAATTGATCTGAAGAGATTATTTTGCTTATGTGGTGATTGCAGTTTTACAATAACTGCAGTTGCACTGTTGATATTATTCTTCGAGTGAATGCGAGTTGCACGTGTACCCCTATGATTTTAGGTCTGTAAGATTTTATTGCTTAGGCCGGGCACTAAATTCCTTTTTTTTGTAAACAAAGCCAAGAGGAAATAACTGGAGTTTCGATGTTTTGGGGCTGCTCTTTGGTCTGGTGCTGTTGATCTGCCGTTGCTTCGATGATGACGGTGTGTTGAATCCTGCGGATGATGTTGCTGTTGATTATGATACGGATGTCGGTGGTGGTTAAGCTGGTGGATGCTGTGCTAGATTGCTGTGTAACGAAATTCCTAAGTAAAGTTAAGTAAGTTATTATTTTAAGTTGAATTGTCGATTGATTTTATGCTGACGTGAATGTGATATTTGACAAGTTAAAAACTGGCGAGTTACAATTGAATAGTGTTGCCGTTCGAGCAAGTTTACGTGACTCAAAGCTTACTCGTAAGCAAATATCAATTGCTTAACAAATATTTAAAAATAAAAATACAATACAAAAAGTCGAGTTTTCAGCAATATATTAATTGTAAATATTTTTGCTATTTTTGAGGTATTTATTGAAGTTATTTTCAAATTTTTGGAGTTTGACTTCTATTCGGAAGCCATGATTAAAGGTGTGAGCGATTGCATTTTTATATCTATGTATTTTATATAAAGCCACAGAAGGCAAAAAGATAGCACAGTCTTTTAAAATAAAGGAGGGATGGTCACCGTAATTATATTAAAAAAATAAATAAATTTTTACTTAAAATAATTTTACAGTGACGGTGGTGGCCGATCTGGAGTTTATATATCAATCGATGCGAATCTAGAACTAGCAGAAGAGGAAGAGAGTTTTCACGTTTTTGGATATTTTAAAAAACTACGGCAATCAAGAAGAGGTCTGGTAGAAAATGTGGTATGTTTTACTAAGTTCAGCTGAATTCAAGAAAAATTAAAAATTTTAAAAAATACCAATGGTCTACACAAACTCTTTTTTGGCCAAAATTTTATGATTTTTATAAACTTATCAGGGAATTTCTTTCTTTGTATTGAATTGTACTGAAATCGTCCACATTTGTTAAAAGACTGGCCAGTAAGATTTTAATTTTTCGAAATGTGTTACGTTTTGCAGCACAAATTAACCAATCTCTAGGATGTTTATTCTTCGTATATATCATAAAATATACTCTTGACACGGATTTTATCTGCGGTATAGATCATGGTGAGCTTTAAGCAAGTTCAAATGAAAGATTGATTAACAAATAAACTTGAATAAGAAAATTTTATATTAAATTACACATAAATACATTATAAAAAGAAAAATTCCCCTGATCTTTTTCCTTTCATTGCATATTTGAAATTTTTTTAATGATTCACATACACATTTATAACAGATGTACATACATATGGGTCATTCCATCTATAATGGGCCTATCATTGCCCTCATGTTTTTTAAATAGGCTGAAACTTTTTTCAGTGATTGGTATATTACGTAGAAGATATAAAAAAATTCGATAAAATTTTTTTGACCAATGTTATTGCTTAAAAAAAAGTTTTAAATTGTGTTAAAAAAAGCTCGTAAGAAAAACTACAACATTCATTGATGAATATAAACAAACCAGTACTATTTAAATTAGCTTTCATATTATTTTTAGGTAGTTGTGTACTAGTAGATGACAAAAAAACTGCAAATCTGAATAAATGAAAGCCTGAACGGTTTCTATGTGGTAAAAGATATAAAAATTTACTTTCCAAGAAAACATAAATTTTCCAAATACTCCATCATCGATTTCAGCCTATTTAGGCTCAAAACTTTCAGAACATTCAGGAGCACCATCTCTAAAAATGTTATCCATGTTTTTCCACCCAATTTGTTTTTATAAGCATTTGAAGCTAAGATCTATGATTTGCGATGTGAATTGAAACATTGAGAATGAGACCGAGAGAATAAAATTTGAACTGATATCAGCCTTTTTAGGCTCAAAATTTTCAGAACATACAGGAGTACCATTTATGTAAATTTCATTCATTTTTTTTCACCCTATTTGATTTTACAAGCATCTAAAGTGAGTGTATACAGTGGAATATTTATGGAAGAAAAGTTACGGAATATTCAAATTTTCTCGCTCTCATTCTCAATGTTTCAATTTACATTGCAAATCATAAGTCTTAGCTTTAAATGCTTGTAAAATCAAATAGGGTGATAAAACATGGATAAAATTTTCAGAGATGGTACTCCTTTATGTTTTGAAAATTTTGAGCCTAAAAAAGCTGAAATCGATGACGGAGTATTTGGGAAATTGATGTTCGTTTTACTTACGAGCTTTTTTGAACACAATTTAAAACTTTTTTTGTTAAGCAATAATATTGGTCAAAAAAATTTTATCGAATTTTTTTATATCTTCTAAATGATAGACCAATCACTGAAAAAAGTTTCGACCTATTTAAAAAACATGAGGGTAATGATAGGCCCATTATAGACCCATATGGAATTTAAAAAACATCCGAATTCGCTCAAATTGGTGCGTGAAAGTACCTTGAAAGGTTACACCACAGTTAAAGTTTAAGCTCCCTAGGTGGACAGGGTCCATAGTGCTGATAGGTCATAAAACTCACAAAATACGCCACTTTTTTGCGAAAACAGCCGAACTCGATGTCTATTAACTCCGGGACTGTTTAACCATTTTTAATGTAAGGTAGAGCTCATTTTGAAGGGCATAGAAAACAAACAAATTTAATTCTATTTAAAGTATTATGAATAAAAATGGGGTACCATTTTCAAAAGTGTCGTATTTTGCTATGGCCCATGTACTTCACTTAATCAGGTCACAAAAAAGATCTTATGGCTTAGGGGTTTAAGATTTTTTTATGGATATCTTTGACGTTTAAGTTTGGTCTTTGAGATCTAAAATTTTTAAACGGACTAAAAACTGCTTTTTGCAGATCAAATTATGGTTCGCACTCGGAACTCCGGCGACCTACGGGGGTAAAATTTGGATGTGGTGCTGTCTTTCAATGCACTTTAAAATGACTGAGCTTGAGCAATCAGTATATGTTATGTTTTCGAAAATCTGTACCAATTTTATTCAAAATCAATTAAATTCAGTATGGATAGTAGAGATATGCATTAGTGCACTCGAAACGGTCATCATATAAACTTCCGAATGCAATAAACTTCGAGCGCCTTAACTTGTAGAGCATTTATTTGGAAGTGCAGCAGTCACCTGCTTGGAGTTTCTATTTGTTTTGATTTGATTTGTGGTTTTTGTGCACTTATGCTCGATGAATTCGCAACGTGGCGAGTGGCTGGATGGTCGTTATGAGTGCAATAATGTAGACCTCTATTAGATAGTGGCAGTGGAACATAAAATAAGAAAAATAATAGCAGTAAATGTTTATTTCAATTCAATTCATATCCCTTCTTCACCGGCCTCTTGTTCAATTGAGATCGCGCCTGAGCTAATTGCCACGACAGACTTGGGTTGTTTGGAGTCATATTTTTCCCGTACCAAAATTAAAAGTAAACAACGCGATTCATAAGAAGGCAATGAAGTTTCAAAATTAATGGATCTAAGCGCAAATCTGGTAAATGATTTTTGAACTTTTTCTATTTTAAACGAAGAAGTATTAAAAAACGGACTCCACACGAAGGACGCATATTCCAATCGCGACCTTACAAAAGAGTAATACAAAATCTTAATGATATGAGGATCTGCAAATTCGAGTCAAAAATCACACCAAGATCACAATAAGAGTCAATTAGAGGCAGGCCAGACAAAAAATAGGAAGTATTAATGATTTTTGTGGACTTGGAAAAAGTAAGTGAAAAACATTTGGATATATTCAAGCAAGCCATTTTGAACACTCCAATTACAAATATCATTCAGATCTTTCTGTAGTAGGGTAGAATCACTCAAACTGGAAATTTTACTAAAAAGCTTTGAGTCATCCGCATAAAGCAAAAATTGAGCAAAACGAAAGCATTTACACAAATCATTGACAAACAAAATGAAAAATAGAGGACCAAGGATACTGCCTTGCGGAACCCCAGAAGAAGCAAAATACTGATATGATTTTACTTTATTTATTTCAACAAAGCAAATTCTATTTAGCAGGTATAATTGAATCCATTTCAAAATAGTAGAATGGCAGCCCATTTTAGCAAGTTTTGCAACCAGCCCATTATGACAAACCTTGTCAAAGGCTTCGGAAAAATCAATATAGATGCAGTCCAATTGACACCCACTTTCAAACGACGAAACACAATATTTAGAATAAGGTGCTAAATTTGTCACAGTGGAGCGACCAGCAAAAAAACCATGCTGTTGAATACAAATATGATTTTTAACCAAGAAAAATAATTTTTTCTTCACTATACTTTCAAAAAGTTTCGATACATTAGACAACTTAGAAATAGGTCTGTAATTAGAAATGTTATTTTTTATTCCACTTTTAAAAACAGGGGTTATAGATGCTATTTTTCAGCAATGAATAAAGACACCTTCAGACAGAGATTTATTAAAAATCAAGGACAATGGTTTAGATAAAACATGTGCGCACTTTCTAAGTAATATAGACGCAATACCATCAATATCAGTTCTTACCGAAAATTTCATATTAGATATAGCACTATAAGCTTTAGATTTCCTAACTTCCATTGCACCAAGATCCAAAAAAGTACAAATATTCTTCAAACCAGAGACATTAGACCAATCAAAAACATCCTCAAAATTCGATTTAAAACAGTCAGCAAAGAAGTTCGCAGTATCTTCAATGAGCAAAGAGTGATTACCATTATAATTCATGGATGTGGGTATGCGGGATCCATTTTTTTTTTTGACAGAATAAAATTCCAAAATGATTTACGTTACTTTCACACCGCAAGATATACTGCTTATAGAGAAATTTATTATAAAAATTAAATTCCCTCACATAATGAATATACTTAAGTTCAAATTCAATATTATTAGTAGATTTGAATAATTTCATAAATTTATTACGCAAATTTTTTAATTTTTTTAGACTTTGGGTGTACCATGGTAACTTATATACTCTTGGTGACACCCGATGGATATGGTTGTTACAAACCCTAAGTAATTCCGATTTAAAAATTTTAAAAGAAGTTGCGACATTCTTACTACTGAAAAGAATATTCCAGTCAATCAGATAGAGAATAATATTAAAATTTTCGTAATTACACAATCTAAAATTTAAACAATTTATGGGAGGTTGGAGATTTGTAAATTCAAAAAATTCAGTTTCAATAACAAGGGGATTGTGATGCATATTGGATGGAGCAATAGGACAAAGACATTCACTTAGATTGGTTTTAAAGTTTTTAGATACAAAAACTGGATCAAGAATTCTATTTTAGCTATTAAATATAGAGTTAATTTGCAATAAGTGCATACTAAATAAACTATCAATAAAATTAATCTCATATAATTGATTGATATTAGAAGGCAGCAGTTCATTGACGATTTCATTCCAAACGATTTTACTCAAGTTAAAATCACCAACAACACATAGGTGATTATCAACATTACTAAAAATAGGTTGCAAATTTGTTATATTTTCAACATGAGCTGAATAAATATCATCTCCACTATTTGAAGGAATATATGACGCACAGATAAAAAGCGATCCCTTAGGACTATTAATTACAATACATAATTGATCTACTAATGAATCAGAATTCTGCAGCACATAAATCTTTGAACACAAGTATCGTTTAATCCGCATCTCTATTCTTTCGGTAGACTTGATACAAATTCAATTAAAAGATTCAGCATCAAAGAAATCAGAATTCAACCATGTTTCAACAAATACAATAACGTCAAATTCTCCTTGAGAAGTCCAATTAAAAATCTCAGAAGACTTAAGCATTTTAAGATGAATACCATTTGTTGGAGCAGCAGCAACTACTTCGCACCCATTTTTCGAAAATTTATGAGAGGCCTTACTTTTACATTCTCTTGCCAAAGAGAAGCATAAAGAATATTAGAATAAAATTGCTCAGAAATACCAAGCTTAAAATTAATACCTTTCTTTACAAGCTTAAAACAAGCAAAGTGACCTTTATCAATATCAGTCTATTTATTTGCATACGCATAATGTCATCTTCAGAAACATTCGATTTAAACGCGGCCAAGTGTACACATTTTTTACGTACAATAACATCCAAATCACCACTTACTTTTTGGCCAACAACAAATTTGTGTTTATTTATTAGTTTCTTTTCTCTATTTACTTTGATTCATGGATTTTTAATGTCAGAGTTCTAATGAACATTCTGGGAAATATTATGAGAAAAACCATCAACAGCAATAGCATTCGCAGTGTTATTCGCACAGTTCACATTAAGAGAATCAACATTTGAAGCAGCAGCAGCATCACCCACACTAGTGGTGCAACCAGTTGACAAAGAAACAGGTGAGAACAAAGAAGACGACACATTAGCAGCAGAGATAGTAGCAGCATATGAAATTGGTGCTTGCAGGGATTCAGAGGCCTGCGAATAATGGGAGACAGCAATAGTTGGCGAAATCGCAGCAATAGCCGCAGCAGCAGCAGCGGCATGAGATGTAGAAGCATTACAAATATCTGTTACAACAACAGTGTCATCAAAACAAAGGTCAACTAAGACAGATGGCGGCACTGCATTAAGAGCATGCACGTGATTGCTCTTCGAGAGCGTAACAGGATCTTTATTTTTTGTTTTGGGGCTATTCAAAACACCATCAAAATTGATATTTATTTCAAGTGATCTTTGAGAAAAAAAGGTGAATCATTGCTAGTGCTCAACTAGCCAGATAGTTTATTATATTTGAATTTGTTTTGTAAAATGAAATATAATTGCATTGTATTTCTGAAATGAAAAACTAAAGTTATTTTTATTTAACCGCGAAAAGTGAAGCAAGGGCTTAGGAAGTGCAGTGGGCTAGCATGCCAATACCCCAAATGTGTAAGTAGGTTGGGAGGGTCAAGATGATGGAATTGATTACACCTGAAGTTCCTTGCAAAGGTTGCTCGAACTTACCTAGACTCCCAAAGATTAGCTACCGTTAAATAAATTATTTTTTTTAAATTAAAGGATGGTTGACTTTCGGTTTCACTGCATACAATTTTAAAGTACGCAGCTTTCCGTCCTGGACACGGACGCCAATCCCCACCCCAACTACTGAGCTACGACCGATGAAAAATAAGTATGCAGATCTGGTTAGAAAGCTTCGGGTCTCATAAGGAGGCAGGATTGTTACAATATAGCCTCAACCTTTTAGGTGGAAACTACTTTTAGGACTTCAGTTTCATCGGCCATCGCTTTCAGTGGCCAGGCCCACCCTGAAAAATTACTCTAGATACGCGATTCTTGTGCTTAAATAGTCAGTCAAAAATCTGTTCTTGTGTGTTTTAATTCCCACGGTTTTTAACATAAAATCTCAAAGTGCAAAAAAGCCGTATTTTTGAAAGTACAAGCCATCCAAATTGATTTTCATTTTGTGTGCGGGAAATACGTCCTTCAAAACTCTAGAAATCGATGTTCATTTGTGATGCGTTATAAATTGAATATTATTACTACTTCGGAGAGAGGTCAAAGCTTATTGCTTATGTGTCTTGTTCGTTTTTTCCTTTTATTCGTGTGTAAAAATTTAAATAGTATATTTCAATAAATGAAAATGAGTGAAATAAATGAAATGACTTGTTATATGTATATTACTTATTAATTTATTTCATTTATTGATTTTTTTGATATCCTTAGCCATAATGATTTTTCTTTTAGAACTAAAACTTCTTTAGCGTGGGGTGATTTGATAATTAGGTGTGCATAATGAAACGCAAAACGTGAAGCTATATTTGCCAGTCAAGATCTTGAAAAGCTACCATATACATCAAATTAAAGTATTTATGAAGCAAATTTCGCTAAAACTATCAGCTTCAAGATCGGTTAACGAAAAGCTGAGGTAAAAGCGTGGGAAGCAGCAATGCGCTGATCAACTACCAAAGCATTGCCATAGTGAGGAGGATTACATTGCTTGCTTTATGTATTTTTGAACAAAAACATATAAGCAAAATTCAATTGAACAAACTAATACAGATATTTCTGTTGCAAGTCTGACATTACCGTATTTACCATTATGTTATCAATAAATGTTGTTGAACTTTGTTGAGGATCAATTAAATAAAATACAAGAATTTTTCATTGCGATCATATATTTCGTATTCGCTCGCTGCGAGCTCTTCCGAAAAATATATCAAAATGGATGAAACGAGTTAAATTTTCTTTGATTGTTTCTATAAAATTTTTTTCTTTTGCAGGTAAATCAATATTTTGCTGAATTTTTTGTATATTTCATGTGAAATTTGAATTTAATCTTAAAATTATAGTTCTCATCTCATGTTCCTATGTAGCTGGATGAGATTTTTCTTTTAAGATATATCATTCTGAACCAGCTTAAATTACTTAATTTTTTTTAATTTCAAAGTGTTTTTCCGATTTTGTATTTGTATTCTTTGTGATTTCAAGTTAAGTATGTGTGTATAGTTTATTTTTAAAGGCTGCGTCCCGTTTTAAGGCAAAACAAAAATGGTCACGTTATCCAAAGCACCTTCTTAGGATGGCCGAGGACCCACTATGTCACTTCCAAAATTCAATTTCGGCCTTTTTCCATCGATTCGTGAAATAAAATTTTATTCGAAAAATGCATCCAAAGCACTCTTCTAGGACGGCCTCCCTGTCACTTTTAAAATACATTTTCGGCCTTTTCCCATCGATTCGTGCAGTAAAATTTTTTTCGAAAAATGGGTCAAAAATACCCCTTAACGACGGTCGGGGACCTCCTCTGTCACTTCTTGGTCTTTTCCGATTGATTCGTGCAATAAGTTAACTTTTACCTAAAATAAAAATTTTTTTACAGGTATAGCTCAGTATTTTACCAAACGCTAAAAAATTTTCGGTTTGCTTCTTAACAAGTAAAATGTTTAAAAAAATTTGGAATGGGAAAAATTTAATTATCGAATCATCCTTCATTATCTCGTACCATTCACGCTCATTTATGACCGAAGGCTAACATCGCAGCGTTAATGTAAGAACGATAGAAAAAATGTTGCTTCCGCTCGTTCATGAATGTAGGCTAGTGAAAAGAAACGTACATATAAATCTTTACATTCGTGAACGGAAGATGATAAAACATCTTAGAATGCAAATATTCGCATCTTATCATACATGAATAAGAATAATACAGGAAAAATTAAAACGTACACGTTCATGTACGCGAGCGTTTATGAATGAATATTTCCGAACTCTGGTATATACTTTTCAAGTTTTGCTTAACTCATTTAAAAAGAACGTCGATCATAGTAATTTTTAGAAAGTTCAGAATTCATTTTTGAAGAACATAAAAAATTCGAAGCTTTAATAAGGTTAACTTCAAAAAATTACCTTCTGAAAACATTATTCGTTTTGTCAAAACTCAAAGGTTACTCTAAGTTTTGTCAGTAAGGATTTATAAGCTCTCATTTGGTCGTGCATATATTTATATCAAAATAAAGAATTTCACAAAAAAAAAGAAATATATTTGAAGGAAAAATATGGTGTACAAGTTTTAAGCGCTAATCACTTGTTAGATAAAACGCCTCCATCGCTTTAACGTACCAACTGATTCAGTCGAAAATTATGTTTGTATTACATTATATACATAGAATGCATTGATTTACTTGTGGGACATTTTTAAGGTCGGTCTTTGAATCATCGTTATCATCGTGGTTTTGCTTGGAAATACAAGACAAATTTTATGTTTTTCGAAAAAATCATTTAATTAATAATGTTTAATTTAATGTTTAGAATCGTGTTTGCATTCTATTGAATATCCAATACCGGTTTCATACTACAGTCTATAGGGAGTTCAACTTCGGCTTCGCTAGCCACAGTTACTTCACAAAAAGTTTAGGTTAAGTGGGCGGTTTTCAGCCGTGGCTAACATCCTCGAATGAACCCAAACATTTTCTTGGAGCACTCCATTAACTGGATATTTTTCGAATGGTTTTCTTGATTTCCTCAGTTTTTTAATAGTTTGTTTTTTAATTTCGGTTCAATCTCTAGCAAGTTAAGTAAGTAAAGGTTTCAAAAATCGATTTGGGCACCTTCAATACCCAAAATGCAAACGAGTCATTCCATCTATAATGGACCTATCATTACCCTCAGGTTTTTTAAATAGGCAGAAACTTTTTTAAGTGATTGGTCCATCACGTAGAAGATACAAAAAACGTGATATAATGTTTTCGACCAACATTATTAAAAAAAAGTTTTTAATTCTGTTCAAAAAAGCTCGTAAGTAAAACGAAAAAAGTCATTGATGAATATAAACAAACCAAAACCATTCAAATTAGCTTCAATATTATTTTTAGGTAGTTGTGTACAAGTAGATGACAAAAAAACTGCAAATCTAAATATCTGAATGCCTAAACGTTTTCTATGTGTTAAAAGATAAAAAATTGACTTTTTCAAGAAAAAATGGATTTCCCAAATACTCCATGACCGATTTCAGATTTTTTAGGGTCAAAATTTTCAGAACATACAAGAGTACCATTTCTGAAAATTTTATCAATGCTTTTTCACCTTATTTTTACAAGCATTTTAATTAAATCTTCCACTACATACACACACACACTAACTTCTCATTATCAACTTCATCAACCAATATCAAAAATTTGTTTTGTGATTCTATTGTATCGGTTGAGCCGAACCTACTACGCTTGCAGATGATAAAACAGTAACCCAATTGTTAGTTTCTTATGCATTTAATGAAATAATAAAAAAAATCTAATAATCTTTCATTACACACTTAGCTAGCTTGAACTAAAAGCACATATGTTATTATATATTTAAGAATATTAGTTTTTAGCGACTGATAATTTATTATATTAAGAATTATTACATTGAACTTGCAGTCATTTTGCAAAGACCAATATGATCGTAAAATTTTACTTAATTGATCAATGCTTTTTATTCAACAAACATGACAAAGATAACAAATGGAACAATTTAACCTGGTAATTGGTGACATATGTTTCGGCTATTACCACATATATACACATTCTCATATGTATATACATAGCCATCATAGTCTTTGCAAAATGACTGCAAGTTCAATGTAATAATTCTTAATATAATAAATTATCAGTCGCTAAAAACTAATATTCTTAAACATAAGGAGAACACGCCAATTTTCAATAAATATATGGCTGGCAATGCCACAATTTCGAAAAATAAAATCATAGCACGACTTTAAGCCAATGGCTTAACGGCTATGCAAACAAGCGAGAAAGTGACAAGTATATAGATAACAAAAAATGGAACATTGTGTGTGGATTGAAATATATAAGCGCACATTGTACACTTCAAGGTCATGTCCCCAACAGCTCAAGTGTTAAGAGCGACCGTCAAAAAATAACATTGCAATTCAAGAACGGTCAGGGGTTCGATCCCATGTACAACATTAACCAAAAAACTGGTCTGATGAGGCTATGTATATACATATGAGAATGTGTATATATGTGGTAATAGCCGAAACATATGTCACCAATTACCAGGTTAAATTGTTCCATTTGTTATCTTTGTCATGTTTGTTGAATAAAAAGCATTGATCAATTAAGTAAAATTTTACGATCATATTGGTCTTTGCAAAATGACTGCAAGTTCAATGTAATAATTCTTAATATAATAAATTATCAGTCGCTAAAAACTAATATTCTTAAACATAAGGAGAACATGCCAATTTTCAATAAATATATGGCTGGCAATGCCACAATTTCGAAAAATAAAATCATAGCACGACTTTAAGCCAATGGCTTAACGGCTATGCAAACAAGCGAGAAAGTGACAAGTATATAGATAACAAAAAATGGAACATTGTGTGTGGATTGAAATATATAAGCGCACATTGTACACTTCAAGGTCATGTCCCCAACAGCTCAAGTGTTAAGAGCGACCGTCAAAAAATAACATTGCAATTCAAGAACGGTCAGGGGTTCGATCCCATGTACAACATTAACCAAAAAACTGGTCTGATGAGGCTATGTATATACATATGAGAATGTGTATATATGTGGTAATAGCCGAAACATATGTCACCAATTACCAGGTTAAATTGTTCCATTTGTTATCTTTGTCATGTTTGTTGAATAAAAAGCATTGATCAATTAAGTAAAATTTTACGATCATATTGGTCTTTGCAAAATGACTGCAAGTTCAATGTAATAGTTATTATATATTTTTATTATATTACTAGCTGACCCGGAAGTCGTTGTTCTGCCCTCCCTGTTCATGTCACTATCTTCAGCTCCATATCTGTCTCCATCCCTATCCCTATCCCTATCCCTATCCCTATCCCTATCCCTATCCCTATCCCTATCCCTATCCCTATCCCTATCCCTATCCCTATCCCTATCCCTATCCCTATCCCTATCCCTATCCCTATCCCTATCCCTATCCCTATCCCTATCCCTATCCCTATCCCTATCCCTATCCCTATCCCTATCCCTATCCCTATCCCTATCCCTATCCCTATCCCTATCCCTATCCCTATCCCTATCCCTATCCCTATCCCCATCCCTATCCCTAAGCCTATCCCTATCCCTATCCCTATCCCTATCCCTATCCCTATCCCTATCCCTATCCCTATCCCTATCCCTATCCCTATCCCTATCCCTATCCCTATCCCTATCCCTATCCCTATCCCTATCCCTATCCCTATCCCTATTCCCAGGCGCGGCAGGACATGTTCGGCCCGAGTGGGTAGTCAATTAGTGACAGCGGGGGTTGGTAGGGCCGGAGGGGAGCAAAACGTATATGGATCAAGAAAAATTTCTATGAGATAATTTTTATAGTTGTTTATATTAATAAATCAATTTGATACAATTACTTTTGTTGAGATCTTTCTTCATATACGTAAAAAAAAACATGAAAATCGTGTAATTTTTTTAAAACGAACTTATTTTCGCAAAGCAAAAACACTAGTACGCTTTGAATTACGTGAAATAAACTCATTTACAAGTTTTTCCAGATCGAGCTCTTCGGTCATATTTGAATAAATATGTAGAAGTGCGACGTTGCTCAGCCGATTTTGTGGCATTGTTGACCTTAGATATGTTTTCAGTCGACGAAGAACCGAAAAACTTCTCTCATTTGAAAAGGATGACCCTGGAATTGTTATTAACAGACGAACAAAATGTGGAATGAGCCCTCTAGCCCATTCGTATTTTTTCAAGAAATTCACAACTTCCCCCAAATTGTTTGCTCGCTCATTTTGCCTGCGCCAAAGTTGCAAAAACATGTCACGGTCACTCAGCAACCTCGCTCTGTCAAAATCGCCTTTATAGAAATTTACTATCTTGTCAACATCAGCGGTCTGACCGATAGCAAATCGCTCCAGAAACTCGAAAAATTTTGCTGCCTTTGTATCGAATCGACTTTTTCACGATCCAATCCACTGATCAAAAACTTCACAATAAGATTGTCTAAAATAATCCTTGGGTATTAGAAACTTGAAATTTTCTGTTATACCTTGATCAAAACGTTTGGGAATTTTACGCTGACGGGGAATTTGAGGTTCTCTGAGTTCAAAATCAATTACAGCTTTAACACTTTTTCCCAAATTTCTTCAACTTTGGAATCATGAGACGCATTCAACACATCAGCAACTGCTTTCACTTTTTCATGCGATTCAATAACACAAAGGCTCGACTTCTGCAGTTCTATGTTCAATATTTCAGTGCGACCGAAAATTTCAATCATCATTGTTAAATATAAAACGCACTCATTTGATTATTTCGAGTGGTTAATTTTCCTACTCGGGATTTCTCGAGTGGGTCTAGCTACCCACTCAACCAATTACTCCTGCCGGGCCTGCCTATTCCTATTCCTGTCCCTATCCTGTTTGTCATTAAGAGCGTAAAACTAACCTATCTCACTATTTCGGTTTTTTTTTGTAATTTACGGACCACCCTTAACATTTAGGGGAATGAAAAATAGATTTTGTCCGATTCTCACCCTAGCCGATATGCACGCTAAGATTCACGAAAATCGGTCGAGCCGTTTCGGAGTAATTCAATGACGCACACCGTGACACGAGGATTTTATATATTAGATATATTTATTATTATATATTCTTTAATATATTTATTATCTATAGAAATATCAAATATATTTTCAGGAGCAATATAAATTTATTTATGACACCCTTGAAGAACACATTGTTTGTGGAAAAACCTGGTTTCCTGTTGTAGAGTTATCAGATCGCTTAAAAGAAAAGGCTAGAAAAAACTCATTTGTGAGGGCGAACGAGTATCAAAAAGAGTATGATAAAATATGCAAGCAGACTCCAAGGTGCGTATAATTTTTTTATATCTAAGTCAGTGATTGGGTTTGTGAAAAGGTACTGAATCGAGACTTGAAATGTGATTTTTTGAGGCCGAATGTACTGTTTTTGTCTTGAACACCCAGTTATACTAAAATGTTCAAAAGTTTTCTGAAAATCAGCTTAAAAAATAGGTCCTCACTTTTCCCATCTCTAAAACCCTAGTAAAATGAGATGTATATCACATTAAATTACAAATCAAGACACAATTTCTTTCATTTTCTCAGCAAAAATGTAAAGAAAATGAAATTATTATAAGTCTATATCTTACGATTCTTTTCATTTACCAAAAAAAAGGTAATTAATAAAAATTGCCCAAATATACCGAAAATTAACTGAAATTTTCCAAATGTACTAAAAATGCGGGAAATGTACCAAATGTACTGAAAACTGGCCGAATGTATTGACGAGGTTGAGCGACATTTTGTTTAAATGTACGAAATCTCCATAGCTAAAAGTCATATGTTTCCAAAATGACAAAGTATGTTATTAATCTTATAGATTTTCTGTCGACTCTAGTCATTTCAAATAGTTGCAACCAAAATAAGTATGCTCTTTATATCAGGCAAAGCAATACTAGGACATGTGTGTAAGTATGAGTGAGCATGAGTGAACTTACACTAAAAAATTTTGCTTAGTAGATTTTAGAATTTCCAAAGATTATAAACATCTTGAAATTATAAGAACTTTTATTTGTCCAACAGCTATGATTATTAAAGGTTTTTAGGACTCTTCATTTATTTTTTTTTTATTCCTGCCATTTTATTATTCATAATTTTTTTATATAAAAAAATTAAAAAAAGTGAAATTCAAAACTCTTAAATATTTATTAAAAATGTAATTTATTTCCAAAAAAACCCCTCATATACTTTCTTAAAATTACTAATTGTCTAACAAAAAAGTAATAAAAGCATAATTATTAAGATTAAATTTAATAGTTAAGTAAACATTAGGGTGGGTCAAAAAATCAAATATTTTTTTTTGGATCTGAAGTCTCAAGTGGTTAATCAGTTACTCTAACCATTTAGATATTTGCAGTAGAATCCCAATGACTATTGATTTTAATATTTATCACCTATTGATTATAATATTTATTGAAAAACTATTAAAATAAATAGACATTGGGATTCTACTGCAAATATCTTCTAAATGGTTAGAGTAATTGATTAATTATTTGAGACCTTTTTTGTAGAGCTTTCAATTTCCTATAGAAATAATTGAAGTTCATTTGACAATAATTAGTTTTTAGTAAGTTACAAAATTCAAAACAAAAAATAATTTTCCTTAAAATACTTCAATCTTTGACCTTGAATATCTTTCAAATGGTAAGATTAATGAAAAAAGTGTTTGAGATCATTTTTGTAGATCGTTTAATTTCCTATAAATATTGACAATGTAACTAGTTTAAAAATTTATTGGTGATAAGATTTTACCATTTTTATATAAGACTAAATTAAAAACGGAAAACTATGATGAGCATAATCTTCCCGTTAATATTAAGAGCTCATATTTGGTAAGTACTTCCTAGAGGTACCTAGGAACTAGTTTTCGTGTGTCGGATCCAAAAAAAAAAAATTTAATTTTTTTGACCCACCTTAATGTATATGTATATATATTTACATATATATACAAATATACACATACATATACACATATATATACAAAATATGTGTATTAATTAATGTAAAGAGTCAGTAACATTAAATAAACCGTAGACTGAAATCAATGAATTTCCTGTCGTCCGACGTAATTATGTTTATTCCAACGATTTTCCAACGGGGCTTTCGGAGCCGATTTTCCGTTTCTGTCCGTATTTTGTTTAACTTCAAATTGCTTAACACCCCTTTCATGGTTGGCTACTATCTCGTCGTTTTAGTCGCTGAGTAAAAATTGGTTTAAGGAAAAAATTCATTTGAAAATATGTTCTTTTACAACAAAAATCACCAACAGAAGACAATTTCAGCAAAAAATTTAATTTTTGGAAAAAATTTAAGAATTTCAAAATGGGTTGAGTGCTTGATGCAAGTATTGGTTTTCTAAAAGCGTCATGTATTAGATATAAATAAGTAACCAATCCACAAAAAAAAATATATTTTTTACCAGAATCGAACACGCTGTAAAACTATGTAATAATAATTCAAGCGCAACTGCCCACACAATGCTCTTTTTCTATGACAGTTTGTTGTTTTTATATTAATTTTTACCCTATTGCGAGGAAAGCTCCACTTTAAGAATTTTCTATTATATTAATAAAATATTTCTTATTTTTAGATTTACAATAGGTGATTGTGCAGGAGGGCACAGAGCAGACAATAGAGAGAAAAATAGAGACGTTCTTTGTGTTCCTCGTAAGTCTAATTTAGGGCTACCTACATTCTGCTAAGTAATTGCCCAACTACTGTATACCAATTAAATAATCAAGACCCATGGATACTCATTTTAAGTTGTGTGGTTTCCAAAAAGGCATTGAACCCTATGAAACTTCGCATATAATTCACAACTTTTCAATTGAAAAGGAATTGTAAAATTGGCGTCATCAAAATATTTACATGACAGTCATTCGAGAATAATATATGGCTAGCTATTTTTTATTTATTTTCCTCATCTTCCTTTTTGCAATAATTGCATAGATAACTACTTTTTCATTTTGATTATGAAAAGCGACCAAATTATTCCAGTCAGTATTCAACTAAGTATCTCATTGGTCACCGATTACTTCATGTGTTGCCATTTAGCTTGTTAATTGTAGTTAATACTCGTATGTTTTCGCAGGCCCTAGTGCCAACCCGCAATTAAACGTCAGTTCAACAGCTTGCACTCAATTAAACAGCTGGACACTAATTGGAATAATTTGAAGTTTCTTCATAATTAAGGAAATGTAACACCCAAAAATATGTAATATGATATGTGATATTATTGCAATTAAGAAAATAAAGAAATTAAGAATAAAACTTTGTGTTGAAAAAACGCGCCAATTGTATATAATATTGTTTTTATAGAATACTGAAACGTGCGCTAGCTAACTCGCATTGAAAAACGCCTGTGTGAACACAGTCTGAATGGTTAACAGGTCATTTGAAAATTCCCCAGGCTACCATAGCAAAACACATTTTTTTGGCAAAATTCGATCTGTTTATTCAACTTAGTTTCCTTTGAGGGCGGTACACCGTATATAGCGATAGTCGCTCGGGGCCAGATCTGGTGGGGAAGGAATTCGAAGTCCAATTCGACAATTTTTGCGGCTGTTTTGATTGACTTGTGACATGGTGCCTTGTCTTGATGAAACTGCACTTTTTTCTTCTTCAAATGGGGCCGTTTTTTTGCGATTTCTTCCTTCAAACGCTCCAATAACGCTATGTAGTAGTCGCTATTCATTGTTTTTCCCTTTTCTAAATAGTCGATGAACAAAATTCCATATGCATCTCAAAATACAGACGCCATCACCTTGCCAGCTGACTGTTGCGTCTTTCCACGCTTTGGAGCCGGTTCACCACGTGCCGCCCATTCAGCTGACTGGCGATTGGACTCCGGGGTGAAGTTATGGAGCCATGTTTCATTCATTGTCACATACTGACGCGAAAATTCAGCTTTATTATGCTTCATGACCCTCAAACACTCCTCAGAATCATCAACTCGATGTTGTTTTTGTTTTTCTCGCTCAACTTCACTTTACGGCAATTCAAAATTATTTTGTAGATTTTTTGGATGTTTTCTTCCGTAACCACCTCTTTTGAGCGTCCAGTGCGTTTGCCGTCTTCGGTGCTCATTTTACCACGTCGAAATTTAGCATACCAATCTGTTACGGTTGATTTTTCTGGCACAGACTCTGGAAACTCTTGATCAAGCCATTGCTTGGCTTCAACTGTATTTTTTTCCCTTCAAAAAGCAATACTTGATCAGCAGACGAAATTCCTTTTTTTCCATTTTTTGCACAATAACAAAAGTTGCTTCACTCAAAATGCTATAACTCACGAACCAATCGACCGAATGCTGTCAAATATTGACACTGATCGTTTGAAGGTTGGTACTACCTGAAAATCATATGGATTTAATTCAAGTGGCGCCATCTATGGGTTAGCCTGGGGAATTTTCAAATGACCTGATATTTTCCAATTAATTATTTGGCAAACTATTTGATTGGAAGTGATTCTTAGCAATTTGTTTTCAATTTAAAAGAGTGCTAAAGCTCAATGCCTTTTCTAAAGTTGGTTTACTATTTAATTGCATGATTGCGCTGGCTCAAGGTAAAACTCTGTCGTATCCTGCGTGAGTGATTGCGTTCAATACAAGCGTTGCAGGGAGAGGTGGCATTGCAACTTCTGAAAAAGAGAATTGTATAAAAAAAAAAATACATAAATTTTTTCAAACAGCTAAACTTTTTGATTGTAACACATGTGGAAAGCTTTGTTCACTATCAGCAGCTTGATTGCAATACATTTAAGTAGTCCTTTCAACGCGTATCACATAACACGCGCAACGTACTCACGCATGGCACGGAGATAAATTTAACTTCTATTTTTATTTTCAGCTGATAACTTTCGACCATATTTAACATCATTCCAAGGAAACGCTTTCACGGATTACATTAACTCCGTTTTTGTTGACGTAAGTACATAGCATATATTGAAGTATCTAACCGCGTTAAGCAAAGGGTAACTTCCAGAACATCGAATAAAAAGTTTGGATGCGGTAATACTACAGCTTCATAGACATTAGTTGCTCAAAACTATTCCTTTTAATAAATTTTAATTAGCAAAGATTGTCGTTTTGAAAAAACAATTATTTTTCCCAGCAATTTTAACCTCCGAAAACATAATTAATTTCGTATTTAAACATAATTAACACAAATAAATCAAAACTATATTCAACAAAATAGTTCTTACCTATCCAGATACACCAACGCGCTAAAATAATCGTCAAAAAAACTATCCATCAATATAAATACGAATGCGCTGATTATTATAAGAATGCGCTTTGAAACTGTTTAGACTACAAACTTTTTATTGGTGCAATTTTGAAACTCATAACTTTGCATCTAAACTTCACCGAATGCATAACGGAAGTCACCCGATATTTTTTAGTGGAAAGCCAATGAATAATTTTGGCATTTGTTGTAAGATCTCATTCTCCAAATTTGTTAAAGGAATTTGAAGCGAAAACAAACAAAGTAAGTTATAAATTGTAAATTTTTTTACATAAATGCAAATTAAATTGTATTTTATTTGAAAAACTTCTTTCTAAAACCATCATGATCCGTTCACACTGCTTTTTAATAAGCATCTTCTAGTAAAGTCTGAAACAGACACTTAGCGTTAGACACTTAGCGTTAGTTCATCTAGCTTGGTGAAAACTATAAACAAATTTTTTGCAACAGCAACAGTCTTAGTATGCGTTTATGACTAGGGGTTTTTCTTAGAATACTCGACAGCTGGTCGCTCCTGCCGATCAAATACATGCGTACATATGGAAGTGCTTTTAGCTAGGCGAATTTGCGTAGCATGACACGAGCGTCTGGCGCAACGGCGATTGATGAAACAAAAATGATACGTAAAAATCAATATTTGTAGCACTATTCCGATGAAGTAATCACCCCAACGAGGTCAACCGTGACCAAACTCGTCTCGGCGACCACAAGGACATTGGTTTCGTCATACTCACTCGTATCGCCTGGCAAAGAATAAATGGAGCCACAACCGTCAACTACAATTATGGACAGGTAGCTATGACCCTGTCATCTCGCCACTACTTTGCATTGAACAGGTGACACAAATTTTTCATTTCAATAAGATTACTTAGTTGTTGGGGAGTTTGGGATGATGGTTGCAAATTCATAAATTATATAGAGTTAAGGGTGAGTTACTATGTCTACTTACCTTTGTTAAGGCCAAATTTTCAAATATCACTGTATGTCTGTCTGTTGCTTTATCAAAAGCGATGTGGCTTCTTTCCTCCGTGTGACAAGTTGTGGTATTTAATACTGCGTTAAGACAAGCACGCATCGTACTTGCAGTGACGTATTCGATTTGAGCCCATCACAAATTATTTGTTAATGTAAGATCAATTCGTAGACAATGGCAGTGTTAGTGTTGATGAGCTGCGCTCATGTATAACAACACGTCAGCGGAAACATTCATGTGAACGATCTTGGTTGCCATTATTTTTTCCTTGAGTAATATCAGAAGTGAGTAGCTATACCTAAGTAGGCGAAGGATGTGTCTAAGATCCGTGTAGATCGCGAGAAGTTTGTGGTCGTATACACTATGGTTGCGCTGAATGTAGCTTACTATCCTAAAAAAAGAAAGCTGATGTTACTACTTTTCAAGTAATTTATCTATACGGCACTTATTGCATAATATTTACTAAAATTCATGATGGCCTTTTCACTCCAAGGTATTGGTTTTTCTTGTTGCCATGAAGAAGCTTGACGAGCGACTGTGTACCGCATGTGAAATAAAGCGTGTATGAAAATTCAATATTGAGACCGCAAGCTTATTTTAGAAGCGGGTAATCTTAGATGGCTTTGATTTCTCTGGTAATAGGCTTTTACGATCAGCTGTGACCATTTGACCAAGGAACTATGTCTGCATTTATCCAATAGATCATCTTGATGAATTTATTGTCAAATTTTAGTAAGGAAGACGTTAAAAAACTTAGTGCTGCTCATCTACTAAAGTAGGCTTGAAGCAATGCAGAATGCAATGTCCATTTCGAGACTTCAGATTGCAAGCGAAACGACGTCATAGGATAGAATAATGGAACATGACGCTATAAAGCACAGTTAAGTTGGATCAAATTCTTATCCATCAATAATACTTAATTCAAGTTCTTTAAGTACTGATAACATTTGTTCCGAAGACAACGCTTTCAACCTAATTCGCTTGAGTATTAAAATCGATGAGCTTAGATATATTTTTGAAGGTTCTAAAATTGATGCTATATGGTGTTAGTGAAACGTGGTTTAGTAACGAAATGGAAGATTCCATGTTTAGTTTGAATGGGCTCAGAATGTTTCAAGTAGACAGGGCTGCTCATGTATTTGGAGTAGCACCCTATTAGTCACCACCTGACAGTATTATTGAATAAATAATTCTTACTATCACCAATGGTGTCCAAAATCTGATACTTGGATGCGTTTAAAGGCCGAACCGTTGATTTAACACTTTTTTTTTAAATTTTGGAGGACATTACGCTTTCTTTTACGCAAATAATTATTACTTGTGATTATAAAAGTAATTCGCTAAGAGAAAATTGTTTGACACGCGACATGCAAAGTTTAGGTCTGCAACTCGCAAATACAATCTTATGAACTCTTTTCACTAAAACTATTAATCGGTGACCGGGACTGCACTATTTCTTTAAAAGAAATGATGAGTTTCAGCTTTATCCGATCACTAATTAAATAAAATTTCTACTAAGCCCAATAGACTGTGCAGCAGAAACAAAGGAATTTCAAGAATTAAGATATATAATTATTTTTTGCTTTATAACATTGTAAGAGTCCACGGGACTAATAAGATGACAAAGGGTATTATAATCATTACATATACACCGGAATGGACAAAAAAGAGCGTAGTTAGAATTACAAATATCAAGTCTTAAGAAACGAAAATGTCTCAAATTCCTTCCTGGATTATTAATGTTAATCATACCTTGCAATAACTTAGAGTTCATTGAGCCGGAAAACAGTTTATTTAAGAAAGTAACATTTAGCATAATCCTTCGACTGTGCAGAGTTGGTAACCGTATTAGTTTAAGACGATTTTCATATGAAGGCAAATTTAAGTGTGAATTCCAGGGTAGCCCCCGAAGTGAAAACAATAGGAATTGTTTCTGCACCGACTCGAGCATATCATTGTTTATATTATATTGTGGGTTCCACACCACTGATGCATATTCCAATATTGGACGTACAAGTGAAGTGAAAAGCAGCTTAGTCGTGTAGGGGTCATCAAATTCTTTAGACCATCGTTTTATAAATCCAAGGACACATTTTGCTATGTTAGCCATTAAACTTATATGAACGTTGAAGCGAAGTTTTTTATCCATAGTGACGCCTAAATCTACAAAATTTTCAACCTTTTCCAATTTTACACCATTTATAGAATATGAAGTATCAATTTCTTTCCTTCTTGTAAAAGTCATTTGTTTGCACTTTTTGAGATTTAAGGTCATCAAGTTTGTATCACACCATTTAACAAGTTCATTAGGTTTGATCGTAAAGTTTTATGATTAAAATAATCATTAAAAGAATAAAAAACTTTACATCATCAGCATACATTAAAATATGGGCCGAATCCATAGTAGAGGGTAAGTCATTTATAAATAGTAAAAATAGTGTGGGGCCAAGATGACTACCTTGAGGAACTCCAGATGAAACCATTATATGTTTAGAAAATACGTTGTCAAACAATACTTGTTGCTTCCTATCCGTTAGATACGATCCAATCCACTTTAATATCGATGAAGGAAAGCCTATTTTGGATTTATTTTTGTGAGTGTTGAAATTAAAAAACTTTTATACAACTAACTGTCTGTTTCAAATTTTTCTAAGCATGACTTAATTTTCTTGTATACGATTTTCAACTGACTGATGTTGCCAGCAACTATAGTCACTGCGATTTTAAAGATATGAGTTATGCTCAGAATGATTTTGCTACGTCTAATACTAATTGAGGATTGATCTTTTTTATGTTAATAATCCATACAATCAATTTGTACTTATAAAATACAGACAGATTAAGCATAAACAGCGACCTTGGTTTAAACAGAAAATTTAACATTTAATATTGCAACGTTACGATGCGTTCAATAGATGGAATTGTTTTAAGACTCCATAAAGTTCTGTGGTGTAAAGTTGTGAAAGAAGTAAAATCTGCAAAAATTAATTTTTAATGCGAAAAATTCGTCTCGGCTGTGTAAGCAGACGTGTGTAACGAACACAAAATTGCATAAGTGCTAAATGCATTAGAATTTTGAAACACCGTCTCAAAGGAGATGCTCGATTGTTGGTAGTGGTGAGGTCGGGCGGGAGCTATTGACTGGGCTAGCAAGCAGTCGACTGGGGGGATTTTGACCTACCCACTTACGCGCAAAGTTACACAAAGAAATTATTTTAGACTCCCTAATGAACCAAATTAAATAGACTTAGAAAAGACCATACCAAAATTACCCCGATATGGCTTAATGCAAATTACCAAACACTATGAAAAGTATCGATTGTATTGAGGCATGCGTAGGTATCTTGAAGATGTAAAACAAGATACAGCGTCAAAAGCCACCTCTCCATGATCTTACACGCAAAGTATTTATAAGATCCCCAAATAAAGTTACCCTATCCTATCATAAACCCGAAGGAAACTTTAATTAAATTAGCATTCTATTACTTCAAATTTTATCTCTACATACATAAACATTCATAACAAAAATTTAGAGACGAGTATGCACTCGATATTTGAACTAACAAAAAAAAAAAACAAGTTAAAGAACGCTTAGACTAATTTTTTTCACTTATAAAATAATATAAAGAAAGAACATTCTTATAATTAAAAGTTCGAATAATAATTTTGTTAACTCCATACAAAGCAATATGTTCGAGTTAGTTGTAATTTTATTGCCAAGCGAATGTAAGAGATAAGTTGCAAAAAAAAATGGTTTCACGCATACAAAGAAGCTTGAGCAATTTACGTTTATGTAGCTCTTGCACAGTATTGTTTAAATATTGAAACATTTAAATTATTGATAATAAACATTAGCTTCAAATGATTTATGTTAAGACATTTTGTTAATTACAAAATTGGCCATAAACTATAGCTCGCATTCTCGTCGCTAGCTGGTCGGGGGATATTATTAAAGCTGCTTTTACTTTTGTGGCATCTTATATTTCAGAAGAGCTTCAAAGTCTACTGGAGATGGCGTATATTATGTTTTTCTATGATACGACCACGGAACTCAATCTTTCTCTTTAAGGACTGGCATTTCTTCATATTTTATTCTAGTCCATAGTAACTACACAAGTTAATTACCTCTTCTAAATTTTTCACTTCCTCGTTTTTGCCTTTTGCTGGGACTATGATGTCATCTATGTACGATAATGCAATACACCTGCCAGTCGAAACGCGAAAGATTGCATTGAAATGTCTCTGAAATACACCTGGAGAATTCGATAGTCCGAACGCCACTTTTCGAAATTGGTATTGCTCACTATGCGTTACAAAGGAAGTACAGTAGACCTCGCTTACTTGATCCCTTAACGGCGTTAAGATTTTGGATCTATTAACCGGGAAACTAATAAATAATCAATTAAAAGAGTCATGGATACCCCAAGAGCCCAAAATATGAACTAGAAAAAATTGAACAAATCTTTTAGTTTTAATTATTAGACTATATTTTTTTTTAATTATACGCACATACAAAAATAAATTTAATTTTAAGTAAAGGAACTTTAATTCAACTTAAAATAAAATAAATAATAATATTTCACGAAAAAAAGTAGGAATGTACATTAGGGTGTCTTTTTTCAAAGTTTTCTGGACGGATTTTATTTTGAGTGTTTTAATTTCTATTGTGGTTAGAGTTTTTGAAATTTTACGAAAAATTGGAGTTCCTAAAACGTAGAAAAAATCTACCTTGGATGACAAGAAATAGTGTTTTAGGTGTTTTTTATTTTTTTTAATAGACAAAATGAAAATGTTGGCAAAATACACCCGAAGGAATTTGTTTTTAAGTTTTCCATCCCATAACACTATAATATACAATCGGGTTTGAAGAAAGTTCTCCTAAGAGTTCCGAAGCTCTGCCTAGGAAGCTCAAATTTAAGGAAAATTATTTGTAAGCCTCAAACTAAAATACAGGCAAAATAGAAAATAAAATCCGCCTACAAAACTTTCAAACAAAAATCATCCTAATGTACATATGTATTCCTTACATATGCTTAAAACATCGGTTATAGACGATTGAATTTCATTTTGCAGTCAATCGGTAAGGATTTCTCTTTCCATATTTTCTCATTCATTGAAATTTTACTTGTGAGGAAGAAAATACATACATACATATGTGCGAAATACATACATTTTCGCGATATGACAATATCGTTGGCATCGGAAACATTTTGTGCCCTTTTTTTGATCTCATTCGCCACAATGGTAACAGATCTATTTTTTCTTTTCGTGTTTCACATAAAATGCATTTTTATCTTAAGTGAGAGGCATTGTTTGCTTATTTTTCTCACGAACTGTTTCAAAGCACTTAATTTTTTCTTTAAAGTCCTTAATGTTGTTTCAACCAAAACAAAATTGTCTCATTAGTATTTAAATCTTTAATTCCGTCAATTACATACTGTATTAACGTCCTATCTTCGAATTTTCTGCGTGACGCAATGAATAGCACGCATTCATCTTTTTATACCCTACACAGAGGGTATATTCACTTTGTCATTCCGTTTGTAACGCATAGAAGGGGGCATGGCAGGTATGGAAAAGTATATATATTCTTGATCAGCGTCACCACCTGAGTCGATATAGCTGTGTCCGTCTGTCTGTCTGTCTGTCTGTCTCTCTGTCTGTCTGTCTGTCTTTCTGTGTGTCTGTCTGTTGAAATCAGGTTTACGCAAAAACTAAGCAAGCTAATTCAATGAAATTTGGCACACAGCTCACACCTTCTTGCAAGCTGCTAGCATATAAAAATGGGTGAAATCGGTTCACATCCACGCCTTCCGCTCATACTCTATGTAAATATACCCAAGTCCATTTTGAAAAAAAGTTTTTGCGATTTTGATCAAAATTGGTGATTTGATGAATATGAAAACAACATTAAGATTAGGCTAGGTCTTAAGTTTGCAAAGGCTCTTAAAGAGGCGTGGCACAGCCCTAAATTTTAAGTTTTATGACGCCATTGCTCGTAAACTGTGCAAGATATTGTGATGAAATTTGTTACACGGATACAGATGTTGTGTATTTTAAATTGCGCATAAAGTGGGCGGAATTGTTAAAGTGGGCGTGGCATTTCTTAACAATTAAATAACTGGATTTCGTATAACTCCAAATTGGCACATACGATTTTCATTAAAATTTTAGGGATGATACCACTGAAAGTAGTCAACAATACAAGCCACGTCAATATACTGAAAATTTTATTTTAAAGGCATGGCATAGCCTACAATATTTATAAACGTTATAAAAAGAGAACTAACAACGCAATCGTTATGAAATTTAATATGGTGGATACACTTGCTTAAAGGTTTCTCCTTGCAAAATTTTGGCACAATTTCGCCGGTGGGTGTGGCACCTCCCAGATAAGCGAAATACGTTTAATGCTATAGATAGTGTGCTATGAGAGTAATCATCATAAAATTTTGTGTAGAGGTGTCGGTTACTATAAGTTTCAGAATTAAATGAGACTTGACAAGATGGCATCAGTGGGCGTGGCACCTCCCTCATTCACATAAAGTTGTAAGTGCTATTTTAAGTGAACTATTGGAGCAATCGATCTGGACTTTGATGTAAGTGGTTTACCGGGTAATAGGTATATATGCATCAAAAGCTAGCGAAATAGCAACATTGGGCGTGGCAATACCTTAAGTGGCATAACTATCGAAATATATTAGCAATCATAGTGAAGTTTGGTGTATGAAGTTTTTTTGTAAAAAGATATTTCTGGATCAAAATCGGAGTGGATTGCACCAGTGGGTCTGTCACCGCCCTAAATTTTAGGAATAATTTCGGCACATATCGCAAACTATACAAGCTATTGTGCTAAAATTTGGTTTGACCATGTAAATCACGAATATCATTTATTGAAACAAAGTGGGCGGAATTGTAGGTGTGGGCGTGACATATTTCATGTTTTTCATTTCTATTCTATTTTTTCAACATTTCCCATATTCTTTTGACATTTTCAGTTTCTTCCAACACTTTCCAACATTTTTGAACCTTTTTACATTATTTTCGACTTATTCAACCTCCTCAACAAATTTTTAACATTTATTTAAAAAGTACTTTTAATGTAGTGTAGGGTATGTGAGTTTCGGCCTGGCCGAAGATAACACCTTTACTAGTCTAATTTTTTTTTTCCTGCAATTGTTTACACAAACACTTCACTCGTCTAACACCAGATTTTTCAATTTATACCATGAAACTATCGCTTGAAATAAAATGTTTTGCTAGTCCTTTCAATGACTTTTTTGCAAACACAATTTTTTGGTATTCATCCTAAAACATAACGGCAGCAATTTCTTCAAACTCACGCACCCACATTTGAAGTAAAATTTTGTCAGTTCTATCGAATGACCTGATGGAATCTTCAATGTCTCTAAAGTTCATTGCAAATCTCGTCATCGGTGCTTCAAATCTGCCATCATCGTTGTCAACAGACAAAAAACAACCATTTTCTTTGTCCCTATTCTCTGTTGGTTTCACGTCGCTACGCTGATCAACATCGTGTCGTTCGCTGTCGTCGTCTTTCCACAATCTTTTTTGTCGTTCAGAATCGTTGATTCTCTGTTCTCGTTCTGATACTTCTTCGGCGCTATTCGTCATCATTACTACTCTCGTCCTCGTCATTGGCAGAGAGCAAACAGCCTTTACGCAAATTTTTGAATATGTGCAGTTTCAAATCATTTTCTTTGTAATTCAACCACAACAAATTACAAATAGACGCCAAAATTTGCATCTACGTCTTTAGTCAAAAGCGAACCCTTCAAACGCTCGTAAACGCTTTTGGTTTGGCCTGTCGACTTTAGGCAAAGCTTTAACTTGTTTTTTATTACGACGCAAATTCTCAGAAACTCGTGAAAACGCTTCTAAATTTGTCATTTAGTTTTTAACTTTTTTTCGACTTCGTCGGTTGTCACTTGGAATTCAACAATCCTCGTTGCTTGCAATGATGGCGAATCCGTTAAAAATAGTGTTGCCATATTTATGTAAATAGTAATTCCCACATATGATTCTGATTTAGTCTGTTCTATTTTCAGGGCTACACGAAACCAAGGGAATATATTGTTACTGAGTGGCCCTTAAAACATACTTTAGGAGAGTTTTGGTCTTTGGTATATGATCAGGAATGCTCTGCGGTCGTTGTTTTATGCCAACCACCATCACAATCACAACAGTATCCTGCTTTTTGGCCAGTAAAATCTAAAATGGAAAAATATGGACCAGTTTTCTCTGTTCATCTTGAGTCTTCTAAGTCCTACACCAACATTAAACATTGGGAGTACAAGATAAACAAAAAGGTCAGTTATAAATTATTTAATCGCTTATTTTTATTTGATATGTATATTCATCTTTGATTATTTCTTCTAGATTGTTTCACTAACCGAAATGATGGCTGGTGTAAAAGCCCCAACAAAGACGGTTCAATTATTTCAACTTACTTGCTGGCCAATGGGACATAAGGTGCTTAGTAATATTATTCTTAAGCTGACTTTTGAAAATTCTTACCTCAGGTTCTCTATTAAGAATATTGTCAAATAACATGCAAAGAGATATAGCTACAAAATATTTAAAATCGATTTTTTGATTGACTATGATGAATTTCACTAAACCACAAAATTTTTAAGTCATATGTCCAATGATAGTGATTTTATTAACGAAATTCCAAAAGCTGTAACAGGTTCCTGAATTTTATATAGCAAATAACGTAACACACTTGCATGAAAAGAGTAGAAACACAACATTTGAACTTTTTAGATAACTAAGTAAGCTTTGGCTCTTTTCAATCTTTTAAGTACAGACCACGACTTCTAGGATGGCCAGCTCGTTCTCCTGACCTGATGGGGTTTTTTGGCTAGACGGGTGTATGGAGAAAGCCGGCAGTATGAGTCCATCCGCGAGATCAAAAACAGCATATTAGCCCGCTGGGAGGCTCTTCTTCGAAAATACGTTTAAGCTATTTAAATCCTTACAGAAGCGAAGGAATGAAGTGGTCAAGAATGATAGAGGATCCACCCATTATTAAAATAATTTTTTAATTTATTATTTTGGAACACCTAGAACGGATTTAAGTTACAAAAATTTTGTGCTACCCTTTTTTTCGCACCTAAAAATGGAGATTTTTTTTTAATTCAAAAATGCATTAATTTTCAAGCGTCAAGTTCTTCATTTTCTAAGCTTTAAGAATATATTCGATTAAAATAAGTTTTTAGTAATTGTTCTTAATCCTTTAAAACACCGAAAAATTAGTTGTGCTATCGTCATGTCTTGGACTGTACATACATACTGGAGCGCTGCAACGGTACGCATTTTCGCATATCTGAAAACAC
Organism: Meiosimyza decipiens; assembly: GCA_963680825.1. Classification (NCBI taxonomy): domain Eukaryota; kingdom Metazoa; phylum Arthropoda; class Insecta; order Diptera; family Lauxaniidae; genus Meiosimyza; species Meiosimyza decipiens. Next base: position 33,010,434 of record OY804261.1, read on the forward strand.
TCGTGCGTTACATGCACACACGACGTCAGTTCATCATCGCAAACGAAGAGCGTAGCAAAACCGCACCGGTCTCAACCACCGAAAAAAACAAAAAAATATTCTCAAATTCTAATAGATTTTTAACTGAATATTATTGTGTTATTGCTAAAAGTGTTTTTACTCGGCGATTTGCAACAACACACTGATAATTTCAAAGAAGAATAATAAAAAACAGTTACGGTATTTGTGACATTATCGGTGTAGCTGCTATGTCTTCGATTACTTTATCAAGTTCTCGGTCACCGAATATCAACAACTTCTTCGTTTTATTGTTTACATTCTTCGTTCAAAAAGTACACGTACAGCATGTGCAGCGGTATAATCAACAAACAGAATACATTCATGCAGGGCTCTTGATCGACGATGGGCACAAGTTCTTCTGCAAGTTCTAGCAAGAGCGTAATTGAGAGTAATTGAGTGTAACGAGATCGAACTTTGTGTACGTATACAAATCTGAACGCACAACAGCCAACGAAGCAGGACCTGCGACAGATAATTGCTAGTAAGCGTATTTTTTTTGAAGCGATTTATGACACCCAAAAAAGGCTGACATTTTTACAATCTATGACTTGCATTTTCCAAATGAATTTAAGAGGCTTCAATGTGACACCTCCCTTCACCTTGAGCGCTGGCTGAAACTTTGTTGAAAAATAGATGAAATTATTTATCCGATTTTAAAAAGTTAAATGTTGTCACTATATTTCATGTTTAGCACAACGTATTTTTGGAAGCAACTTATTCTTCTATTGTATTTACTAAAAATAAGCACAGAAATTTACTAACTAATGAACATCTAGAGCACTTACTACGAATAAAGGTCTCTAGTTTTGAAATTGATTTTGATATACTAATAAAATATTCAAAAGCTTAATTAATTTTTAAATTCTCTGACAATAAATTTAATATATAACAATTTTCTGATACCATAGCGGCCACTTAATACAACAATAGTTTTTTTAATTTGATTACAACCGAATAAGAATAAGTATTTTGAATATTTAATTTTCATCTAAAATAGGCAAAGCAAATAAAACTTTTCAGCGCACGATGACATTTTTTTTTCAGTGCAAAGCATGAATAAGTTATTTTATGCTTGCAATGCGTTTTCAGTTCAGTTCACCGCAAGCATTGAAGAAGGCAATACGTATGTCGCTTGCATTCGTAGTTATGCTTCTTCTTTTTTTTTCCATATGGTTGTTGTAACACTACATGGAAATCACTTAAAATTGATTGCTACATGAGTGAAGTACGTTATTTCATTATCAGTCAGAGTACGGCACTTGTCACGTACACACGTACCTACGCATTCGCTCCGTATTATACACAGTCAAACTACGCAAAACATAAATTTTTTCTATTTATTTCTCGTTTGCTGTCATTGCATTCATTATGGCAGACAATCAGGGTAGAAATAACAAAAGAAAACGCGGTCGCAGTTATATAAAAGTGAATAAAAATCAGAACAATGATCCAAAATTTTTAAGTTCGTTGCCATTACCGACGGCAAATAGTTTCAGTGCACTTGCCGATAGCGCTAACGCTATGGAGACCGGTGAACAACAACAAGCATCAACGAAAAAAGTTACAATTTCGCCTATCGTCGTTACCGACCATACGACCGACATCGAAGCAATTTTCAAAGATTTAAATCTAGAATGTAATCTGAAAATGAATAGTGTTGGCCGGAAAATTTTGCCAAAATCCGCTGAAGAAAAACAAAAAGTTATCGAAAAACTGAAGGAAAAAAAAATTGATTTTTTTTCGCATCCAGACAACAACAAAACATTCAAAGTGATTCTGTCCGGTCTACCGCAAGTAGAAACCGCACTCATCGAAACGTGCCTTACGCAACAGAAACTCACACCGAAGAAAATCACGATGTTCAACACAAAGTCGGCTAAAAAGTTGTATTTGTTGCATTTCAACGCCGACGAAGTGAATAAAAAAGCTCTCGAATCAATCAAATACGTCTACCATCACGTCATCGCATGGTTGCCGTTCAAACCAAAGCGTAATGGACCGACGCAGTGCCTTAAGTGCTTAATGTATGGGCATGGTATCTCGTCGTGTAACCGTTATACGGTATGTATGCTGTGTGCAGGCAATCACTTGGCAAAAGATTGCACAGTAAACAACAACAACAACAACACCAATCGAGTATACACATGCTTCAACTGCAAGAGCGCAGATCTACCGCACAACCACAAAGCGAACGATGCTACTTGCCCGTTTTGTCAAAAGTACGAACTCGCACGAAACAATGCACGCAGTAAGACATCGACAAACAAACAAATGAATTCGAACGCACCGAGTTACGTTCCAGCACCAACACCAACACCACCACCACAACATTCATCGTACGCTGACATTATACGTGCACAACATCAATCATCGTCTCGCTCACACACCAATGCAACAACAGCGAACTGCACACAACCACAAGCGAGCACAAACACAAACGCACGCAGCACATACACACCACCAAACCCAAATGTCAGCAGTGGCCCAAATGTAAACAACAACATTTGGTCATTCCAAGAATGTTCAAACATACTGTTCGATAGCATTGAACGTTTACAAAACTGTACAACGAAACTCGAACAGCTGAAAGTCATCGCCGATTTATTGAAACATGCCTGCACATAAACAATTAAAAATAGTTTTTTGGAATGCTCAAAGCATCAACAACATAACAAAAAAACATTTAGTTGAATCATTTTTGGAAACGGAACAAGTTGACATTCTACTGTTAGCGGAAACATTTTTGAAGCTGCACATTCCATTCCAAATCAAAAATTTCATTGTGCATCGTAACGATAGAGTGCAGCAAGGGCACGGTGGTGTTGCTATTGCCGTTCGCTCAACGTTGAAGCATAAATTATTGTCACCAATGAACACACAACACATTGAAACGCTATCCATCCAAATCAATGTAAACAATGAACCAATGAAAGTTTCAGTGGCCTACAATCCAAGGGCATCGATACATTTTAAAAGTGATCTGGAAAAAATGACTGACACAAATGAAAAATTTATGATTTTTGGTGATTTCAATGCACATCATCCGTCATGGAATTGCCAAAACACAAATACATCAGGCAAAACGCTGTTTGAGCACCAACAGAACAGCGATTTTATTATTTTCAATACCGGCGACCACACACACTATCCACACTCCGGTAGAACACCATCAAGGCTAGATCTGTTGTTGTCAAATAGCAGTGTAAATTTCAATTTGTGTACACACGACGACCATTTTTTGTCAGACCACGCACCAATCATATGTTCAACCAGTAGCATCGTGCAGCACACACAACAAAAAATATTCGATTATGCAAAGGCAAACTGGAAGCGGTATCGATGCATAATCAACGATAAAAGCAACGAATTGCCAACTCCAAATAGCTACCGCCCAATCAGTTTACTGAATGCTACGGGAAAGTTGTTGGAAAAAGTGTTACAGAAACGGCTGATAAATGTCATCGAAGAGAAAAATCTTTTGCCGAATTTTCAATTTGGTTTCAGAAGAGGCCACTCAACGGTTCATCAAGCAGCCCGAATAAAACGATTCATCCAGCGCAACAAAAGAAACAAGAAATCAACAGGATTGGTCTTGCTCGACATTGAGAAGGCGTTTGATTCCATTTGGCACGATGGAATGATTTACAAGTTGATCAAATTAAATATTCCACATTATATGATTCGTTTAATTGAGTCTTTCATCCGAAACCGACAATTCAAAGTGCACATCAACGAAGGTGTTTCCGAATCAATTTCTATTCCAGCGGGACTAGCGCAGGGCACATGCATTTCACCGATTTTGTATGCGCTCTTTGTAGCTGATAACCGACGGACAACGACACCGTGACTGCATTGTATGCTGATGACACCGCCATATACACTGCAGCCAAAACATCGAATACAATTGTCAGGCGATTGAATTTTTCGCTGCTAACGTTACACCACTACTTCAGAAAGTGGAAAATAAAAATCAACAACAACAAAACGCAAGCGATCATTTTCCCACTTGACAATAAACGACGACGTACACCAACTACGACCATCAGATGCGACCAAACGAACATCGATTTGGACAGTTCAGTTTGTTATTTGGGTATTACATTCGATAAAAAACTGACTTTCAAGCAACACATCGCGAACGCCACCATCAAAGCGACAAAATGTTTCAGAGCAATGTACTCATGCTTGCACCGAAATCTCATTTATCAACTGCAAACAAACATTTGATATACACAGCGATATTTTTCTTTTACTTTTGTTTACCCCGAAAGGGTAGAAGTAGATTGCTTCTTTCCTTCACTATCCTTTTTTTTTTCTATTCTATCATTAAATTAAAATCAAATTATAGTTTTTGGTAACGTTTTTCTCTAGATAAATTTTCAAAACCAAAATAATTAATTTATCAAATCATAATGAAGTTATCATTTGCTGCAAAGTCATAGGACTGAATCTCACAAACCAACCATGTACATACAATGTATATATATATAAATAAATCTTCAATTGTTTTGAATTCTTTAAAAAAAAAAAAAAAAAAACATGGAAATGAAATTTTGCATTGATGATGGTGCCCATCATTGCTCTTGATGATAGCCTGGAAACCATCTCTACTTTGTTGAAAATATTAATAACCTCTTTAAGTTGCACCATTTTTAAAATAAATATTTTTTAAAACTTTAAACAGGGGTCACCAATCCAGTTTTCAATATTAATGAATATAATTTTAAGGGGCCTTGCCTAGACATACAAGGCTATTGTAATCCGCTGAATATTACTGTGTAATATTTCATTTTAAAGGATATGCAAGTTTTAACAATATGAAGCATAATTGGGATATTATGAATAAAACCTTGATTTGGGGCACCATTTTCAAAGTTGTCATATTTTACTAAGGCCTTTTTCAATTAATCTGGTCGCAAGAAAGAGTCTTAGTGTCTAGAGGCTTAAATTAGTTTTTGTGGATAGTAGATGACATAACAAAAAAAAAAATGTGATATCAAAATCCTTAAATTTAGGTTTGAGGATTTTTAAAACGAACTAAAAATGGCTATTTGCAGGCCAAAATTTGGCTCTTTCCTAGGGCCCGACCCCCTAGAATGCTGAAATTTGGATTTTGGAACTATCTATTAGAGTACTTTGACGTGTCATAATTTCATCAAAATCGGATGTTTTTTAAATATCATACGTTTGATATACATACGTAATAGGGATGTTGCGATGTATGAATATACAGTCAGTATTGTGTGTTAAGCGATATTTCGGCAGTTAAAAGCCTATTTAGATGAAAATCATCTTAAGTGGTGGATCTTACATCGAAAAGAGTTAAGACTGCTATCACCAATAGCACGCAGACTTTTATCAACACCACCAGGCAGTGTTCCTAGCAAGCAACTGTTTAGTAGCACGGATCTAATTAACGATTCTCCGCGTAATAAGCTTGACCCCGAAAAAGTGGCAATTTTACTTTTAATTAAAAATAATGCTCCAATTTTTAACTTTTCGTGTTAAATAATAAAAATTTAATAAAATTAACAAAATTAATTTTTTTATTTAATTTATGCACCCTTATAATATAGTACGTATATAAAAATCTTAAGGTCCGGCTTTCTTTTGTTTTATCATATATCGACTCTAAATTACATCCCAAACACTCCCCAACTTAAGTTTTTGTAGTAACTTACACTTTTATTAAGAGTTGATCAAAGCCCACCGTGAGTGATGATGATTATACTCCGCATTCGTCAACAGTCAATATGACGTCCTTACAAATCTTGGACCACCTAATGATGAATCAAAATATTCAGCAGCAATGATGAAAAATGCAATTTTTTGCCTCCAGCTCATATAAATATAGAGAAAAAAGTTTGATTGAATTTTTTGTGACAAAAAAAAGTAGATACATTGTCACAATTGAAAGGATTAAAAATTATGCTTATACTTAATGTGTAGATTGCCCCCAGTATTCTTTGACCAAGCACGGTGGGCCTTAACCAACTTTTAAGTGTGAGTTATCTCAAAATCTTTAATTGGGGACTATTTGGGATGTAATTTGGAGTCGATATTTGAAAAACAAAAGAAATCCTTATAGCTTTTTTATTTTTAATTCTGTTCCGTTGACACGACAAACATGACCCACTACAATAAACATTTTGTCAAACAAAAACAGAAGAAACTCGAAAAACACACTGAAGATTATTGAGCGCAAATCTGGAGAAATTAAATTTTCTTACATATAAGTACATATTAATTAACATTTAAAGGTAAAACAAAAATGTGTTTTTGACCCTACGAAGATGTATTTTTTACAATTGAAAAAACCGTGCGCGTTGTGTCGTGTTCGTGTTGGAAACATTTTTAACCGTGTGTGTTGTGTTCGTGTTTGAAATTTTTATTTCGTGTTCGTGTCATGTCGTGTTTAAAAAAATCGACACGCGCCCATCTCTATTTCCGTATAACATACGTACGAAATTTAAAAAATTTTCTTTTTTGCTCATATTTTCACACGTCAAAGTACTTTAATAGACATCACCACCGACCCAATATCAGCTCTCTAGGTGATCGGGTTCTTGAGAAAGTGCCACATTTTGGTCCGGCAATAGCCGTATGTAGTCCGTTTTAAAAATTTTAGTTCAAAAGCCCATAAGTCTAAGTTTAAAGTTAAGTGAAAAAGGCCTTAGTAAAATATGACAACTTTGAAAATGGTGCCCCAAATCGAGTTTTTATTAATAATACTTTTTTTTTAGTTTTAATTGTTAACATTTTTATACCCTTCAAAATGAGATACATATAACATAGTGAAAATGTTTAACCAATTTCAGAGATATTGGACATTGAATTCGGCTGTGTTCGCAAATATAGCGTTTTTTCCAAATTTTGACCCAACAGTACTCAGGGCTCCGAATACCTAGGGAGCTGAAATTTGAGCTATCTTTCAAAATTTTAGCAAAATTGGATCATTTTTAAATTTCATTCGTATGTTTTACGTATTTCATTGTATGTATTTGTATGTATCATTCATTGAGGTATATCGACTAAAAATAACATCCGAAATAATTTCCCATTCAAGTTTTTGTAGTAACTTAACTTGTCATTTAAACTAGGATTTAAGCCCACGGTGTAGTTTTATATGTGGTGTACTTTTTCCCGACACTGACACCAGACGTTGTTCTGCACATTTCGGTAGGTAGAGCGATAAGTTTGATTTGGTAAGAGTCCCTGTGTAAAAAAGGTTTGCTCATGTGGGAGGTACCCCTTATTTTCATTGAAAATTAAGACTTTTGCCTACACTTTTGCCATATACCAAGCTCATTTATCTACTTCCCTTTAGGAAGCATTTCACCGTCAATTTTATGCAAACCAAACTATGCATAGAACCTTCAACAGACCATAAGAAATACATATATGTGCCAAATGCTATCCAGCTGTGTCAAATGGTTGCTGAGATACAAAAAATGTCGGTGTTTCTCATATGGAATTTAAATTTGTCCACCCAATTTATATTTGTGAGGAGATATCAACCGAATCGTAGCGACAGCAAAGTCTTCAATTAGAACGCAGCTTTGACAATTGCTTAAAGAGACATGGATTGAAATTATTTACTCTATTCCACTTCCATGCATCGCCATAAGAAACAATAAAGAGCTATCACGAAATATTAGACCCAAAGGGACATGCAGTTTATATTAAACTACACCGTTTTTTCTCTTAGTTTTTTAGTAACCACTACTTTTTTCGTGAACATCATTATTTTTGAATTTTATTTTTATTAAGCCCTTGTGTAAAAATAAATAAAAGTTTATAATAAATGAAACTGTAAATATTCTCTAAAATTTATAAGTAAATAAGCGGGCTTCAGGTCAATTTTTTTTTTAAGTTATTTATTCATTCCAATATTTCGAACTCCGTCGGAGTTCATTCTCAAGGAACAATTTTTATAAAAATTAAAAAACTAAAAAATAAACATTATTGTCAAAAACACAACAAACAAAAATACAATCACACACTGAACAACGAAAAACTTTGAAAAAAATATTGCGCTTATAATATTGCACTTCTTGTTTCTCAGCCCTTCAGTTGTCCAAGCCCTTCAGTTGTCCAAGGGCTGAGAAACAAGAAGTGCAATATTATAAGTGCAATATTTTTTTCAAAGTTTTTCGTTGTTCAGTGTGTGATTGTATTTTTGTTTGTTGTGTTTTTGACAATAATGTTTATTTTTTAGTTTTTTAATTTTTATAAAAATTGTTCCTTGAGAATGAACTCCGACGGAGCTCGAAATATTGGAATGAATAAATAACTTAAAAAATTGACCTGAAGCCCGCTTATTTACTTATAAATTTAAAATTAAAGAGGTCATAAAAAAATTTACGATAATATTCTCTAAAATAATTATACATTACTACTTTTTCATAACTTTACGTTATAATTGTACTCATTATTAAATTTGATACTAAAATACCCATCTGCTGAGTTTCATTCATTTGCGTTGAACAGTTGATGAGACATAACGAATTCTAAATAACTCTTATATGAAGGGGCATGGCTTCACCTATTTTTTCCAAACCACACTATGCTAATAACATTCCACAGGCCATAAGAAACAACAAATCGCAGATTAACTTTAAAAAGTAATGTACACTTTTTTCAAAACTCCCTTAAGATATTGAATGCAAGGCTACACACAAGTGATATGTACTATTATTACTTGTTTGAAGCGTTTGGCAAGATTTACATAAGGGCACGTGCCCATGGGCCCCCATCAATAAGGGCCCCCACCAATCGTGGCCATAAAGCAGATGATATGTTTTGTACGTTGCAAGAGTTCTAAAATGAAAACCATATCGATTTAAAAGATTGTCGAGGTCAATCTTATGACAACGCCTCATCAATGAGCGGTAAATATAACGACTTGCATGCTTTAGTTGCGAAAAAAAACTGTTAAGCGATTTGGGTACCGTGCATAGGACATTCGTTAAATCTAACTGGAGAGAAAGCTTCTGATGCATCGGTAGCTTCGGCGCATTTTTTTATTTTCTTACAGGCTTTTATGCATTCTTCTCAGGGTCAGATGCTCGTTGGGCAAAGCTGATGCATAACTTGGAAATTCATAAAAATGAAAAGGAGAGAAAATTAGTTCTTCAAAGGGTTGAATGCACTCGATGGTCTGCTCGTGCAAATGCTAACAAGACGTTCGTAAGAGGATATGTTCCTTGTTAATGGGGGGGCACAAACTTTCCTTTTTTTTTTTTATGGCAAAAGAAATACCTGAGGCTATCCTGGTAAAGCTGTGGTGTAACGTGTTGGTGACGTTGACGGTTGGTGATGCTGGTGTTGCTGGTGATGCTGGTGTTACTGGTGTTGATGACGATGAATTCGATCCTGCAGGCAATGGTGACGGCTGCACAAACGCACTTGACGCAATCAATCACTTTTTCTGTTTTATTTTTAGTTTTTGAGGACCTTTTCAATTTGTCTTAGTAAAAGACCTTTTTGTTTTTATATTCTTTCCACTTTATTATCTTCAACTTTTAATTTAAAATTTATAAAAAAAATAAACGCTATTGCTGCAGCCAAAAACGACGACTTGTTTCACTGATGGTTAATAACGAGTGAGTATTATGCTGACGTGGAATTTGCCTTTTGGCAATGACATTTTTCAATGTCATGGTCAGCGATCTTTCGAAGTAGAGCAATAAGGACGGCAACACATACGAGTCTCGAGTATCGATAATTGGGATTATACATGGGAATTGTATTGAAGTAAAAGTGACGAGTTGATGAGAAGTGTTGCCGTTTAATAAAGTTTACGTGTTTTAAAGTTTACACGTAAACATACTGCCCGCCTTGCAGTATCTGCAACAAAGAGAAGCAGGCGCACGCGGGAGCTTATAATAAATATGAAATTAATTTTTGTGGAATTCATAGTAAGAAAATTTTTATGAGAATGAAATTTTTATGAGAAAAAGCAAATTACTGGGGAATCAATACGAGCTTATGTATTGTGCGAGTGATTTCTCCCAATTGAGTTTTGAGGTCTGCTACACGAACTCGTCCATCGTTGCCATGGTAGATTTTAGTAATCCGTCCCAATCTCCACTCTGTGGGACATAAGGGTTCTTGACGCACGACTACGAGATCTCCAGTTTTAAGATCCGTTTTTGGAACTTTCCACTTTGGTGCTAAAACGCACCAAGTGGAAAGTATTCGTCCTTCCATCGGCGACAGAAATCTTGAGCCATAGCTTTAACTTTTTGCCAGCGATTTACCATGCTAAGCGAAGAAGATATATTTTCCGGCTCTGCAGGAGATAACAATGGGGCTCCTATGAGGAAATGACCTGGCGTGAGGACTACAAGATCAGAGACGTTTTCAGACGCAGCGTTAAGAGGCCTAGAGTTGAGACAGGCTTCTATTCGAGAAAGTAGTGTTGCAAATTCTTCAAATGTGTATTTCAGCTGCCCGGTGATTTTTCGAAAATGTTGCTTGAAAGACTTTACGCCAGCTTCCCATAAGCCACCCATGTGAGGCGCTGACGCTGGAATAAAATGCCATGAGAGATTTTGGTAACCATATTTCGTGACTGCGTCATCTTTTGCTGCTTGAATAAAACGCTTGAAGTCTTTTTTAAGGATTCCAGCAGCGCCTACGAAATTTGTACCGTTATCCGAGTAAATATTGTCGGGGCAACCTCTACGTGAAACGAATCGTGACAAGGCAGCTAAAAACGCCCACGATGAGAGGTCACTAACAGGCTCAAGGTGTATAGCTTTCGTTGCGAAACATACGAAAAGGCATGCATATCCTTTGGTGATTTTGCAGTATCTGCCCGTGAAGCTTTTTATTTCGAAGGGTCCAGCAAAGTCAACGCCAGTGTTTGTAAAGGGGCGTGAAAAGGTTGCGCGTTCGGGAGGTAAAGCTGCCATAATCTGGCCGAGATACCGCTTTTTGTTAATTACACAGATTTTGCAATTATAGATACAAGTTTTAATTAGGTTTCTTAACTTAGGTATCCAGTACTCACGGCGGACTAGTCGAAGAACTAGCTGATTTTCGCCGTGAAGAGAAATATGGTGAATGAATTCTACCAGCAAGCGAGCAAAACGGCTGCTATAAGCGAGAACTATAGGATGCCTTTCGTTGTAGTCAAGAGCTGGGGAAGATGCTAAGCGTCCATTTGCTCGAAGAATGCCGTCCTTATCTAGAAAGGGGGTTAAAGTCAGCAAGTGACTTTTCGTTTCGATGTATCTGTTATTAAGTAAATTTTGATAATCTTTTGCGAAATGAATTTGTTGAGAACTTTTTATGAGCCACATTTTTACATACTTGAGCTCTTCAGAAGAGATATTTTTTGATGGAAAACAATACTTTGAATTTTCAGGTTGTCGAGTTTTGTGAAAAAATCGAAAAATATATGCGATAACTCGCATTGCTTTGGGCAACGAAGAGAAACGTTCCAGTATGTTTTCATTCACCGCCGAGCTAGTGAAAAAAGATTTGATTGGCTTGATTTCCAACGTTGTATCCGGTTGTACTGATAGAGCACTTTGTGGCCACTGAGATTTTTGAAGTTTTAGCCACGAAGGTCCATTCCACCAAAGCTTACTATTTTTCAAGTCCGAAGGATGTAGCCCCCGGGTTGCTAGGTCGGCGGGATTGTCGTGTGTGTCGACATGAGACCAACTTTCGATGCCAACTTTATCTAGAATAGTAGTTACTCTATTCGCAACAAAAGTTTTCCACGTACAGGGTGGTTTTTGCAACCAAGACAGCACAATTGTCGAGTCTGTCCATTTGAAAATTTCGTAACAATTTTCAAGATTAAGTTGTGGGACCACAGAGTTGACTAATTTTGCCAGCAAAACTGCTCCGCATAGCTCAAGTCTGGGCAAGGATATTGTTTTAACTGGGGCTACTTTTGTCTTTGAGACAAGCAAATGAGAAAATATATCGTTTTGTATTTCGACTCGTACGTAAATTGCTGCAGCGTATGCTTTTTCAGAGGCATCTGAAAAGGCATGAAATTCGATTTTACTTGTGGGAGAAAAACGTACCCATCGAGGAATCGTAATTTGATTAATTTTGTCATAACTGGACACGAAAGCTTGCCATTTGTGGAGTGACTGAATTTTAAGATTATCATTCCAGTCAGTTTTCTCCAGCCAAAGCTGCTGCATAATTACTTTTGCTGTCACTATAACTGGTGACATCCACCCTGCTGGGTCAAACAATTTTGCGATTGTTGACAAAACTTCTCTTTTCGTATAATTTTCTTTAAATTCAAGGGATTGAACATTAAAATAAAAATAATCAAATTTCGCATTCCAGCGGATACCCAGAGTTTTAGCTAAGCTTTTGTCCTCTAAAGAGAGAAAATCAGCATGCATTAAGTGATCCTGAGGAATGTCTGCAAGAAGTTCTATTGAGTTCGACGTCCATTTCCGCAATTCAAAACCCGCTGAGAGTAAAATATTTTTTAGTTGATCACGATTATTTTTAGCTGATATAATATCGTGAGCGCCTGCTAACGCGTCATCGACATACATGAATTCACGTAAAATTTTTGAGCCCTAAGGGAAAAGATGCTCTTCATCATCAGCCAGCTTCAAGAGCGTGCGAATGGCGAGATATGGGGCACAGTTCACGCCAAACGTAACTGTTTTTAGCTCGAATTCGCTAAGTTCACTTTCTGGGTTTGGTCGAAAAATTATTCTTTGAAACGGTGTTTGGGCCGGATTTACCAAAATTTGTCGATACATTTTTTGTATATCTGCGTTGAAGACAAATTTGAAAAATCTCCATTTGAGAATAAGTGACATTAAATCACTTTGTAGTACTGGTCCAGTGAACAAAACACCATTTAAACTTTTTGAATTTGTTGAGGGACACGATGCATTAAATACAATTCTCATCTTAGTGCTCGTGCTGTCTGGCTTAAGCACGGCATGGTGTGGAAGATAGTAAGAATTATTTTGTTGAAAATTTTGAGAGTTAATTTTTACCATATGGTCAAGTTTGAGATACTCTAATATAACGTTGTCATATTGAGTCTTAATATCAGGCTTTTTGAGAAGAAGTTTTTCATTTCGAAGAAATTGGCTTCGAGCAATGAATTTCGATTGCCCAAGAACCAGAGAATTTTGAAATTCTAATTTGAAAGGTAAATCAACAATATATCTGCCATTTGATTCCCTTTTAGTGGTTTTAATGTAAATTTCTTCGCAAATTTTGTCTGCTTTGGAGACTGCGGATTTTTGTGGGAGTTCTTCAATTTCCCAAAATTTTTTAAGTTGCTCATTCAAAGATATTTCTGTGAAATATGAGACAGCTGTTGTTTGAGTTGGTGTTAGTTGCTGAGATGGTACGGGTCCTGTGAGGATCCACCCAAAAATTGTCTCTTGAGCCACAAGTGTGTCAAAGACATTATTTTGAACCCCATCAAGTAAAATTAAGGGGTATATATCTCCTCCAATGAGAAAATCTATTGATGAGCTCCGGTTAAAATTCGGATCAGCAAACTTGAAGGTCGGCATATTCGCAAATTGAGAGATGTCAAAAGTAAGAGATGGTAATTTTTCAGTTACTTTCGGCACCACGAGCGCCAATACTTCTACTGGGTTATCTCTATAAAGCGGGGAACCGATGTAAAACGATGACATCATAGACGGTTTGATGCTAACTGCTCCATTAAGTCCTGTAACTTGTGCTGAAATCGGTTTAGTGGGCAGTTTAAGTATTCGTTGAATGCGTTCAGAGACGAAAGTGCACTCAGACGCTGGGTCAATTAAAGCACGAGCTTTATATGTAGTTCCCAAGTGGTAAATATCAATGAGAGCAGTGCCAAGGAGCACTTTTTTTTGTCGCAGTAGTGAAACAAGAATTGACTGTTTCAGCTGAGTTTGAAGAATATTTTTCTGACGTAGTCAGATCTTCGGGAGTGGACTGTATGGTAGATGCATAAGTTTGAGTATTACGATTATCGCTTTTACTCTGATTTTCAAATTTATGTGAAAAATTTTTATTTTTGAATTGAGGGTTTAGTTGACTCGTTTCCCTGTGCAAAAGCGTGTGATGTTGCTTTTTACACTTAGAGCATGTATATGAGCTCTTACAATCTCTTAATTCGTGAGAAGACGCCAAGCAGTTAATACAGGAATTGTGTTTTTTAACCACCGAAAATCTTTCTTGCACACTCAGTTTCAAAAATTGACTGCATGCGCGAAGTGGATGTGTTTCTTTGCATAATCTGCATTGAGAAGCTTCAACATTATTGTGAAAAGAGCGAATTGATTTCTGCGGTTTTTGAACAATTGGTTGCGATCTGTTGGGCTGATACAAAACGGGTGTCTTGATATCAGAGACAGTTTCTAGGGTTCGAAATCTGTCTGTCAAAAAAGTATCAAAATCTTGCCATTTGGGCATTTCGATTTTATTGGATATTGATTGCTCCCATAGAGAGAGGGTATGCTCAGGAAGACGTACTGAGCATTGGTATACGAATATCGCGTCCCAATTGCTGATGTCAATTTTGTATAATTGTAGTGCAGACATGCAATTATTTATTTCACGCTGAAGTTTTTTGATAGAACTTCCTGATTCTTGAGAGCAAGTAGGAAGATTGAAAAGAATTCTTAGTTGTTGGTTAATGAGAATACGTTTATTCTCATATTGAGATTTTAAATTATTCCACGCAATGTCAAAGCCATCATTCGTGAGAGGTACTTTTTTCACTATTTCGTGAGCTTCGCCTTTTGTTTTCTGTAAAAGGTGGTACAATTTCTCGACTTGACATAAACGCGAATTATTCACGTAAATTGCAGTGAAAATATCGCGAAAAGTGGGCCATGAGACATAGTCACCACTAAACATCTGAGTGTCACACGGGGGAATGTGTATCGAGGGACTCCTGTTGTCGAAAAATTTTTGCTCAGTAGGAACATCACTTGCTTTTAAAGATTCTATTTGTTCGTTGATTGAGGACAGACATCTAACATATGACGAGAAAGTTTTATGAAACTTATTTTTCAATTTGTTCGCGTCAACTGCTTCTTTTTTGTTTTCATCACCTGCTTCCTTAGTTTTTTCGAGCTCGAGATTAGCTCTGAGAGAGTCATAAGAATCTTTGACTTTTGCCCATAATTGGGTAATTTCAGTCCTGGAAATCTCAAGGAAATGAATATTTTGGTCAGCTAAGGGGGCTTCCGCATGAGTAATTTCAAACTCAATTAAATCATTTGCACTACGTATGAAATTCGTTAAAAGTGCTTTTTCCATTTTTTTTTTTTGTTTTAAAGTTTAAAAACAAGAATTTATTCAAAAAATAATTCAGTTAGCGGAGCTGTGATTCTGATAGAAGAAAAAAGAATCGAAGTGATGAAATAAAATCAGCCGATATTTGTTCCTGAGTAGAAACGATCGAAGAATCGAAAAAAAAGCAATAAAACTTTTCAGCGATTGAAGCAACAGCAACAACTTTATGGCAACGGTGTCGAGCAAAATCGTACGATGAAATATTAGCAAAATCTTTTTTTTATTTTTTCGTAACGGTGCCGAGCAATGAGTCACAGCAAATAACTGGTGATTATAACGGCACTGCCCAATGAGATTATGGAAAAAAAATTTCGACACGTGATCGAGAACTGCACCTTCCGAAACGGTACTTGAGAAAATTTTGAGACTGTACTTTTTAAGAGAAATTTGAGAAAAAATACACCATTTAATGTCAATAGGTGCAAGCCCTGAGAAGGCCGAAGGACCAAATGTTAATGCGGGGGCACAAACTTTCCTTTTTTTTTTTTTATGGCAAAAGAAATACCTGAGGCTATCCTGGTAAAGCTGTGGTGTAACGTGTTGGTGACGTTGACGGTTGGTGATGCTGGTGTTGCTGGTGATGCTGGTGTTGCTGGTGTTGATGACGATGAATTCGATCCTGCAGGCAATGGTGACGGCTGCACAAACGCACTTGACGCAATCAATCACTTTTTCTGTTTTATTTTTAGTTTTTGAGGACCTTTTCAATTTGTCTTAGTAAAAGACCTTTTTGTTTTTATATTCTTTCCACTTTATTATCTTCAACTTTTAATTTAAAATTTATAAAAAAAATAAACGCTATTGCTGCAGCCAAAAACGACGACTTGTTTCACTGATGGTTAATAACGAGTGAGTATTATGCTGACGTGGAATTTGCCTTTTGGCAATGACATTTTTCAATGTCATGGTCAGCGATCTTTCGAAGTAGAGCAATAAGGACGGCAACACATACGAGTCTCGAGTATCGATAATTGGGATTTTACATGGGAATTGTATTGAAGTAAAAGTGACGAGTTGATGAGAAGTGTTGCCGTTTAAGAAAGTTTACGTGTTTTAAAGTTTACACGTAAACATTCCTATTAGAGCTACTCTACAAGAAATAGTCCTTCGACAACAAACGGATTATATAAACAAATGTGCAGACTAAAAACAGGAATCGTGGCGTCGTTCTGGTACGACATTCTTGAAAATTTTAATAGAACTAGCACCACGATACAATCTGCAGATAACGATAAACAGCCGTAAGCTGTATTAAATCTTTAAAAAAAATTATTGAAAATAAGAGATGCGATTTTCATTATTATGAACGCCTAGAAGTAGAACTCACAGGGACTACCGATTATAACAGTGATCGTAATTGTTGTGTGAGTGATGAATTTCTGCAGAAAATTCCTTCAATTCACAACAATAATTGACACTTTTGTGAACGCTTTAAATCAGATAATTGCTGCATACGAGGGAGTTGAATTGAGATTTGGTTTTTTGTCTCGTTTCGGCAAGCTCAGTCGAACTGAGATATCGGAAAATTCAGAAAGATTGATTAATATTTACAAAGATTACATCGATTCCAATTTGGAAATGGAACTTTTACAGTTTCAAGCTTTCTGCTCTGAGCTATCAGAATTTCAGTTCGACCAGCAGCATACTATCAGCAAGAAGCAAAAATATATTCCATTATGATGGATAAAAATATACGAGAATCATTTCCCAACGTGGAAATGATTTTACGAATTTATTTAACTTTGATGATCAATAATTGCACCGGAGAGCGATCATTTTCACGATTAAAGTTGATAAAAAATCCTCTAAGAACTTCAGTGACTCAAGATCGCTTGAATTATTTAACGATTTTAAGCGCAAATATTGATATTGTGGAAAAATCATAAATAAACAATATCATCAAACAATTTGCTGAGAAGAAAGCAATAAAAGTGTTTTTATAATTATATTTTTATGCAAAGGTTTTTTAATTTTAGAAATATATTTAAACTTTTAAGTTTCAGCTTTTTTAATAACCTAATTTTTTATTAATAAAAATTTCTATATTTTTTGAAAAGTTAAAGCTCATAAACGAGTCTTCGATAGGGTCGATTCGCTTACTTCGGTTTCGTTTTTTCAGTCCGAATAGGCCCCCACCACTCTTGTGCCCATGGGCCCCTTGATTTGTAAATCCGGCAGTGACTAGAGGTACACTATATGTATCTTCCTCCAAGAGAGGCATATGTGGAGCGCATTTTGGTGAAGGTTAACAGTTGATAGTTTCAGAAAAAATTTATAAAAACACTTTTTTTTAAGTAAGTACTTTCAATAACGGCTATGGAAAGTTATGCTATTCAAAATCAAATAACTAATGTTATATAATTTATGCATTCGTTTATTAATTAGAAACATACTCGTACCAATGTCCTAAGTAATTTAAAACTAAGTTTTTCTATCCCATTTTTGAAAGACAAAAAAAAAGCGTTTTTCTAAACATAGCAAGTTTCACCTAAATATTTGTTTTATTGAGGACTAGTTGATGGCCGCGACTTTGTAGCGCAGCCTGCTTTTAGTTTCATCTGCGAAGGCAAACATTTGAAATTTAAAATCCCACGTTGTTGTTGTTCACTAAATTGAAAAGTTCAGAATGAGAGTGAATGAGTAAAATTTGAATATTGCCTTGTTTCTTTTTCATAAATATTCCATTGCATTGCCATAAGAATGACAACAACAGAACACACAAAATCATATTAATTCCAGATTAATTTAAGCGACCTATTATGCATGCGTGATGCTTGGTTCTTTGTGTGTAATGTTAATTTTGAGAAATCTTAAAACCTTAATATTTCGATATTTGGTAAGAATATCATGATTATTTTTATGGAAGATTGAGACCAAGCGTCTAAAGAATATAGCTAAACAAATTTGATCAAAATAGATCCATTAGATTTTGAGTAATGCGCGAGCATCGGAAGCGCCTATCGTTTTATTTATGTAGATATTCAACACCGCCTATAAGTAAAAAACAAAATTAAAGGTGTAAGCCAGTTCAGAACAATCTTTTTACGAAATCGAGAATTATAAAAATCATTATTGTATTGTTTTTTGCATAAATGTAAGATTTGTTGCTTTTAATTTTTAGTATTTCTAAATAAGATAGTATGCCGAACTCGTAGTCAAAGCCAGGACCAATCCATAATTGTTTCTGTGCTATTGAAAGTACTCACAATACCAAAGCTCTTAAGAGATCCCTATAAGCGCGAGAGTCTTGTAATAGAGCAGGAACATTAAAAAGTACGATTTCAGCTTTGAATACTGGTGTGGTTTTGTTTACCAAACATAAATAGTTATTTATTTTAGACCGACTTCTGGTGATTCGGGATTTAAGCTTGGAAAATGATATAACCATATGACAGTTTTAAATCTTTTATTTTTAGGTTCCAACTTCAACAAATTCTTTGGTATTTCTGATGAACATGGTGGAAATATGGCGTCAAAAATCTGACTACGGACCAGTTTGTGTAGTCTCGCCGTAAGTTTAAAAAAAAATTATAATAAGTTAAAATAAACAATTGATATTCGAACATGACACACTATTGTAATCTACGCATGCAAAGTGGTGTATTAGGTCCATTCAATATCATATCGCTCGTTTGCTGGAAGACCGTCACTGCTCAAAAAACTATATTTGAAAAAAAAATTCTTTTTACGTGTAAATAAATAAAAGTCTGTCGACATATACCCTTCTCGCAAAATAAGTAGATAAGATACTGCAATGACTTTTTTACACAACATAAGAACTCGAAAACAACAATTTTACCTGAAAAGCGTTCGCTTAGCCCTCCGTTTCAAAGTTTTACTCACAAAAACTAAGTCTAATTTATTCAGTACAAAAATAAATTAGCAAGATCTGTACTTAGGAAACTATCGATTAAATAGTTCTGAAACAATTTATTGACATTTAAAGGCACAAACACCATATAATCATCAGAAGCAGGAGCCCAAATTAAATTGGAGAATTTAAAATCACCAACAACGCAAAAATATTCATCAATGCTGACGGTAGAGGATAATGTAATATTGTTATCAGCAAGTTTGCAGTACAATTTATGAGAACTATTTGATTTAATATAAGACGTACAAATAATAATTATGCCTCTTGGATGATGCATGGTAATACATAGTTGATCCAGCAAACCTCCTAATGTATCAATACTAAGCTTGGATGAACATATGTCCTTTCTAACCAGCACCCCTCCACCTCTCGAGCAACTAGTTTTAAGGGCACTCCAATCTTTACGATATATTTGAAACGGTGGAAGATCAGCAATTTCTTCATCGTGAAAATTATTACAAAGCCACGTTTCGGTGAATTCATAAACGTCATAATGAGCATTTGCTGGTGCAGTAGAATCCACAGTGGAAACAGAAAATCGAAACCACACACCGTTAGCAGCAAAATACTGAGAAACAGGTAACGTACAGTGGTAAAAGACTCAGCAGACAGATCAACCAAAGAGATAGCAGCCACTGTTTGATGCGACGTAGATGGAGATGGAGCGATTTGTCACAACCCACTAATACATGTTCAGCCTGAGTTGAGGTCAGTGCATTATATGTACTATATATGCACTCAAAACCAGTTTTTGCAGAAGGAGAAGTATCAGTGGATAGAGAAGCTGAAGATGAAAAAACTTCAACAGCATCAGAAAAACATTGTTTTTATTTTTTATTGTTATAGCATTTATTGTTGCTATTATTAGGCGTTAATGCAGTTTTTAAGTCGCGTACTTCGCTCACTAAATTAGAAATTATTGCAATTTCAGATGAGTCTTTAAGCGAATAGTTAGAAGCAGCAATAGCACCAAAAATGTTGCTTACACTAATTGAGTTTCTGAGAGCAGAAATATTAACAGACAAATTGGAATGCATATTCATTTTCCTGTTTATTTAATTTATCAACTAAGCCCTTTTTGGTATCAAGCAATTGCTCATTCAGAGCTTTAATTTGCACTTCGAAGATATAAGTTATTTTTTCCAAACATTTCCTATGCGCTTCCATAAAAGATTCATGCCACTTAACTATTTTCGCAGGAACACCAATACAATTGAAACAAAAATAACTCAAGTTACGATTCAGCTTCAATAGTTTGAGGTCATATTCCGTAAGCTGTCTCTCACAGCATCCACGGTGAAACGCGTTTTTGCAGGATCCACTACACGGTACTATTTGTATTTTGCCTCTAGCAAAACTTCTATTGCATTTGCCACATAAATTGTCCATTACGAAAAACTGCAAACAAAAAACACGTCTACTCTTGACAAACGCAAGCGAATGAATTGAGATTTATTTAACCATACCGTTTATTTTTGAATCAGCTTGTCAATATTGTGGACAATTGGTGGCACTACGAGGGACCCCTCCCCCAGTTTGTCTTTTTTACATTCCGGTGAAGCGAAGTCCAAGACCAGTGATTTATCCAAGACTTCTTCCTAATTTTTTATTATAAATGTTAGTTCACAACCTTTGATGCAGATAAGGAGGTTAGTATTTAAAATATATTCAAGAAGTGACTCCCCTCGTTCATTGTCATTTGTGCTACCCCAGAAAGTGCGTCACTGCCAATGACTTTCCTAGT
This sequence comes from Meiosimyza decipiens, assembly GCA_963680825.1. NCBI lineage: Eukaryota > Metazoa > Arthropoda > Insecta > Diptera > Lauxaniidae > Meiosimyza > Meiosimyza decipiens. The sequence continues at coordinate 33,031,415 of OY804261.1, forward strand.
CTTCTTTAAAAATACCTGCTCCACAGTAGCATCGAGGAGTTACTCCCTTGCCCTACAAGTTTCTGCGCCTTCTTGGACTCCGCAGCTGACTTTGGCTGACCTTGCATTAAGGCTGCGACCGTTACCGAACTGGTTTTGCCAAGACTGGACAGCGAAGTTCCCCCTTTTGAATCTTGCCCATCTTCGGTTTTTCCAGCCGACTTTGACGGGTCTAGCCGTGAGGCCGTGGGCGTTGCCGAACTGGTTTGTTCTAGACTGGACAGCGAAGGTCCCCCAGAAGCTTTTGAAGGAGTAGTAGGGTTGGACGTGAAGTCCAGAGCCCTCGTTCTCAATCCCACCTTCAGGACAGGTTCAGTCTCCCGAAGGCCAGTGCAGAGTCCGCATATTTACAACTAGGTAGCCCCCTAGCCATTCATCTCTCGGCGTATGCTGTTTCAACATGGATTGGGAGAGTTGCTGCCTGAAATTATTTCAAGACAGACATCCACCTGTAACTCATAATATAGCGATAAGCACCGATGTGTACCGGCCCGAAGAGACCCCAGGCATTTAAGGAGTTACCATCCCCTAGTTTAGCTATGCTATCCAGCCCTACAGTCGAGACTTAACTTCGTGGAGAGCTGTTACCAGCGACCACCAACTAGGAGATCAGAGCTATACTCCCACCTGTCACTCATTGCAGCCTGACACATAAATGCTACCTGTTTGTCATGTGTGCAGCACGTTTGTCCACTAATCAGTGCATTTGGTCAACATGTTACAGTTGACAACTACACATTTGATGTTGTCAAGAATTTTGTCTATCTTTGATTCAGCATTAACAACAAACACAATATTAGCCTGGAGATCCAGCGATGAATAAGTCTTGAAAGTACGCAATTGTTTAGTTAAAAAAATCTGTTGCGCTAGCCGTATTTTCAAGGGCTTGAGCTACCCAAAGTAAAATTAAGTTATAATGTGTCCACATGCTCTCGCAACTGTAGGTATGTAGATACAGGAGTCGGGAAAGTTGGATCTCTCATAGCTCAATGGAGCTGGAGTATATCACACGCATTGTTACGCTCTTTCATTCAGTTGTCGAAAAACCATCGTGCGCGTATGTTGTTTACGTCATCTTTTATGCACATAGAGAACATTTATCACTTTATTAAATTCATTATGATATGTATCATAATGCTTTCTCGTTCTAAATTAATTTTTTTCTCTTATCACTCATTTACCTCAAGACTGGCATAACTGAAAAAACATAAAGTGGGAGAAAAGCGCATTAAGGTTTTGAAATGAAAATGATGAAAATTTTGTCTACATAAACTCTTCTCACAAGACAAATTTATCAGATACGTTTTTGATTTTTTCACACAAAATAAAACATGAAATCGTAGATATTTCTGCAATTTAACTCAAAAATCACGTTTTGAAGTAAATAAGCGATATCAATAAATATGCACTACCATTTAAATTTTAGACAATAAATGTCATTCCCAATATTTTTTTTATTTTAAATTTTCTGCCACAACATTAATTTCACACGCGATTTCTGCAGAAAAAATTTTTTCGGTGCAGCCTATCTTCTCTCACTAAACACTTACATTTTTCATTTTGCCGAGCACTGATCTACATCCTCTTCATTCAGCAACTGCATATTATTGTCAACTGCGATCGGCATAGTACGACCCAGTAGGCAAGGGCAGGAGCTTGCAGGCCTTCTAGCAGGCCTTACCTGGTAAGATTAAGGCCTTACCTCCTTTCAAACTTACTTTCTTTTTTATATGAAACGTCCCGATAAGTAAGGCCTCATTTAGCAGGCCTGATAGAAGTACTCTTCGAGCAGAGCCCTTCTAAGAGCGCTTACCGTAGAAGGGGTCATAGAAGTACTTTGAAAAAATTAAATCTTAATACGTCGTGAGACTCTTAGTTAAATGTTTTTTTTATCTGCGTCAACCTCCCTTACGTTCATATTTTTAATGTTTATTTTTTGTGACGATTTCTTAATTTATAATTTCACATTGAATACACAACACTCTACCACTTTAGCATAACATGAAACAGAAGACCAACCTAGCAACATGCACACAGTTCCTTACTGCTAACCATGTATCAACTTTTGATGTCGTATAAGTACAATCTAATGACAAAAAAGTAATGTCGAATCATAAAACATTGCAATACTTGAAATAAAAAAATACATGAAGTCCTTCTTTTTTGCCTTCTATTATGAGGCCTTATAGCACTGCTGCTGTGGGAAGGCCTTATAGCACTGCTGCTATGGGAAGGCCTTATAGCGGTACTGCTGTGGGAAGGCATAATAGCACGCCTGCCGTGGTAAGGCATAATAGCATTTCATGAGTATACACGCAATGGAGTATAACTATTCTGCTAATTAAAAATTCACTACTTATAAAATTTACTTATTGTTAATATTGACAGATTGTAAATAAAAACAAAAATCATAGTAAAAAAAAAAAATTTTTTTTGTTATTTACATGAAAATTTAGTTTTGAGAAGGCCTCTTACAATCGGAGCAGTACTAGCAGGCTTTCTCTGGGGAAGGCCTTGCTCAATTGCCTGCTGGGGAGTAGTTTTTACAATACGTTCATACCTATGTGTGTTGTGCGGAATATCTTTTAAGTGCAATAATTTCTAAATCAAGGATTGATTTTGTGATAAAAAATGTTATCTCTCCGTTGGTGAGATTTTTCCGGACCCCCTCCCGCATATTTTGACTCACGTAATCAATGAACTTCCCTTTAGCTCCTAAATAAGTTCACACATTACAGTGAAATCCCAATAATTTGTACCCCTTGAATTGAAAAATCTCAATAATTCGTTACAAATTGCATACATTTAGGTGTCTTCCCTAATTCGTATTGTTTTTTTTTTCAATAAAATGCAAAGCAAATTCTATGAACTATGCTTTGAAAAAAAAAGTGAATCATTTTAGGCAGCTACAGCTTCATTTACCGTTTACTTCTTTTGATGGAATTGTTTGTGTCGTTCTTGCTCAGATTGTTATTTGCTTAACCAGAGATGTGTGAAAAGGAAGTGTATGAATGAAAAAACCTGTTGATTCGTGTTTCTCTTATTTGAACCTCGTTAAATCGACACCACGTTAAATAAAAACCGCTTTAGTTCTTAAAAATAGCTGGTCTCTTGCAATTACGAAATATAGGTATTTTACAGTACTTGATTTCTAATTTAGTTCAAAAGTCTAATCTTCATTGATTGAAATTCAATATTCAATATATTGTTGTTGAAACCTCAAGTAAATGATGTACGTGTATTCATTTATGCAATTGTGTTCACAAAAGTAACAGCGAACTTTAAGTTTTGAAGATCATCACGGTACTCATCTGATTGTGCATTCTGTCTATACAAACAATGTTGCTATTCCATTGGACTGTGTCCTTAACGCATTCATTTGCACCAGCAAAAAGGTTTTTTACTTGTAGCCAAATTTGTTCAGTATGTTATAAAAAGAAAGATGTAATGTGAACTGATTTTTAACATTTTTTTGTTGTAACAAGTAAGTAAATACATTTTAAATATGTATGTTAAGGTAGTACTGTGATTTTTTTTTACAAAACGGGTCGATCGAAACATTGCTCAAAAGAACAACGAATCTTAATAAAAACTTTCGATAAAAAATGATAGCTTTACCGGGAACATAAAATATTATCGGATGTTCAGCAAGAATGATTTGTTCTCGATTAAAATGAAAAGATCAGACCAAAACACGTAGTTTAAGTCGGGAAATGGATGAACGTTCTGACATTAAACCAGAAACGACCAAAGCTTCAGTACAGGTAAAATCAGACGACGGCTACTGTAAGCAGTGTGTCCATGTGCAAATTTTAGATTACTGTGTTTATAGGGTTGAAATACCGTGTTTTGAAGTAAAATACGGTGGATCAGCTAAAAAATTATGGTGCAAATTACCATTTTATTATACCCTGGTCAGAACGTTTGTAAAGGAAAAAAAAACGAGTATTATAATTTACGTAAAACCTTCTTATTAATTTCTATATAAATCATTATCGCAACAATATTGTGGTCAGAATCAGAAAAACTAGTTTTTGTGACTAGCTGTCAACATAAAAAACTAACTACTTAAAGATATTCTGATTCTGAATCTTCTAAATGGACAACTTCATTTTTGTACATTGACAGTTTAATTTTTTGAGTCATGGCACTGGTTGGCCTTTTTATTGAAAATATTGCCTGTTATTGTTTTTGTCAACAATTTATTTAATTTTTTAGTCTTAATATCATTGATATGAGTGAAAATACGGCATTGGAGTAGGGCTGAGAGAGCACACTAAGCATAAATTTTGGAAGTTCCTTGAACTTGTTACGCACTCTATGTCCTTTAACTCAGCAACCTAAAAAAACAGTTTATTTTATATTGTGAATATCAACAGTAAAATCAAATGAGGACAATAACAAACAGCTACTAACTTTGTGCAAAAATACACCAGCAAGTTCAGCTATGTCCTGCAGGTCTTTAGTTTGTTCTGCAATAATTGGAAAGTTTCTCCATTCATCATCCATTATTGGTTGATTTTCCATTGTTTTTGGACCAACACGTTGCAAAGTCCCGATTATCGAAGATAGTGAAGGTAATCTCTCATTAGCTGATGCTGACATGAAAAATCCTGAACGCATAGACAAAGTAGTAAGCACAGGGTCGTTAAGCCACTTTCTAATACCCACGCAAGCTCTGACAATAAATTTTCGGCAGATGCTTTTATGTCTTACAAAACCTTGTTCACTTGCGATTTCTGGCAACTGTAACTGCATACGAACTCCCAGTCATAGATATGTGTCTTCCAAATTCAAGTAACGGGTATTAACCGTTGGGTCTATTTCGTCCAATTTTGTTGAATATAAGTGAAATTACGGTGTAATACGAAAAGGTAATGCTTGTTAGCCGTAGACGGTAGATTGGGATTGATTACGGTGTATCTACCGTGTCATTGAGACACAGCCTGTGTGCCACATTTCACTGAATTAGCTTGCTTAGTTTTCCCGTAAACGTGATTTTAACAGACAGACAAACAGACAGACAGACGGACAGACAGGCAGACACACAGACAGACAGATGGACATACCTATAACGACTCAGGTAGTGACGCTGATCAAAAATATATGTACTTTTCTATACCTGCCACACCCCCTTTTATGCGTTACAAACGGAAAGACAAAGTGAATATACCCTCTGTGTAGGGTATAAAAAGCTATCAACCACATATACGCAATCAGAACACCGCATCCCCTTGCACAGCCAGTTTTTGTACCATCTCTATCTTTACATCTCTATCTATACATTGTATAGATTTGCTTCCGATTTAACCATGTTTCAATGATATCAAAATCCAACTGCGAGATCATAGCGAGAAGTGATTTAGATTTAGTATTAAGTCCAGAAAATAGTATTTAATGCGTCTACTATTATTATTAGTGCTATTTAAATTAATTGGGGCTTGGACTGTTGTTTTCCTGATTTTTGATAAAACTCAAATAGGCGCACCTTAACATTTGCGGGCCAGAGATCAGGAATAATTAAATTTTCATAACAAGCTTCGGAAACGCCCAATGAAAAATGTACTCTCTCAATAGAATTCAAACAAACATCCTTCTTAACCAGATTGTAACAAGATATATGATTTTTATCAACGCCAGCATGATTAGCAACCAATTCAATAATGTTTTCTGAGGTAACAGATGGGGCAAAAGAAGATAAATGTAACCATTTCCTACGATCAGCGACGTCCAGTTCTGAATTGCGAGTAGCATTAGAATCAACTGGTTTTGGTTTTTTCTATTGTTTTTTTTTCGCATTAATCGATTCCATCTAACAAGGAAACGACATCAAGCGAGAAGCAGCATTAGTTGGAGATTTAGCAGCAGCAGCGGCAGTAGCTGCATATGTTTTTGGAGCTTGTAATGTAAACGCAATGACAGCAAGAAGGGTATAAACAACAGCCAGAAATGGAGAAATTACATCAGCGGCCACAGCAGCATATGACGTAGAAGCATTTGTATTAATAACAATAACAACAGCATCATCAAAGTGAGTCACATCAACCGATGCCAATGACCGCGAAATTACATTATGAGCAGTGGATGAAAGAAAATATCATCCTCATCTTTCAAGAGATCACCAACATTGTTTTTAGAAGAGCGATAGCAGAGGTTAGATTTTTGAAGCACAGCTAAGACTGCAAAGAATGAAGCTCAATTTGTAAGTCATAATAATTTTTTGAATAAGTAACTTTTTACCGTCTAGTAAAGAGTTTACCATGAATAGAGCGCGCGCATTTTCAGTTCAAAGAGCAGACATGTCACTAAACACAATTCGCAGAGTAATTTCGCGGCTATTGCAGTTTGTTGATGTGATGAAACCGGTTTATGTTCATTTTGCACTATTTCGGCGTTAGTTGACGACGTCAGAGGAACCAAGTTTTCGTGAAGTGACTGCGCTGGTGAGGAGAACGAAAAGACTTACGGCGCTCTGCCATACAATTTTTACAACAGAAACAATTGTTTAATTTTGGATGTATCCCAGATCAATTGGCAAATTATTAACACAAGCTAAGTGCAAAAGATTCTTGTACTTGCCAAATTGGGTTGATGGCCTTTTGATCACAGAGACCGCTGGAGGTTTCTAAATTTGACTCTATTTGTGTGAATTGTATCGCATCTTGACAAAGCGGTAATATGTTAGAAAAAAAATTCCCAAAAATACAATTTCCAAACAAAAATAAAGAAAATTTATTATATAGATAATAATTTTTGTGTAACTTTGAAGTTTGAGGCTCTTTCATACATAAAGTGATAAAATTGCAAATTTGCGTAGCCATTTAAAAAAATTGGTGGTGTTCAGCGAGAGCTTAAAGATCAAATGGGACTGATTGTCGACCATGTCAAGCAGTAATACGGTACTACAAACGACGGAAATACCGCTCGACGATTTTTTTCCGATGTGAATACTGCAACAAAAATAAGAAACCTGCATAAGGACTTATAATTGAATTTTTCCTTTATATCGAAAATTATATCTTGTGGAAAGACCAATCAATAATCAATATCAAAGAATTAAATTTGCTTCTGCTAAGAATGACAGACTTGTGCCTTAATAAATATAGTTGGTACTATATGCCCAGTTAATTGCATAAGGTGTTAATACGCGGGACGGAAGTTATCAGGTACTTCGATTTACCAATATGTATGTAATTTCAATATGAAAAAATTTCAAAAATATTTGGAATTTAGGTATATTCTATTTAGAGAAAACCTTTAGCAAGTTTCCTGTCTGAGGAAGCTTTGGATTCAATTCAAAAGATTATAAGCAACTGTAAGCTTTCCCACACAAAAAATCACAGAGTGAAGAATTAAAGACGTGAAGATACAAATGAAGATCTTAAGCGGTTTTTCATTTTGTTATCTGAGCCAGGACTTGTATCAAAAAGCAATCTTATATCAAGTGTGCCAAATCAAAATGATAAATGTATTTTAAAATATTTAGTTGAAATTAATAATAAAGATACAGGGGAATTAGTTATTTTTGCAGAAATGTTATTTGACTTAGAAGATGAGGGTTCATTTCTGATTCAATTATTATTAAAAAAATTTTATTCTCTTGTTCTTATGTCGGCGCTAAAACTCACTTAGCAAAGTTTTTTTTGAAAACTTTTTTATCTTAATATCATATACCCAATGTGCACAAAAACGGATGCGTATCCGTAACGGATCCGAAACAGACCTCATAAGCGGAAAAACCGGAATCTGCTTTTTCGTATCCATAACGGATCCGAAACGGACCTCATAAACGAAAAAAAAACATAAACTTGTGCAAATATAAAGAAAGCAAAATGGAGTGAACTAATAAATAAATTTTTGCAAATTAATAGCTCTAAATACGCAAAACCTAATTTACAAAAAAAAAAGAGAAAAACTATCTTACATTAAAGTGAACCTATTTAGATTAAGTCTGAATACATAAAAAAAATACATAAATATGTAAAAATCAACAAAAGACTTAGAATTACCTAAACTTATCATAAAATAAATGAACAAAAACAAAAATAACACTAGCCAAGACAAAAATTGTACAACAACAACAATCAACTACGACGGAGCAGCTTACCCGTACGTAAATATAAGTTTATGCATATACACCTACCTTTATAATATATGTAGTATATTAGGGAAATTTTAGTTCTTCTTTTTTCTATACATTAATTTTATGTAGTTCATACAATTGTTCATTACTTCGAAATTACTATCTAAATGTATTTTAATGTTTACCATCATCAATATATTGCCACCGCGGTGTAGAATAAGTTAAGTACAATTAAAAATACTAGAATTAAAAGTAAGATTTAAAAAGAATAAGTGTGAATTTAAAATTAAAGAAAAATCTTAATTGAAAAAGCAAAAAACAAAAAAATTAAATCAATTCTTTTAATTACATAACAAAAGATTGACATTTGCTAGGTAGATAATTTAGGGGAGATGCCATAGGTAGAGTTACCGTGATGCCATACCCATAAAAATTCAGAATTAGCGACCTGGGGTTTTACTTTCTCTGCTACCCGTTAGGAAAATTACATTTAAAAAGAATTTTTACATAAATTTTCTATGCATACGCCACAAAGCGGCAACGGGAAAATCGCGCCCTAGCCGGGGGACATGTTTCATATTTTGAGTTTGTTCCATGAATTTTCCAAGCGTAACAAGGGGTAAGAAAGACAAATTGCCAAAAATACAAATTTTGAATAAGAATGTAGAAATTTATTTATTTTGTTGTAAAGTAAATAAATTTACTGAAATTAAATTTTTTAAATAGTTTGCAAACTCCTAGTTATTAAATCTTTTTTCTAAAGGATTTTGTTTTATTTTATCAATAAATCCTAGCATTTTTAAAGTACTTAACAAAGAGAATAAATTTATTTGTTTTTTGTCGACTGACATTATTAATTATTTGAATTAGTGACTTCAAGTGATTTTTTGTGAGGAGTGTGTAATGAGGAAGTTACGGACTTATGTCCAAGAAAAAAGGCCATGATTCAGAGGCAAATGGCTAAAAAAAGACATTCGCAACGGGAAATAGCTTCTAAAATTGGAGTTTCGCAAAAATCTGTGAACAGGATGAAGTTAATATATGAAGCCGAATTATCCCTCTCACCGAACTAGAAGGTAGTTGTGGTAGAAAACCAAAAATTACCCCCAGGTTGAAAATAAAACTTGTTCTGATGGCTAAAAAAATCGTAAGGCAACAAGCAGAGAGTTGTCAAACTTGGCCAAAGTATGAGTTTTAAAGAAATTCTTTCTTCCTATCTTCTATGTGGTTTTTTCAGATGAATCCATATTCTCCATAGGTGAGGAAAGGAGTCAATATGAGCGCAGAGTTTGTAATGAAGAGTTTCACCAGTATATACATAGTGAAGGGCACAATGAGGCAAGAACAATACATAAAAGTGCTCGAAACAAGAATGGTACCACAGGTAAATGAGTGATTTCCATCCAAAAGATTCGTTTTTATGCAAGATGAAGCCCTTTGCCACAAAGCAAGATAAGTTACAAAGTTTCTTAATTATTCTGGCATTGAAGTGCTTCCTTGGCCATTAAACAGTTCTGATGCGAGTCCCACATTGAAAAATTGTACCCCATTGTAAAAAACAAATTGAAAAAACCAACTATAACAAGTAAACCTAACTGAAGAGCTAATAAAAATGGCATTAATGTACATTAAAAATGGTTTTGATTTTACCCAAATATGATTAATACTTTTTTTAATTTAATTCTAATCACAGTCGCACGGGACATTTCGCAGTATAGTATATTTACTGTATAGTATATTTATTTTAAGTATTGTACATTAAGTCTTAAACTTTTATAGTACATCAAAAGAAATAATTATGTATCCATATAAATTAATTAAAAAATTGTAACTAAGTACAAGTATGAAAATAAATAAAACTTGCTAATAAATAGCCCTTATAATAAAGAAGAAATATGAACTAATTATTACCTAACTTAATCCAAAATTAATAAGTTCAATAATAGCAGTGAGAAGAAATAAAAAATAAAAAAAAAAAAAATTAATAAAAAAATATGAAAAATTAATACACAGCTGCTAAAGCCTATTCCTATAATAATTAAAAATTGCATGTTTGAAGCTACTCGGATTTATATTCCGTTTAACATTAGTTGGCAAAGAGTTCCATAGCTTATTGATGCTGATGAAAAAGTATCTGCTCGCATTAAGATAGTTGCATCTTGGAATTTTCAATTACAACGACTTTACGGACTGACAAAAACTTATTTTATTGAACAAATAAGCAGGAGTCTGAGAGTGCATTAGCCTGTGCAAAAATACAATATTGCGCATATCTAGATAGTCTTTTAAACTGCAACCCAAAATACTCCTACTCCATACAGAGATGTGTTCAAACCTACCAATTCCATAAACATATCCAACTGAACTATTAAACGCAACATTGAGTTTATGCATTGACTGAGCATCAAGCTCACCAAACACAGCATTAGAGTATAGTATGTGAGGCATGATTAACATAATGATAAGTCTGCGTCGGGTGTTAATGGGTGTGAAGCTTACAGAGTTTCGTAAATGGCGTAAGGTACCATATATTTCACCAATAACAGAGTTGATATGGTTTGTACACGTAAACTTCGAGTTTAAAATAATGCCAAGATTCCTAGCTTTATTCACAAATTCCAAACTTGTAGTGCCGATGGACAATTCCGGTATCCCTTGTAAGCTCAAATTACTTCTACTTATTGGTAAAACTTTTGATTTGTAAGGATTAATAACTAAATAATTATCGCTAGCCCACTTATTAATAGCAAATAGATCTGTATTAAGCCTAAAGGTTAAGTCCTCAACCAATCCTATAGGCCTTGAGAGAAAAAGCTGAATGTCATCAGCGTAAGCGTGAAGCGAGGCGTGTCTACAGACTAAAAAAATATCATTAATAAACATGGAGAACAATAACGGACCTAGAATAGAACCTTGCGGAACCCCTAAGTTAACCGCCCTAAAAGAAGAAAACGTGTTCCCAACTACAACCCTCTGAAATTTACTTTCTAAATAATTAGACAATAATTCGACTGCACTGTCACTAAATTGAAAAAAAGATTTCAATTTAAAGCACAATAGGGGGTGATTCACTGTGTCAAAGGCTTTGGAAAAATCCAAAAGGCAAAGAAGAGACAGTTGATTGGCATCATAATAGGGCCTAATATCCTCAATTATTTTCATAACTGCAAAATGCAGGCAAAATACTAACTGGTCTGTAATCACTAAGTGTAGAAGGAGTGCCACTTTTAGCAATAGGAACAATACAAGCCACTTTCCATATATTGGGAAAATTAGAACTAGTTAAGCAATAATTTATTATGTGGGTCAAAGGTGACAAGATATGCACCAAAATCAATTTTATAAATCTAATGGGAATTTCATCATATCCAATTGCTTCTGATTTAACTCCATTTATACTCTTAGCCACAGTATATTCATAAACTGCAGAGAAATAAAAAGAGTTTATATCAGGATCTATATTAGGTTCTGACAGCAGAGCATTGGAGAAAAGTCCTAAAGGACTACTATTAAGAAAAAATGCATTTAATTATTCAGGCTCAAGATTGCATGCAGTTCCGTTTTTCGTAAAAATTTTATATTTTCTGATATTTTCCCATAGTTTTTTGGAAGATAGCCTTATATTTAGTTTAGAATTTAAGAAACTGATTTTCTCCTGCCTAATTAACCGCGTCACTATATTTCGAGCCTTACTGAATTCTTCCCAGTTTACTGAAGTTTGTTTTTTCTTCCATTTAGAAAGAAATCTATTCCTTTTCTTTAAGGCTTGTAAAACTCGATTAGTAAACCATGGACAGCTAGAATTTAGGGCTTGTGCCGTTCGTAAAGGAACATGACGATCAAACAAAGAACCAATTTTATTCACAAAAAATTGCAGTTTCAAATCAACTGAATCCTGATATCAACAATCATCCCAGCAAACATAAGGAAGTTCAGTATTCAAGGCATTCACGTAAATGGATTTATAATCTTGATACGTAAAACTAACAGGAGACATTACACAACCAAGTTTAATATTCAAACAACAGAAAATTAAGTCATGATCAGACAGAAAAGACAGCTGATCAAATTTTATCACAGGGGCTAAATCAGAAACAAGAAAAACATCTAGTAGACTCGGTTCACAATTCCCAGAAAAACGAGTAGGCATACATGAATTTACAAGTTTCAATCCACATAACGTAAAATTATTACAAAAGTTCTCAGCTACAATATCATCAAGGAGCAAATTCACATTAAAATCCCCAGTAACAATTACAAAATCAAACTCAGTTAGCCTAGTGCTCAGGTCAGAGGAAAAGCAGTCAAGACGACAACAAGATCTTAATAATCCCCTTCTATTACATCTATCACTTCTAAACAATTTAAATCCAATCATATCATAACACGAATCAGGAACACCATAATTGAACCATGTTTCAGTCACGCACACCACAACAGCACCAGAATTTTCAAAAATGCATTTACCACAATCCAATTTTATGCCATTTAAACTTCTCGCATTAAAGTGAATTACTTTCAAACCTTCATATAGCCTACATAGTACATTTACCAAGCTTTTGTAATTATCACCAGCATCACTTAAAATATTAGCCAAACTCAACTAAAAAAAAGTTACTACTAGCAGCTCCGGCCATGTAATAATTAAAAATGGTAAACATGAGTAAAAATAAGAAACACTAAAAAAAAAAGAATAGATAATAAAATAAATAAGAAAAACTAAAAGCTAAACAAAATATAAAAATAATATTAAATATATTTTTAGAGTCACCCTACGTTACAGTTCCAGCGACGCAATTCACATTATCTCTTGAGTAAACACACACCGCATCGCTCTCACGACTCTTTCTAATAAATACGTTCCCACGTAAAGAAAACACAGCAGCTAGCCGATTCTCTCGTTTCCTCATGCCTGCATACTGCATTATTGAACGGTTAGCCTTAGTTAAGCTCTCATGGAAGTAAAATTTCTGCTCACTACCGCAGTCAATGTCATTGAGCGTTAGTTGTCTCTTTTTATTTTTGCAAAAAGTAGCAGGAGCCCTAAACAAATTGTTACGCTCAAGTGATGAAAAAAGTTTGATTATGATAGCAGCATTTTTGTTCTTGCTATCTCTGATTCTTAAAATATTTTTTGTTGTACGAATATCGCTCCCAATAACAGAACAAAATTTAGAGAAAAGGTTAGGAAGGTTCTCATTCTGCACAAAGGGGATTCCGTGTAGAATGACGTCAGAGGCAACAGCATCATTCTCAAACTTCTCTACTTGCTCACAAATTTTCTCATTGAAAGCTGAAGGAACTACATCATGACTGCGATCTTCCAATTGTTGTTTGAGAACAATTATATCGCTCTTTTTTGTGCTGATTTCGGCACACGCAGCTTCAATTGCAGACACTCTCCGCATTACATCTTTCACCACATTTTTAAAATTAGCAAACTCAGCCGCCACTTCTCCCAGCCTCTCCAACACACGATCCTCAATTGACTTCATTACGCCGCTCAACTGCCCCACGATGCTCTCTTTCAATGAAGAAAATTTGGCGCTAAGTGTAGCATCAGAGTACAAGGGCATTGCAGCAGGCGATGACTCACCAATGAGTGAGTTGCATACAGCAGGAGAAGAAGTTGTTGGTTGTTGTTTAAGTGAGTTGACAGTGGTTCGAGCACCTTTAGGTTGCAACTGCGACATGGCTTATGCGACAACAATATTAGAAAAATCAGCAAAATCAAAATCACCAAACTACTTACAGTAAACTTACGGAAAATCGCAAACAGCACAGATATTGGTAACAGCAATATTTATCTACAGCTTAATTCAAAAACGGTCTAATTCGGTTGGTTATTACTTAATTAAAATGCGATTTATTGCGGACACTAGAAAAACACGTCTACTCGCTATGCAAGACTTCTATCGCACGGAACATTTTTTTCCATCATGGTATTTATGTTTTTTCTTTTGCTTTTTTACGAAATTATATATAAATAAGCTTAGTAAAAATGTTTTTGAGATACACCAATCTTACAATTTACCCATTAGAGATTTTCAAATGAAGCATTAGTTTTAATTAACTTGCGGCATTCAGTGTTGTTTTTGGCAATATCAGTATGATTTTCAACACACGAAACAATATCATTTTCAGACATTGTTTGCTTGAAAGATGAGATATGAATCCCTTTGCACACGCACATATTGAAATCATTATGACCTGCATTTCCACCTAGTTTACTAGTTTTCGTTCGAACAATGCTCCAACTGGGCAATTTCTTAGAACCAGCAAAAACAACAACACCACCATTATAATTATTATTACGAGAAGCATGTGAATCAGCAGCACCACAAACAGCATTAGAAGCTACAACATTTTTTTGTGTTGATACAAAATACAAAAGGCGTCGTGACTATAGGCAAAGAGACGTTAATAAAGAATTAATATCTCCAACAATATCATCGACAGCAGCAGCAAGACCAGCAATAGACAAGCGATGAACGCGTGAAGAAACTGCGGTAGATAGCAATGATGAAGCCTCAACCAAAAGTGGGAGAGGAGTAGAGACGGCAAAACAGCAGTATTGTTGTTAAAATATGCGGTATCATCACTGTAAATGTTATTATTGTTATTAGCTACAGGCAGAGCAGCAACAGCGGCAAAAGAGATTAGTGAATTCGTGGATGCACTTGTAGTGGGAGTTATCTCTTCATTATTTCTGTTAGACATGGAGAACGTAGGCAAAGCAAAAGAAGCAAAAGATTTCGGCGAGCAAGAAATCGGTTGTCGATCAGCAGAAGAAGAAAACTCACCAACACCAACAATTTGAATGTTACCATCAATTTTGATTGTATCCTCAAACGAAGTTTCATTTTGTGGTTTTTGTATCGGAAGTATTGTTAAGTTGATACACAAATTTTAGCCTTCATTCTCATAAATTTAAAGTAAAACACAAAAATCCGAGTTTTTTGCGTGTCAAAATACTAATGCCGATTCTGTCTAATGGTTTATCTCAAATAATTTTTGATGGACTCTAAGCAAGAAAACGATCTCTCACTACCGCAGTTCGTAAAAGTCATCCATAGAGACATTATTTTTGCAATGTCAAAATTGGGAAACGCTGTATCAAGAGCATTTTCTTTCAATTTGTAATTAATGTTATACGATTCGAATTGACTTTTCCCGGATATCAGCACAATTCGTAGTTTCCATATTTTTGGCATCTTTCCAGTTCTTACTCGGCAAAGAAGGGAGAGAGAGTAAACTTCGACTACTCAAGGAGTAGTCTGTAGCTACTACTCAACCTAAGAAATACGTTTATAGCCGGCATAAAAATTTCCCACCAGAGCGGTGGGAGTTCCTGTGCATCAACAACCTGGCTATGTGCTATATAATGTATCCTATGCTCTTTTCATCGATGTTTGATGCGTATGGTGTGAGAGCGAGTATTTCTCTTTGTGTAAATTAAAGAAACAGCTTTATATTTTTTTATTTATTGCGAAACAACTCGCTTTATTTAATGTCTATTTCTTACTGACTACTTGCAATGAATTTACTTTAATATTGTGCGTTAGTATCATGTTATTCCTCCGTAACTATGCAAAGGGACAGTTAATTTAGATGTTGTTGTTGTTGTTGTTGTTTTTAAAGAAAAGTTAGGCTTAGCATTAGCTTAAATGCAAGCGGCTGTAGCTCTCCGTTAAAGATTTGCACACGACACCAAAATAGTATGATTCTTGCAATTATGTTGTTGCCTTGCAAGAACTTGAAGGTTAAAACATTAAGCAGGTGCGGAACGCAGGGCGCAGTAATGAAATTGTGTCTTAATTAAAGCTGCGATTTATGCCCCATTAACTTGTATATATACTTTTTGGTATACATAGATAGTTTCCTTTTTCAATTTTGCTTGTACTTTGAGGCATTTCGACTACCTTATAGTAAATAATAATTTCACCCAAATTGCAGCAACATATTTGTTGAAAAAGAGCCGTTAAATCTTTTTTTATTAATTATTCTCTTTGAACATAATTTGATCGAATTGTACAGTCATTAGAGGTAACCGATATTCGTGTGAACTTACACAAATCGGTCAATGCTTTTTTAACAAACAAAGATAACACATGGAACAATTTAACCTGGTAATTGGTGGCACAAGTTTCGCCTATTACCACATATAGTATATCGTGCATATACAGATTAGAGCGGTTCAGAAAATGTTTTACGATATGTCAGCGGATTGCAATAGTATTATATGTCTAGACGAAGCTTCTTGAAAGGATTTTCACCAATATTGAAAACTGGAATGGCACCCCTTGTTTCAAAAAAAAAAAATTTTTTTGATTATAAAATGTTGCAATTTTAAGATGTTATTAAATTTACCAACAAAGAGGGTATGGTTTCTGGACTATTATCGATCGAGGAATTTTAATTCGTGGTTACTTTTTCTTCTTCTTCTATATTTATTATATAAAAATTTGAAAATTGACAGAAAAAATTAAAAAATACAGACTTTCCACGGAGTGGAAGTACGGAGTGCTGTGCTTATGCATTAGAATGCACAACCTATGCCTTAGGGCTTTTACAAAAATAATTGTGCACCGGGTGCGTAGGGCTTGGGCATCCCAGGTTTAGACATATAAGACAATAAGTATTCGTTGACACATCGTAAATATATGGAAACGTTTTTTTTCTGAGTCGCTCTAATACATATGTTACCGGCCAAACTAGGTTTTAGGATAGACTAGTTTTTCCCAGCCCAAACTAGTTAGTTCGAAGTTGTTAGGATGAACCAGTTCAGCCCAGGATAAGCTAGGGTTATTATTTACTTTAACGGTCTCACTGCCAATTTTCTTGAAATTTTAATATGTTAGGGTAAGTGGTTGGCCGTCGGCCGCGGCTCAGGGGTTACATCCTTAAATATGGCCAATGCAGCCTTCGGTTGCGATTCACTACACTATGTTCACCACGGGCTTCGCTAATACATCAGCTTTGGATATACTACAGTGAGCCACGACCGAAAGCTGCCACGGAGCCGATGCTGGGAGTATTGGAGGATGTAAACCTAACAAACTGAAATTTTCCTAGGCTAAAGGGGTTTATCCTAATACGCTTCGAATGAACTAGTTGGCCTAGGAAGAACTAGCTTATTCCAAAAACTAGTTTATCCGGTAACATATATACTTTTTGGTTACACTCGTTCGTTTGCACTCGTTTTTATTTTCGGTCTTATGCAAAATACAGCATAATGTTTCGTGTGTATTATGGAAATTTCATTTTATATGTAATTGATCTTACAAATTTGTATTAAATTAAAAAAAAACTGCATGAGTTAAAAAAGTTATAGCAAAAAAAATTAAATACTTAAAAAATCCTCTTTGTGACCGCTTGTAGAACAGATACCGATCATAAGCCTTGATAGTCAGAGGACTGCAATGATCTACAAATTTCGATATCACCGTGTCTATATTTCTTCTTTCATCTGCTGTCAATTTAATTGTCAAAATACAAACAAAAGTAGATCCAATTTTTGAAAAAAATGTGTCAAACTTTAACAACAGTCTTATAGGTATCGAATAATACATTCCCATAAAAATCGTGTTATCTATCCATGAGCCCATTTTGGTTGGTCCGAGCATTTTCCTGTTGGATTCTTACACAGCAAGTACTCAAGAGAATTAACACAGCTCATTTCTTAAAAAACGTTCATATAAATAAGATAATGTAGAAAAAGGGCTGTAATCCGTGATGACATTTGAGTTTTATGAAAATGTACTGAAGCGAGACTGAATAAATACTTTTTTGAAGGCGATTGTACTTTCCTTCAAAACTTACCAAAATTTTATAAAAAAAAGTAATTATTTGTATACGCATACTTCAGTTATGTTTGCTAAAAAAATAAAAGGTCGTTCGATTTTTGTATGCGAAATGTTCTGGAAATTCAACCATTATTCCGAAGACACTACATAAAAATTTGTCGAATATACTGACACATATTTTTCACAACGCAAATGTACTGAATAAAGTACAAATATACCGAAAATGCCATCTTTGGTTTGAATAAATGATGTTCTTATAGCTTTTTTAATGAAATTACGAAAGTTTCAAGCTCTGCTTTACGCTGTAATAAAAGTTTCTTTTACTATTTTTTTAGTGACGGAAGGAGTCGCTCAGGAGTGTATTGTGCAGCTAACGCGTGTATAGAACAAGTTATTCAACATGGAGAAGTTGATGTCTTCCAAGCTGTTAAAACCGTTCGTCGTCATCGCCCACAACTCATTGAAAACATGGTAATGAAAATTCGAAATCATATGAATGATAGAATAACATATTAATTTTTTAGACCGAATACAAATACTGCTATGATCTTGTACTTCACTATGTTTTACACTTCCTTAACAAATCGAACTAAGCAAAAATTAACTTTCATGGATTGGCATTGAAGCGTCTTTGCAGTTTACCAATAAACTTTAATTTGAATATTTGCCGGTTTAATTTTAGTTTTTTAATTGACAATTTTAGTTACTTGATTGATGCATAAAATGATTGAGAAGGCGAAATAACATATTATAATTTCATGTTAAATGTTATTTAAATAAAGTATTATGTATTACAATGCATTGGTGAAGAATCGATGCTTAAACTTTGTGTTCTTTTTATCACTATACTCATTCAGGGCAAACACAGCGCTTAAAAAATATCTGGTAAGTCAAAAACTGACGAAGGACCGATCGAAACCATAAGTGTTTTAGAGCAATATTTTTTGAAAGACTCGATAAGCGAAGTGAAAATAAGATTCGCACAAAATTACATTTTCCTGTGTTGAAAAAGAAAATATTGATTTGGAGAAAGTCAAACTCTTAGAGACTTTGGGCATATGACTTCCATCCCTAGCGGAAATTACAGTGGTCAGTAGATTTTTACAAACACGATAGAGATCCCTTATTTAGCAAACAGCGATTTCAATTTTCAGCAACGAACTGCATTGGCTAAACACATTATAGCTGCGGAGCCGGTTACCTAATAGGATTTGATCGTGCGGTAGAGGTTGAAAAACATGAATTCTTAGTTATATAATAAGTACAAACAATCCCTGTCTCTGGTTTCTTCTACGTTATTAATTGAGTCCCTTTTGAAAAGAAAGTACCATAAACAACCCTATCAGTTCTGCAGCTTTTATACTAAAAATTGGCATTTAAAAATTGATATATTACAAACATTAAAAAAAATTGAGTACTGAGTAATTTTCTGTTTCTTGGCTGACGGGTTCTTTTTACTTATAAGAAACAGTATCAGGAGACCGACCCCAGTTCGGATTTTCGTATTGAGGTTAAAAAAATCGAAAAAATATGCAATATCCATTTATATTGAAAATAGTTGAATTAAGGGAAAAAATATGGAAAATATTTAAATTTTTAAAAGAGGTTGATAAAATATGGAAAATATTGAAAAACATTAAAAGAGGTTGAAAAGTATGGAAAATGTTGAAATGGGTTGAAAAAACCGAAAAATGTTGGAATGTCGGATAAATGGAAAACATTTCAAAAAGATGAATGAACCTGAAAATATTTGGAAACAGGTGAGAATCTGAAAGAGTCTAAACAACATTGAAAATGTTGAAAAAACTAAAAAAGGTTGAAAGATGTTAAAACAATTGGAAGAGATTGAAAAACTCGAAAAAAGTTGAATGCACTAAAACACCTTAGGCCACTACAAAAACCGCACGCAAGCCACAAAATCGCGATTTTCACTCAACTCGCTGACTCCAAGTGACCCAAAGTAACTCAGAGTAAAACGCCTCCATTAGTTCTCACGTATTGAGTGACTACCTCCGAGATACTCCAAAGGACAAGGCAAATATCCTTATAGCAATAAAATCCAAAAAATCGCTCGGCAGATCGTAATTAGATGCGATTGATTTTTTGCGCCAACGTGGCGTATAGGTATTATAGTGCAATTCTAAAGTTTGTACTTTAAAAAAAGTACACCCATAGTACACAACATAAATATAATATTTAACGATTTTCGTATGTATGGGAGGTGCCAAGCCCACTATCATAATCCCGTTTAAAACTATTTAATTACAAAGCTTACAGTAACCGACACCTGTACACCAAACTTAAAGTAAATTACCCCATAGCACACTAGATGTAATATCACGCCCACTGGTACTATTACATGGGCATGAGATAAGTTATGGCAAGTATATCTACCATGCAAAATTTCATAACGACTGCGTTGATAATTCTTCAATTGTAAAGTTTATAAATATCGTGGGTTGTGCCACGCCCTTCAACGAGTCTTGTCAGTATAGTGATATGGCTTGTTATGATGACTGCCTTTAGTGGTGTTAACTTTAAAATTTTTATCAAAATCGTCACTGCCATTAACGAGTAATATTGAATCAAAATTTTTAATTTAAGATATTTATGAACTGCATATGTCTACCAGATTTCATTACAATATCTTGAATGGTATGCGAGGTATGACGTTATAAAAATTAAAGTATAGGGCTGTGCCACGCTCCTGCAAGGGCCTTTGAAAACTTAAAATTAAACTCAATCTTGAGAAGAGGCACTTCCAGCGCTGCATTTTCGAAGGCAGACGTTCTTGAGCACTTAACGTGCTATATTAAGGATATATCTATATTAAACTAATAACGTGCAAGTTTTGTTATTCTAAACTGATATGAAAAGTACTTAACTTCCACAAAAATATATCCTTGTCAAACTGCAAGTAAACAAAACCTGAATGGAAAAATTTTTATGAATTTTTAAATAAATTAACTTCATTTATCTCGTAAACAAAAGTAATTGAAAAGGATCATTATGTATTCTTATGTACATATGTAGATTGAAAAAATTTAGTAAAAATGTACATAATTTGTTGGGCAGTATGACCGGTAACTTTATCACTTTATCGGGCGAGTCCTGCACGGTCATTCGAAGATCATTCACCATGAGTGTTAAGCCGTTGATGGTCAGATGTAAAGATATCTCTAATTCATTTTGCTGACGACAATACATCGGACAAGATCAACGTGGAAAATAAATATAATATAAAAAAGCGACCATTCCTTCCTGTAACTAAATCTGTGTAGTTAATTCTATTGTACAAGTTTATTTAAAATTTAATTGGAAGGACATAGAGTGCTGAGAATAAGTTACGGTTCTGCGTATAGTTAAATTAAATTTGTTGGGGAAAAAAATTGAAGACACATGGACTTACGAGCAATTCCACCAAATGAAAGTTAAGATGGAGGAATAAGAACGTGAATAGTGGATAAAAATATAATTAAAAGCATTCAGGGATATTAAAATTCAAATATCCGCAACTTAAGTCCTGAAATTAAATTCTTCTGTGATAAAATTAGAGACCAAGTTCCTTGTAAATTTGTTTGTGTAAATGTTCGATTCTTTGATCAAATTTAATAATGCGAATAAAAGACAATTACCCATTTTTCCCTGCGTTTCGTTTGGTGATTTCCAACTTCTTCAGAGTGTTTTATTGAACACTAGCTGCAAAGCCCGCCCATACAACAGGCGGCGACATAGCGGAGTATAAGTGTACTGGACGATATCCTTAGAAGAGATATACCTATTACCGACCGCGGCGTTCAATGGACTGGAAGAACTTGCTTATGCAGTTGTAGTGCTTCACCCGAGGCGAGGCGAGGTTCTATTTTTGTTCTCCGTCTCGCCTCGTTTCATAAATTTGAGTCTTGTCTCGACTTGTTCTCGGACGAGGTCTTGAAATCACATACCTCGCCTCGCCTCGGTAAGAACCGAGGATTTTATTAAACTGAAAAAAAAAAGATCAGCCCTGTATATTGTCGGCATTCAAGTAAAATTGACTATCTGCAAACAAATAATAAGTGGGTGGCGCTAATTAATCGTTTAATTATGTTTACATTCTCTAAAATTTTGCTTGTATGCCAACGATATATTCAACTAGCAAAGCCGGCTGGCGTTGCTTCGCCTCAAGAAGTAAAATAAAATATATTTTATGTTTGGTGGATTGAATCATATATGATGATTGATGAGCTATGATGAAAGTATTTCTTTTCTTATGTGGGATGACGTGGCATTGTCCATTTTTATTCAAATCCAGCTAAGCTACGAACCTTTTACAAACTATAAGAATTA
This sequence comes from Meiosimyza decipiens, assembly GCA_963680825.1. Classification (NCBI taxonomy): domain Eukaryota; kingdom Metazoa; phylum Arthropoda; class Insecta; order Diptera; family Lauxaniidae; genus Meiosimyza; species Meiosimyza decipiens. Next base: position 33,053,669 of record OY804261.1, read on the forward strand.
TGTGTACCAAATTTACCATTACCATTTACGAGATATAAAAAAAAGGTTTACTCATCTGCGTCAAGTAATTGATGATACCAAAGTATGCTACGAACCTTTCCCAAATCATAAGAAACATAAACATATGCCAAATCTTCAGGCGATCGGTTGAACGGTTTCGGACATTAACAACAAAGTTTTTTACCGAACGTTGGGGTCCCCTTATTAAATCTTTCGTCATATAATAATAACAAAAGAGAGTAGTAGCTGTATTACTCTAACTCTCATTCGATTAGAGATCGTTTTAGTACTGCTGACTCTAAAGACCAAAGATATGACGAAATATATGAACTCTAAATAAAAGTAGCCTAAACTGAGCTTCTTAATGTGAAAGCAATGTGTTGTGAGTTCGGTGTGAATTGGTTAACCGGTCTTCGAGAAAATTATGTATTAAAAATATTTTTGTATGGGGGCCACCCTAAACATGCACTCAAAATAAAAGTTTTATAGCCTTATCCATGCTTTCCAATAAATAAATATCGAGTCAAATTTCAAAAAATAGTATCAAAACAAAAAATACTGCACTTACTTCCGATACGAGCAAGTGTTAAAGCGAGGCTCCTCGTTTTTAGAACCGAGAACGAGGCGAGAACGAGGCGAGGTGCTGGTGTGATTTCGCCTCGCCTCGGTCGAGCGAGGCAAATTTATTTTTCCACCTCGCCTCGTTTTCGCCACGGTCTCGCCTCGTTCTCGCCTCGTTGAACGAAGTTGCCTCGCAGCCTCCGTGCAGCACTATGCAGATGTCATATTTACCTTCGCCATTAAGCAATTCCAACGCCAAAAGTCTCATTCGTGTTTAAGTAGTGGTAGAGTAAATGTGATGCATGCCGAAATATGGCATTTATTATTGTTGAATGGCATTTGTTTATTGCGTAAATATATATGAAATATATTCCTGATAAAAATTTTATTCTACCTATCGATAAACAGAGGTCGCAAAAAGTTTTATATATTACAAGTGGCATGCTCCGGGTCCGATTTGGGCATATTTTTTTAACTGACTTGATTCCTATTGATCTGACTTTTATTTATATAAAATGTTTAAAAATTTTTTTCCGTGTGACTTGTAAAATAGTGCAGAACATATTTTTGACCGGCATTTATTTATTTTTTGAAAATGGTCAGATTTAATTTGTGGCCAGTTAATAGGAAGCGAGATAATAGCGAAAAACTGTTTTTGTGAACTTGACCTTGAAAATCAGAATGTCACATTACATTTGACCTTTTAAGCATTGATTGCTAATTTTATTTGTTCGGATATGGTCCCAAAATGGTTCATCCCGAGAATAGAATTTCTACCTTTCCTCATCGATTGGTGCAAAAAAAAATCCATAATCATAATAAAAAATCCACTTTGGACCTTTCCACATCGATTAAAATCCATTTTGAACCTTTCCTCATCGGAATAGTGAGACAAACATTTATTTTCACTTACTAATTTTATTTCGTCGCTCGCCGTCACTCCAAAAGTTCAGTATATTTTGGTTGCAGATTTTCGTAGCAAGCGACGGCGCTTCGCAAAATCGCCTCGCTGTAAACAGTGGAAGAAGAAATTTGTTGTCTTAGACATAAAGTGAACTATGTAGCATTTTATTTTTGTTGCTGACACAAAAGTTTTTCTTGTAGCATGCTTATGCATTAATGTGCAAGGAGTTTTTAAAACAACTAATTTGATGACTAACTATAACCCATTTAAGGCTATGAATTCTTTCTTGGTTTGCTCTTGATGTCAAGACTTTAGTGTTTAACTCCTACACTCGACAGCAAGCGTTTGTTCTCATGCGATTGCAAAAATATCCAATATATGCGTGGATGTTTATCTTGAGTGATGCATTAACTTATACAAACTAGCCACCGAAAAACTGAAGGCTTTGAAAAAGTCATAACTTGTTCGCATGCAATATTTTTATACCCAACACTTAGGATATATTCACTTTGTCATTTCGTTTGTAACGCATAGAAGGGTCGTGGCAGGCAAAGAAAACTATATGCCGATGCATGTAGGTCTTGGTTTGAGGAACTGGATCTGTTACGGAAATCGTGGGCGAAGACCCAAATCAATCGATTCCCAGGCGCGCTTATTGGTTATAGAATCAGTTTTTCTATCTCATAATGTATGCATTCAAATAATTTGTATAATCAAACGTACGTTGTATATAGTGCATACGAAATTGATGAAAGGCGTTTGTAAAAAATCTGTTTTATTAAATATATGTATGTGTATATGTTTACAATTTTATAAGCAATTATATCCCAGTAGGCAAGGGCAGGAGCTTGCAGGCCTTCTAGCAGGCCTTCCTTGGTAAGATTAAGGTCTTGCCATCTCCTTTCAAACTTACTTTCTTTTTTGTATGAAACGTCCCTATAAAACAGGCTTCTTTTAGCAGGCCTGATAGAAATACTCTTCAAGCAGGCCTTCCTTCATCGCTTGCGTCAAGCGCCCTTCTAAGAGCGCTTACCGTAGAAGGGGTCACAGAAGTACTTTGAAAAAATTAAATCTTAATACGTCATGAGACTCTTAGTTAAATGTTATTTTATCTGCGTCAACCCTCCCCCTTGCGTTGATATTTTTAATGTTTATTTTTTGTGACGTTTTCTTAATTTATAATTTGACATTGAATACACAACACTCCATCACTTTAACATAACATGAAACAGAAGACCAGCCTAGCAACATGCACACCGTTCCTTACTTCTAACCATTTATCGACTTTTGATGTCGTATAAGTACAATCCAATGACAAAAAAGTAGTGTCGAATCATTAAACATTGCAATGCATGAAATAAAAACATACATGAAGTCCTTCTTCTTTGCCTTCTAATGTCAGGCCTTAAAGCACTGCTGCTGTGGGAAGGCATAACAGCACGCCTGCTGTGGTAAGGCATAATAGCATTTCATCAGTATACACTCAATGGAGTGTAACTATTCTTAATAATATGTTAATAATAATGTTAATATTGACAGATTGCAAATAAAAACAAAAATCATAATAAAAAAAAAAAAAAAAATCAGCATTCGTGTTTTTATTTGTATGAAAATTTAGTTTTGAGAAGTCCTCTTACAATCGGAGCAGTGCTAGCAGGCCTCTCCGGGGAAGGCCTTGTTCAATTGCCTGCTGGGATGTTTCCAATTCTCGCCTACAATACATGCTTGCAGACGTATTATATTTGTTGTTTTATTATTTGGACTGTGAATGAACAATCTTTGAGGTGACCCAACTCATGAGCATGCGACCTACCATTCACAGTGTGAAAAGCAAGACTCTCTCAAATTAACGTCACAATATTGGTTGCTATTAGCCAACCTGACTAAAAATTGAAATCGCTTAAAATTGAAGGGTAATCCATTTGATATTAAAAGTATTCGCGCTATAAATACTGGCTTCGATTATGATATTCTGTAGTTGTTTGATGCAGAGTCTTGTACCATTACACGGTTTCGGCGAATTCAGATAATTTCAGAAACTTTTAATTTGAGACAGTGTAATGGTATCCTGGCACATTCAACGAACTTAAAAATTCGGTAGGGAAATTGACGATTTCAAATTTGCTCTTCCTCCGGAATCATTTCTTGAATAGTGCCATTGATTTCGTTGACAATTTCGGTTTTCGTCGCTAAAGTAACTCGTTCGTGTAACCATTCTGAATTAGTAAAATTATCCACGATACTCGGACGTACTTTTTTAACAAGTTGTTCAGATGTTTCAACAATATTGCACGAATCATTTGTCGGTACGATTTTGCCAGAATTTTCATCTATTGGATAGGTGCCTTCTCCTATAGGTAGTAGATTTTCGGAAAATTCTTGCGCTTTTACATCTCCTGAAATTTGTTCTCTCATATTTGTTGTTAACTTAATTGTTTGTTCATGCAGCCATGTGGGTGATTTTTTCAAGTAGGCAATAATTTCATCCGCTGGTGTTCATTACGGACTGACAGGTAGCGTTTGACAAGAACTGCCTGACAATAATAGCAACTCACCGCCCATTAAGCTCGTGTTATCCCGTAGATCTTGGAGTGTTCTATTTAATGCTTCCAAAGACTTTCGGTAAGCCATTGTGCTTTCGTCCTATATGATGGATGTAATACTGCAACTGTATAAGGGATGATGATAAAACGTACACGCACACGTATCATTAAAATTATAAATATTACGCATCGTCATTGTTATGGAATTCCCCGAATTCTGGAAAAGCTGCAATGCATTTTTAAATTTATTTCAGTAGAAAATTACAAAAATGTAGAAATAAAAGTACACTGATCAAATGAAACAAAAGAAGCTAACTTATATGTGCGCTTTGTTGTTTTCTTGTGAGTCGCATCTTCTCTTTTTTTCTTAAGAAAAACTATGTGTTTGTTGTACAGTGGACTACAACTCATATTTTCTATCAATATTTCTCTTTGGCGCTACTGGTATTGATGAGTTGCAGAAGAAAACCCTTGATCTATACTTGGCAGCAACTCATACAGTCTGACGTCACATCAACTTCTTTTGTTTAGACCTCTAGTAGTTTTTTTAATTAATTTTAAAATTCCATTTGCTTACATGTAATTCAAGATAAAAAATTAACGGTAAAAATTAACAATTATTTTGTTGTATTGCTTTCATTTAGTTCTGCCACAAATTCATAGTAATTTTTTGGAACATCAGAATAGTTTCAGTGGCAAAAGGTTCTGTTAGTTTGAAAGTGCGAAATCAAATCATTGCAGCGTTATTGAATTTCACATTTGCAATAAAATTTTCTGCATTCGCTTAAGAAATTGGTCGTGGGAAACTTCTGACGGAAGAGGAAAAAGGACACATTAAAGTGTTTCGCGAATCTGGCCTTAATCAGCAAAAAAATTGGCTGAAGATAAATTGTTGTCAGCAATTATATGCGCATTCAACTTGGCTACGAGATAACTATGGAAAGAGGCACATATCAAGCCACTACAGAAAAGGATAGGATAGTCATCATCGGAGCTGCGTCTAAGGCTCAGCCTCGAAGATAAGAAAAAATACGGCTAGTTTAACCAGTACAAAGAGTGTTATACGTAGTGCTATACACTTAGAGAAACTAAAACTGAAGAAAAAAACACAACTTCATGCCGCTTGAAAAGAAGTACGAATTCAGTTTTTTCGTGGCCATATGACTTGGAAAAAGGAACTATTTATAAGTCATTAATTATATTGTTTATAAAGAATATTCAATAGGTCTTGTCATCTAAATCATTACAGGAACTATGACCTTAAATATATAATATTATAATGTGATATAATGAAAGATAATTAAAAACAATAACTTCCACATATGAGGGCCTCAGAAGCCAAGGGGCATAAGTGCAAAAAAGCTAATTTCGAGATATTTAAGTTTAAAGTTAACACCCTACATCAACATTGCAGGTAAATAAATTTTCTTTTTCACACCTATTTTGTTCATTAGACTATAAAAAGTAATCCTTAACCCTCTAACGGGCCAAATTAAAATACTTGATAGAAATCGAATTAAAATGTCTAATTAGGATAAACTAGTCATAAGAATTCAAAATCTGTCGTCGGTTTTCCTATTCCATCAACGGTTACGCCTCCAGAGCCGAAATCAAAATGGCCGTCTACAGACGGTCATTCCTGTTACAGCGTAAAAAAATGTGTACTGCGGTTTTTAACATAAAATAATTTATTGACTTCTTGTTATTGTAAATAAGGTTCAAACAGTGGAAAAAACATAAAGTAAAATACGAACTTAAATATTATAAATAAATTGCAAATTTCATAAATTATTTTGCGAGATCATGAAAGCTATAGAAGCAGTTTTTTGCTGGTGTAAGACATAAATTCAAGTTACATTTCATGCAATATACCTGAGTATCTGACTTTTTGCAGAACTTGCATCTCTTTTTGCCCTTAGAGTCGCTCATCCCAGGACTGTGTCCATATCCGTCGTATCGCTCCTGTGGTATTTTGGCCTTTATTCCAACTTCAGACGAAAAGCGTTTTGGCATTGCTGCAAGTGGTCTACCTACCGAAACATGTTTATATTTGCAGAGGCTTTCAGCGACAGATTCACGAAAATTCGGAAGCATTTTTTTGGAGTTTTCATTACTGATACTATGAAATAGGATATATGCGTTTGTCATCGTCATATCCAGTAAATGGTAGAAAATGCGAGTCATGGCATTCCTTGTCTTCAATCGAATATGATATCTGCCCATCAACACGTCCATAAGGTCAACGCCACCCATATGGGCGTTGTACTCCTTGATTATATGAGGGCAATCCACATCTACATATGATTTTCTCTTGCGATCATACCGCGCTATTTTGCCAGTTTGGGAAGTAGAATTCGTACGTTCAAACGGCTGAGTGCCAACATAGGTTGAAGCAAGTCGAACAACTTTCGTATCTTTCCACAAAACTTTAGTCAACTCAACTCCATATGCTGTTCCAGTGTATTCTTCAGAATATCCTCGATTAACTTTTGCCAATTGCTTGTCTGAAGATAGTTTACAACAGGGAATTCTGTTCGCACGAATAGTGCCCAATGAATATATACCATGGGCACGGAGATATACCAGCAAAGGTAAAGACGTGTACAGATTGTCAAAGTATACTATGTGGCTAAGAAAGTTCGGTATTGTTTGTGAAAGTCGGACGACTACGTTCGCTGTAAATTTCAAATCTATAAGAAAATCCCTTTGAATCACAAAGTACAAAGAATTTAATGCCCCATTTATGCGGTTTGTTCGGCATATATTGTCGGAGGTGATGACTCATTTTTGTGGCGCACATCTGCTCATCCACGCATAATCGAGGAGTTTTGGGAACGGAATCAAATCGCTCGTTGAGCTTAACGGAAATAGTTCTGATCCTAAAAAGCGGATCATTGCCAGGCTGTCCTTTACGAATGCGATTCTCTTCATTAGCGAAACTCAAATATTGTTTGATGTTTTTGAACTGCTTACTGCTCATTGTGTTGCTAATTGGTTCAAATGCATTCTTGCTCCAATAACTTTCATAACGCGGATATCGATAAAGGGACATATAGAATAAGATTCCAATATATTGACGAATTTGAACAGAATTCGTCTTGAAACTCGTGTTCACGTTTTCTTGTAAAGCTGCTCGATTGGATTCCTCAACTATTAGTTGCACAATATCATCAGTTAAAAAATAGTTGAAGCAATCCGTTGGTGTTTTTAATAAACTGAATGAATTCGGTAAAGCACTATCTCCAAGAAACGCAACTTCATTGACATGGAGTTGCATTCCCCTTTTCCTCCAAGTAATTCCAGTAAAATGCTTAGATTTCGTTGCAATGTTTTGTAAGGCTGAAAAGAAATTTATGTCAATTTCATTTGTTAGTTTACAGGCTTCAGGACACACACATTCCTCAATGAAGCCACCAGGTCCTGAAACGTATTCAGCATATCTGGTATCAACTTCGGGCAAAGGTGATTTAGGCTTTTTCGTTGGCTTCAAACAGCTCAGTGAAGTTGAAGGTGCTGGATGACTTTGGCGAATCTACCATATTATTATCACTAACATTGAATGAAGTGTTTATTTGATTCACAAAAACATCACTTGATTCAGCTATTTGCTCCAAACAGTTTGAAATTTCATCGTCTAACTCCTCTATTGGCAGGTTTTGGCCAGCATTTTCAAGGCGAAAATCAGGATCTATGATGCTATTGTCACTCTCAAAGTCTCCATCACTTTCATCGGATATATTTGACTCCACCGACTCCATAAGCTCGAGAATTTCTTCATCGGACAGCTTGAATAACTTGTAAACTCTGTACCTTTCATTTCGGTTCTGAAGACTCATTTCTATTACAAGATATTTATAGAGAACAAAAAATCTTATTAGCAAGAGCGCATGAAAAAAATATCACGGTAACGGGAATGACCGTTTACAGACGGTCATTAGTTTTTGGTCAAAAAATAAATATTTTCTCAAATTTTTCACTTGAACTTTGGCACATAAGTAAAGTATATGTATTTACTTACCTACAAACAATTTTTTTATTGAAATCCACAAATTAGAGAAAATTTTATACACAAAAGAAAAACCACTGCTTCTTAAAATAATTTTTGCGTGCGAACTCTGCTCACTTTGTCACTTGAATGCCTCTAGCAGAGAAATAAAAAGCCATTCATCACTTAAGCATTTATAGTAGTAAAACCACAAATTTTTTGTATATAAATTTCAAAAATTTGAAAAGAAATAGCCTACTATGACATCTTAAATGATGAAAATGCAATGACCGTCTGTAAACGGTCATTCCGATAGAGGGTTAAGTGGAAAAACCTTTACAATATGTCGTATCGGAGTACCAGCATGCGGTAGGAAGGTATTTTTCACTTATGCCCCTTGGCTTCCAAACACTTTTGCACTTATGCCACAATTTTAGATCACTTGTGCCCCATGGCTTCCAAACTTGAAACACTTATGCCACTTGGCTTCCAAACTTGATCACTTATGCCCCTTGACTTCCAATTTTTTTTTTTGTAAAAAAATATAATTTAAATACTATAATTTAATTAATAACTCAATAATAAACACAATCTCTTATATATTAATTTTTTATTAATTAAATAAGAAAACAAACACAAATTTATTGATTAACCGTAATTTTTTATTACGGAGTAGTATATTATTTTTAAAATACATTTTAAATTATTATTTTAAGTATTATTAGTACAAGCATTAATAATTTATGTATAAATTGTAAAATTGATATTTGTGCTATTCTTCTGAAAATAATAACGACAGTTCTTTTTTGAGTTTGTACTTTTCTTCTCTCATTCCTTATCTCTCTCTGTCGCGTGTTCACTTTTTACCAAATTTGAATCAAGGTACCGTTATCTTAACGAAGCGCGGTAAACACTGTGTTTCATAGAAAATTGAATCATAAGAAAAAAAACTTAGTGCTTACACTAAGTTTAAAAAATATATTGCACAAATATCAATTTTACTGAGGTATATCAAATAATTAAAGCAAATTAATTTTTTTTATTTATGTTATTTACTTTAATAATTATTTAAATATATACAATTTACAATTATTGAAATAATGTGAAGCGTCACAGCTGTACAGCTCAGAGCAAACAGGTCTTCAGAACTTTGTTTGGAAGCCAAGGGGCATAAGTGCCACTTATGCCCCTTGGCTTCCAACGTAATCGCAACTTACATTTTTTAACGTAATTTGAAAGCACGAGATGGCGCGAGGAGAGCTTAAAAGTTAATTATCAGTAAATACACATGTTTTCTACAGTTTTATGAGTACTTTGCACAGGCCAGCTCAAAATTTTCAAAATGGCTTCTGAGGCCCTCATATGTAGTTAGCCTTTATCGTAGCTTGCAAACTTAGACAGACATGTCGTTGAGTTCATTTTCAGATGCTATAGGTGCTCTATTCTGGGCCAGGCGAACATGTTTAATATCAGACACAGAAAACGAATTGAATAATTTTTTCTTCCTCTTGTGTTTTATGTCCAAATCCAAGTTCAGAAATGCAAAAACAGCTGACTTCATATTACGTCTGTAGTCTTCAAAAGCTTTTAACACACTGTGACGAGTTAGAGTTGAATTATCAATATAGGTTGCGGAGGAGAGTGTCGAATCCATTTACAGTCCGTTAAAAAAAACGAAACTTTTCATGTACCATAAGGAATACCAAAAATAACGACGTCAGTTCCAATTTAACTTGCTGAAGTTGTGCAACTTAAGTTGTCAATATTTTTATCGGGCCAACAATTGAGCTCAGTTTATAATTAATTAAACACTGATTTCACTGCATTCTATGTTCGATATATGCAGAATGTTTAGCGTTATCATTTCATATAAAAATTTGCCGTTTTCGCACTGCATAACACTTTCTTTTCCAAAATTACTAAACATATTACTCAAGTCGAACTATCACCAGCAACAACTTTTTTATAGAAACTTTCAAAATGGTATTTGGAACTTACCGCGTTTTCACTGTAGAGGCAGTATGGAAAGTGGGCATTGCCATGGTTCAACTTAGACCGTTTTATAAATATATGTTTTGATTTGAACAAAAGAAACTTGAAAAATTTCCCATAGTGCATAGACTGATACTGCTGGTACAGCAATAAAACTTCTTATAATTAAATCGGAACACGTTTATATGTACGATAGCAAATTCTATTTTATTTTATGTCTGTTATTTGACTAATTAAATTTTAAATTATTTTTATCTTAATGAAATATTAACTTTTAAACAATGTGCACGAATTCAATTAAATGAGTTCCATGTGGCAACGTACACAAAAAGTATTTATATTCACGTGCATGTATAAAACAGAGACCAGTCAAAATATAAAAATTTAGAGTGACATCTAAAGGGGTTAATCCTGTGTCTAGTTGCTTTCATACTGCAGTAAATGTGTGTTTTTGCTGATTTAAGAGTGTCTTAAATTGAAAAGTGTAGTAATCAGCTCTGATTTAAATGTGATCATGATGTTTCATGTTCGAAAAATTTTAATGCTATCGGCAACTCTTGACGAAAATCATGTTTGCTTTTGTGGTGTTTTATCAATTAAGTATTAGAGATGGAAAAAGCTATGCGAACAACGAATAAATATTTAAAGATATGATCTATATTCAAACAAATAATAGTTAATTCGAATATATTTCTATGCTTTATTTATTCAAAAAAAAAACAAATTTTATTCGAATTTTTATTATTTTTATTCCTATAAAATATAAATCGAATCAATATAAGTTCATGTCAAACCAAAAGCTCTGAATAATACAATGATGTTCGATATTGGAAACACTGAAACAAGCTTCGCGGCTCACTCTTCGAACTTTGAAACGCAAGTTTTCCAAATGGAACATACTTTATATTATTTACAGTTATTGGTCTAATAATGAATTTCAAAATTTTATTCGAATAAAAGAAATAAGTTCTTGTTCAAGTTATTAATTAAATTATTATTCAATAGTTTTTCTTTGAATTGGCATTATTTGTTTTTCAAATGCAATAGTTGGTAATGTTAAACTATCGATGCAGGGAGATATCCGGCTGAACGAAAAATTCGAAGATTCGCGATATGGCGAATTTTTCCTCTAAGAAGAAAAAATATATCAGTTGTTACTGCTATGCAATAATTTGACCAATTATATGTTGTTTTGCTCGGTAAGTTTGCCTTAAAATAATAATTAAAAAACGATAACAAATAGAGAAAAAAGACTGAATGCGTTAGGGGAAAACGGATATCCGACACAGCCTCAGCGAACTAAAATCTATAAGTACAATAAATATTGTGTTTTTTCAACAGAAAATCTGACACGTATTTTTTCGAAACTCATTTTATTCGAATCAAACTATCTCATGTCCGTTTTGTCCTATCGCTACAAATATTTTTATCAAAGTTTTTCTAATTTTACTTCCCTATATTTTTTAGTACTACAGTCAAAAAAATCGTTCCTAAACTATCTCTTAACATTGAGTAATCAGTAAATTTTTTGAGTCTTAGTTTTTAACAAAACTAACCAAATATTTATGGGGTGGCTCAAAGGAAAAAATGATGTCTTGAATCACCCTAATGTTCATACATATAGACCGGGAGCGACGACGGAAATCCATGTTATCGAGCTATGACCTGAGTTTTTTATGTTGACTATAACTTTTCGTATATCGCTTTCTGGTCTGAAATGTCTTTAGTAAATGGTGCTCAAAAACATCGGTAGACACTCGGCTTTTTATCCATTTGAATATTCCAACCACATCCATCTTTATGCTAAAAATCTAGTTTTTGTGAAAAAATCAAATTCTATAGGTGTAACAGCGATCAATGTCAAACGAGAACTTGAAATCTTATTGCAATTTTTACGAAGAGCCAATTAGCTGAAATTACTCACAAATTAATTTTTTTAAACTGTTTTCGTAATGTTTATTTGATTTTTGACTTGTTGTTATATGTGAATAGTATTTTAAATTAGCTATAGGTCATGAAGGGTTATTTTATGCCATTAATTTGGTACCAAAAACGATTAAGTTGAGCATTTGTAGCTCGAGATATGAAATTTAAAGTGAAAAGAGGTCGAACATATTAGAAAACCACAATATCTCATGGACTGTACCATAAAAAAAAATTTCATTTCCGAATTCAGCGGGAAAAGGAACATAAGAGCAGTAACCTCTCATCAAAGGAACAGATACATAAAATTTTTTTGTGACGATTAGACTCAACAAATTGTCTAAAAATTAATATATTCGCTTTTAACGTTGTCATTTTATGGTCGATTTTCTTTTCGCATAATTTAATTATTGCGTAAAAGTATCAACTCTACGAACATGAACTAACATTTTGTTACACCCTACACAGAGGGTATATTCACTTTGTCATTCCGTTTGTAACGCATAGAAGGGAGCGTGGCGGGTATGGAAAAGTGTATATATTCTTGATCAGCGTCACCACCTGTGTCGATATAGCTGTGTCCGTCTGTCTGTCTGTCTGTCCGTCTGTTGAAATCAAGTTTACGGGAAAACTAAGCAAGCTAATTCAATGAAATTTGGCACATAGGTCACACCTTCTTGCAAGCTGCTAGCATATAAAAATGGGCGAATCGGTTAACGGTCACGCCTTCCGCCCATACTCTATGTAAATATACCCAAGTCCATTTTGAAAAAAAGTTGCTGCGATTTTGATCAAAATTGGTGATTTGGTGAAGCTGAGAACGAAATTAAGATTAGGCTAGGTTTTAAGTTTGCAAAAGCTCTTAAAGAGGTGTGGCACAGCCCTAAATTTTAACTTTTATAATGCCATAGCTCGTAAACCGTGTAAGATATTGTGATGAAATTCGGTACACGAATACAGATCTTATGAATCTTGAATTGCGCATAAATGGGCGGAATTCTAAAAAAGGGCGTGGCACTTCTTAGCAATTAAATAATTGGATCATGTCATATAACTCCAAATTGGCTAATACGATTTTCAATAAAATTTTAGGGATGCTACCACTGAAAGTAGTCAACAATACATGCTACGTCAATGCACTGAAAAATTTCTTTTAAGGGCGTGGCACAGCCTACAATATTTATGAACGTTATAAAAAGAGAACTAACAACGCAATCGTTATGAAATTTAATAAGGCGGATATACTTGCTAAAAGGTGTCTTCTTGCAAAATTTTGGCACAATTGTGCCGGTGGGTGTGGCACCTCCCATATATGCTATAGATAGTGTGCTATGAGAGTAAAATTTTGTGTAGAGGTGTCGGTTATTATATGCTTCGGAATTAAATGCAACTTGACAAGATTGCATCAGTGGGCGGGGCACCTCCCTCATTAAAATAAAGATGTAAGTGCTATTTTAAGTGAACTATTGGAGCAATTGATCTGAAATTTGACGTAAGTGGCTTACTGGGTATTAGGTACATATGAATCACAAGCTGGCGAAATAGCAATAGTGGGTGTGGCAGCTCCCATACAATTAAAATACCTTATGTGGCATAACTATCGAAATATATGAGAAATTATACAGAAATTTGGTGTAAGAGGTTTGTTTATGGAAGGTTATTTTTGGATCAAAATCTGACTGGATTGTACCAGTGGGTGTGTCACCGCCCTAAGTTTTAGGAATAATTACGGCACATATCGCAAGCTATACAAACTATTGTGCTAAAGTTTGGTTTGTTTATTGAACCAAAAGTGGGCGGAATTGGAGAAGTGGGCGTGGCAACATTTCCCATATACTTTTGACATCGTCAATCTTTTACATTTCCCCATCAATTTCATTCGAAATATTCTTTATTCTTTCGACTTTTTCATCAATTTTTCAGCATTTTTCATATGTTTCGACTTATTCAATTTATTTCAACTTTCTTTAATGGTTTTCATATATTTTCAACATTTTCAGTTTTTTTAACACTTTTCAACATTTTTGAACCTTTTTACATTATTTTCGACTTATTCAACCTCTTCAACATTTTTTTAACATTTATTGAAAAAGTACTTTCAATGCAGTGTAGGGTATGTGAGTTTCGGCCTGGCCGAAGATAACACCTTTACTAGTTTTTATTTTATTTATATTTCTTCGTGGCCACAGAATCAAATGTAAAATAAAAAAAATCATTTTATGAGCTAGTGTAATTTATTTTCGATTTTCCTTATGTACAAAAGGAAGTATCGAAAAAATATTTTCGCTATTTTTTAAGCCTATATACATAGAAGGAGGAAATTTATGATCTCTACTCAAGTAGATCTTTTGTTTAATTTAATATTACATTATTTGCCTTGATGATGTGATGTGGTGAATTGTATTGGTGGAGTCGAGTAAGGTTCTGTTTCATTTGGTGTTCTCTGGCAGTTATTTTGCTAGTGGATGGATTTGAGTTACTGCTCATACCTGTATGGTAAAAAATTATAAGACCCTTTTTTGAATAATCTCAAGGGATGAGATTATTCAAAAATCTTTAAGTTTTATAGGAAAAACTCGAGCTGTTTATTTGGTCTTACCTGTGGATATGTACAGATGAAAAGATATCGATGGTGCAGGTCTTCTTTCCCAAGTAACCTCGGGTTTCTTACAGTTTTTAACAAAGCTTTACATGAGTGCCAACTTTAGAATTTTTTTCATTATATCGAATGATTTAAGTTAAAAAATATATTTACAATGGTTCATAGAAAAATAGTTTGAATTTCTTCAAAAATAGTATTTTAAACATCTAAATTATTTTAAAAATACAAAATATAAAGTGGTTGGCTGCGACATCCTCCGGGCCATGCACAAGCGCAAAGTTTAGTTCATTTAGAATTGCCACCGCTGCCTGTAGTAAATGACGAGAACGGTAACAAATCGTGCATGTAGAGAATCGCTTTGTGGCATACAATTCGCCTGGCCTCACGGATATGTGCCTCCTAAAGCCATATCCAGGATTTTATTTCGGGGGGGGGGGGGGGTTTTAGATTTGAAATTTTTGAAAATCAATTTTTGCAATCCCTTTAATTTTTCAAACCGATGACCTTTTCCTTTTTTGTGGGTAATTCACTTTCAAATTTTTTGAACACCGTAATATTTGAATTTGAATACATCGCTCACTTACGTAAAGACTGGCATAACTCAAAAAACTTAAGGAGAAAAACGCATTTAAAGTTTTCAATAAGTATCTTTTATATGAAAATGACAAACATACATAAACTCTTCTCCCAAGGCAGGATTATAAGATACCTCTATGATTTTTTCACACAAAACAAAACATGAAATGCACAATTCTGCATCAGTGACTTAAAAATCACGTTTTTTGAGTTAAACCAGTCTTGAAGTAAAATAATAATTTTTACATATACAGTTAGTCACAGAACCGTTCATAAAAATCATGTTTCTGGTTTTAACGTTGTATTTTTTTCCAAAAATAAGTTTTGAAAGAATCGTTTACAGAAAACTTGCAAATCCTTTATTCTAGCTAAGAAAATCAAATCTAAATTATCTACTATTTCCATTAGTCTGGGTAGTAATTTTTATACTTATTTTACAGTGAAAATTTTGGTGACTTAAGCTACTAAAAACATTTAAAATAATTTTATGTTTCTTATGTGGCCGCTTTTGGTTGTAATGATGGGTTGTATTATCTTAGACATACTCGCTACCAATTTGTTTGGTATTTAAGTGCTGATCTCCGACCACTGTCCATTGGCGACCTTCCATAATCAGACCATACTGAAAACTGACACATGTAAACTGATTTCAATTAAAAATTTAGGACTTTTTCAGGAAAAAGTAAGCTACAAATCGATGAAGAATCCCAATTGATGTCGCTTTCCTTTGGTGAGATAATACTTCAGTACCGGAATATAATTGGGGCATTGTGTATATATACAAGAAATAGAATTGCCACACAAGAATATATTATTATTACCGGAAAAATTCAGTGGTGATCACAACATATTTTTTCAAAGCGCGGAACAAGGCATAATACTGTCACCCTCACTTCTTGCTCCACTTCCACAGTTGGAATAATTTCAGATTGACAAAATAAATCTGCTATTACAATTGTATCATGGGTTTTACTACTTAACTAACAGTCCGGGCGCTCAGCGCACTACACATTGTAAATCACATGATCAGAGATCAAAGAACTTATAGCACATTTTGGATACTCCAACCATGTACCCAAACACACCGGCTAACTTACAATCAGTCGGAACTCTCATTTTCGAATACAGCCTGACGTGAGTACACGAATGCACCCGCATTGATTTTTATTATTACGAATATAAGAAAGTTTAGTTTCCGGAGAGGGCAAAATAAGAAGGCCTCCACCTGTATTACACTATTGAAAATAACTTATGCAATAAAAAAGGACTGAAATGAGTTGCATATGAGGACTTTTACTTTAGCTAAAAGAAGTTTGAAGGAACAAGAAAGCTTTTTTATATATTATATTAGCAATTTTTCAAAAAAAAACTTTATCTTCGAACGCTCTTTGCTGCAAACAAGTCTATGACTTTATTTGTGTTACTCTCAATTCTTCTATGTACTGACATAAGTGCCAGCCCAGTCAATCTGTGCTAACTCATTGAGCTACGTAAATATATATTTTCACATGTTTCAATGTTGCAAATGTTCTTTCAGAAAGGCACGTTGTGGCAGGTAAGCCTTCTTCATTACAGTTATCGAAGGCTTCAATTGCCCAAGCTGACGGTAGCTTTAGGGAGTCCTGCTCCAAAAACTTATTTTAACCAGGGCAACATAAAATATTTATTGAAATAAAAAACAAGTAAAGGCCAAGCCGAAAGTCACATACCCTACACTGCATTGAAAGTTCTTCTTAAATAGATGTTAAAAAAATGTTGCAGAAATTGAATAAGTCGAAAATAATGTAAAAAGGTTCAAAAATGTTGAAAAGTGTTGGAAAAAACTGAAAATGCTTAAAATATATAAAAACCATTGAAAAAAGTTGAAAGAAATAAGTCAAAAAATATGAAAAATGCTGAAAAATTAATAAAAGAGTCGAAGAAAAAGTGGAATGAAATTGAATGGGAACAGGTAAAAGGTTGAAAATGTCAAAAAAATAAGGGAAATGTTGAAAAAAATAGAATAGACATGTAAAACACGAAATATGTCACGCCCACTTCTCCAATTCCGCCCACTTTTGCTTCAATAAATGATATTCGTGATTGACATGCACAAACCAAATTTTAGCACAATAGCTTCTATAGTTTGCGATATGTGCCGTAATTATTCTTAAAATTTAGGGCGGTGACACACCCACTGGTACAATCCAGTCAGATTTTGATCCAAAAATAACCTTCCATAAAAAAAATTCTTACACCAAATTTCAGTATGATTGCTCATATATTTCGATAGTTATGCCACTTAAGGTATTTGAATTGTATGAGAGGTGCCACGCCCACTGTTGCTATTTCAAAAGCATTTCGCTAGCTTAGAGAGAAAAGGTGACAAGTCCACTTTTTCGAAGTTTACAGGAGCAACAAAAAACTGTATAAAAAATCACTTTAATCATTTCATGTTTTCTTTAATGTGTTTTTATTCATTAAGATGTTACATTAATGTATAGTAATTGTTGAAAAAAAAAATTTTTTAATTCTCGAGTTATAACAATTTTTGTGATTTAGCACCTTTTCTATTCTTATTTTGTATTTTTGCATAACACTTAGCACTTTTTCTGTTAGAAACTTATATCGATATATTGTCAAAAAATATTTTTATTCTATACAGACTTACTTTTTTGCTGTGACTTATATTAAATTAAAAATAATAAAGCCAAATTTCAGTTGGTTATTATCACAAAAATCAAGGTAACAGTCTTATTTCATTGCTGCTATATAACATAAAAAGGTAAATAGGTACATATTAGTCATGAGGCAATTCATCATAGAACTTATGATGATCTTTTGGCAAAGTCGATTTTATATATTGTAAGTCTTGGTATTTTTTAATGTAATTTTTCTTCTTTCGCTGTGCAGTTGCGGCAAGTTAGACCAATCCAACGGAACAATCGATTTGTCAAATCTTTGCTGAAAAAGTTGCCATTGGCTTGGAAATTTTAATTTATAATACATTTCTTTTTCAGCAGTGTATTTTATGGCACGAACATCAGTAACTTTGGCATCACCTTTTGCAC
The DNA here is from genome assembly GCA_963680825.1 of Meiosimyza decipiens. Taxonomy (NCBI): domain Eukaryota; kingdom Metazoa; phylum Arthropoda; class Insecta; order Diptera; family Lauxaniidae; genus Meiosimyza; species Meiosimyza decipiens. The sequence continues at coordinate 33,071,805 of OY804261.1, forward strand.
GACCCGGTCGAATGCTCTTGAAAAACTGAATATTTTTAAATGTTTTAAAAAATGTATGATCAAGATATGGTTCCGGTTTCTTTCGAGCACCTCTACAAATACCAATGTATTCTGTAGGAACATCAACATTGCGATGTTTCATTGCACGCTCTATAAGTGAGTGAACGCTGTCAGCTTCCATTTGAGTGTGGCCAGTTTCTAAAATTTTCTGCTCAATCGTTATCTGGTGTTTCACAGCTGTATTCATCAATGCGTTACTCATAGTCACATTTCGATTTTGGTATGTGCAACCGTCGCTATAAAATATTATTTTTTGTGGCATTTCATTTTGAGTCAGATGAGATAGAATTTTTTTTTCGATGAAAAAGACCCAAATACTAGCGAATTCTTCCGCTGACTCTCCACCTTCAACCTCGTTCCATATGAAGCAGTATCCTTTATGGTTTATTAAGTTATAAAAAACTAAATTGTGCACTTGCAATTTCGTGCGATAATATAAAGTGCTTACTTCTGATTTTGGAGCCATTAAGACTGCTTGAAGATCAACGGTTAAAACTATACACTCTTCAGCTTTGTCTTTTTCTTTTCTGGCTTCCTCTTTTTTTCCTGGTGAAGAGCGTATTTCTCAGGTGACAAGTTGTTCATAGAATGAAGAACACAAATTTCACACTGATCTTTTTTTGGCATGAACAATCCATAATTTTTAAGTTGAAAGGCTTCATAGAAAACACAAACTGAAAACGGTTTTACCCCATGTTTGGTACACCAATCTGCTGCATAAAAATTGTAAAGCATGCGCTTTGAAGTCCAGTCTGGCAAAAGATATTGCTTTTGTGTGCCTGCACGGCAATAGTGGGACTCCATTACAGGCAGAGAATCGAAAAAATTATTTAGGCATCGTCGTTGATTTGATGTTTCTGTTGATTGTGCTGCTCTTGTAGGTTCGTTTGGAATTAACGGCCGCTTTACCCAATTCAGCACCGCATGTCTACCAATATCCAGTGTATTTAAAAAAAAAGTTCGGCATACTCGCATAGTTCTATTGTCAATTTTCAAGAAATACTTCAATGTTCGACTTCTTTTCAATTCTCGTTAATCTCACGATTACGCGATCTGGCAGGTTGTACACTTTCTACCAAAGTATTCACATACACCCTCTTTTCTTTTCTATTCATCTTCTAAAATTTTTCAAAGAATTTTGCTCTCTGGTCATCAGTGACTTGCGCGCATTTCATGGTTGCATTATTTTCTTTTTTCTTTCCGAAATATGATTTACCGCTTTGTTTTCTATTTTGATTTTGCGCGTTGAACCAATTTGCTTGCTTGGTTTGGACTCTTTTCTTGCGCTTTTTAGATTGTGTGGGTAGATCAACGGAATCATCAGAATCCGTGTTAAATCCGTAAGGTACAACTCCTAAAAGTCCATCATCTGCATCCATGCCATAGTTGTCAATGTTACTGCGCTGACCACGTACTTCCGAAGCTGTGTTGTTATTTTCGTCGTTATCCATGAAGAACTTTCAATAAATATAGTAATATATTGGTGAATTTGTATAGAACTAAAAAATAATAAGAATATTTTACCTATTTCGACTTCAATAAATGTTAATCACAGCATTAAGTAATTTTTTGGTAAGCGCGAAAAACTTGCCGACTTGCACTAGCAACAATCACAATACAATAACATGCTTTGATGGACTTAGCGCGCGCTTTTTGACAGTTGTGTACATAGCACTTTTGCGCATCAACCCAAAACAATATGAAAAAAAAAAGATAGCTCTAAAAATTTTTTTTTTAAACCGCGTAGTTTTTTTTTTTCTCTTTCAGACTGCATCAAAATCTCATTTTAGTAAAAAAGTGGACTTGTCACCTTTTCTCTCTAAGCTAGACCATTTTCTAATGTAATTGCAAGCTCCTTTTCGAAGACAGCTACTCTAATCGCTGAGGCTCAGGTGCATGGATCTATGCATCTCTTTATTTCGAAAGTCATTTTAAAGATATTAAATTTTTTCTGGGTACTCTCTATGAAAAATACTCAAAATATATTGACAAAGCCCAAAAGACAGTTCAATTACCAAATCTAAAATATGAATTCTCGCTCTGCAAATGTTATTTCGCCACTGATGTTTTGGGAACATTTGAATCAATCCGGCCTAGACTTGGGGCAATTACGAGAAAACCGCAATTCCTCAGAAAATTCAATTATATTGTCGATCAGAATACTAGGCTTGTCAAATTCAAAATAATTGTAAGCATTCCAAAAACGGGTGAGTCCAACGAGTCCGACGTGAGATTGAAGTATTCAAATGTGTACCTTTAGCATCGCGTGATTGTGAACGTACGTTTGCTGCGTATAAAATAAATTAAAGGTAATATATTTATATCTTTTTTCTGATCGTAAATATTATCGTCAATATATTGCCTACTTTTCGTCCAAATTTTCATAAACATTTCGTAGGTTTTTCGTGAATATTTTATGTTGCCCTGATTATAACAATCAACATTTCCATGTTTATACCCTACACAGAGGGTATATTCACTTTATCATTCCATTTGTAACGCATAGAAGGGGGCGTGGCAGGTATGGAAAAGTATATATATTCTTGATCAGCGTCACCACCTGAGTCGATATAGCTGTTTCCGTCTGTCTGTCTTTCTGTCTGTCTGTCCGTCTGTCTGTCTGTTGAAATCAAGTTTTCTGGAAAACTAAGTAAGCTAATTCAATGAAATTTGGCACACAGCTCACATCTTTTTGCAAGCTGCTAGCATATAAAAATGGGCGAAATCGGTTGACAGCCACGCCTTCCGCCCATGCTCTATGTAAATATACCCAAGTCCATTTTGAAAAAAATTGCTGCGATTTTGATCAAAATTGGTGATTTGGTGAAGCTGAGAACGAAATTAAGATTAGGCTAGGTTTTAAGTTTGCAAAAGCTCTTAAAGAGGTGTGGCACAACCCTAAATTTTAACTTTTATAACGCCATAGCTCGTAAACCGTGTAAGATATTGTGATGAAATTTGGTACACGAATACAGATCTTATGAATCTTGAATTGCGCATAAAGTGGGCGGAGTTCTAAAAAAGGGCGTGGCACTTCTTAGCAATTAAAAAATTGGATATCATATAACTCCAAATTGACACTTACGATTTTCATTAAAATTTTAGGGATGATACCACTGAAAGTAGTCAACAATACAAGCTACGTCAATACACTGAAAAATTTCTTTTAACGGCGTGGCACAGCCTACAATATTTATAAACGTTATAAAAAGAGAAATAACAACGCAATCATTATGAAATTTAATAAGGCGGATATACTTGCTAAAAGGTGTCTTCTCCTCCCATATAAGCGAAATACGTTTAATGCTATAGATAGTGTGCTATGAGAGTAATCTTCATAAAATTTTGTGTAGAGGTGTCGGTTATTATATGCTTCGGAATTAAATGAAACTTGACAAGATTGCATCAGTGGGCGGGGCACTTCCCTCATTAAAATAAAGCTGTAAGTGCTAGTTAAGGTGAACTATTGGAGCAATTGATCTGAAATTTGATGTAAGTGGCTTACTGGGTATTAGGTACATATGAATAACAAGCTGGCGAGATAGCAACAGTGGGCGTGGTAGCTCCCGTACAATTAAAATACCTTAAGTGGCATAACTATCGAAATATATGAGCAATCATACTGAAATTTGGTGTAAGAGGTTTGTTTATGGAAGGTTATTTTTGGATCAAAATCGGACTGTATTGCACCAGTGGGTGTGTCACCGCCCTAAGTTTTAGGAATAATTACGGCACATATCGCAAACCATACAAGCTATTGTGCTAAAATTTCGTTTGTTTATTGAACCAAAAGTGGGCGGAATTGGAGAAGTGGGCGTGGCAAAATTTCCCATATTCTTTTGACATTTTCAATCTTTTACATTTCCCCATCAATTTCATTCGAAATATTCTTTATTCTTTCGACTTTTTCATCAATTTTTCAGCATTTTTCATATGTTTCGACTTATTCAATTTATTTCAACTTTCTTTAATGGTTTTCATATATTTTCAACATTTTCAGTTTTTTTAACACTTTTCAACATTTTTAATTTACATTATTTTCGACTTATTCAACCTCTTCAACATTTTTTTAACATTTATTGAAAAAGTACTTTCAATGCAGTGTAGGGTATGTGAGTTTCGGCCTGGCCGAAGATAACATCTTTACTAGAGTAAGTTCAATCTGAAAATCCCACATACTGACGGCACTAAAACATAAGGATAAGCTAATGCAGATCGAGAATTATCAACTATTTTTTGCAGCTAATGAAAACTTATTTTCAATATCTGATGACCTTTTTTGAGACTTTATTTTTACAAAATCGATTTCACATAGTCTGTTTTATTGAGAAAACCGTTTTTGTATGGTGTGTTCCTCTCAAAGTCAATTTTAGGTAGTATCTATTCCTTGCAAAATCGTTTTTATATAGTATCTGTCAAAAAATTTTGGGGGGGTTCTATCGCCAAGCATTTCTCCCCCCTAGATACGGCTCCATTCGTTTACGGTTGAGTCTGGGTGTTCGTCACATTCGCCTCATAGGAAGGACGCAAGTAGATGGGCGCATAGCTCGTCTTCACGGATGTGCAATAAGCTGCTCTACTAAAATGCATTTGCTTAGTAACTTACATTTTAGTGATTTAAAAACTCTTGAACATTACAAAACTTGTCTCTGGCATGCTGCCTGCAAGTTTATTTAAATAAAGTATAGTCAATTAAATTTTGATTGTTTTATTTTGAATAAAATCTCATACATTCAGCATGGAACAATGACTTTTGTAAGAAGTCGAGATATAACTGACAAAATCGAGACTTGTTTGGAAAAATTGTATGATGGTGTTCCTTATAGGTCAGAGCAGCATTTGCTTACCAGCGCAAGCTCATTTGGTTATCATGAAATGAATTCAGGGGAACTAACAAAATATAACGAAAATAAAAATATTTTAAATCAATATAAAAATAAAACTTTTTTTCACCATAACTTTTTCTATTCTTTTTTCATGATGAACTATTTTTCGTCTGAAAACTTGTTAGCTTGCTCTATAAGAGATCAATGTAAAAGTCAGAATATATTGAATGCCATGTTTTCCTGTTCAGGTCCCTGTGAACAGATGTTTCATGTCTCTTGTGCAAATCTAACTAACACCGTTACTGATTTATTATCTTATCCCGTCGGTCTTTTTTTACAAAATTAAGCAATTTGGGGAAAATCTTAACAATTTTGAATATTAATTTCAGAGATATTTTAAATAATTATTTAGACATAACTCCCCAGGTTGAAAAAAGCCTTAATGAAGCTGTCTCACCCGATGTTAGTTTGATGCAAAATAAAACTATTACCGAAGTTGCAATGGTTTTTCTTCTACTCCTTCGATCTCTACTATACCCAAGCAAGCTATTTCCCTTAAAAGAAAAGGAACCCTAAACGAAAATTGCATAAAAATCGAAAGTCGAATGAGAATCAGGGTTGTGTAGAGGGGAGAGGTGACGCAGCTGTTAATCGTGAAAAAACTCCTTTACATCCCCTTTAAATAACTCTCCAACCAATACCTCTCCCACTTTAAATACCTCTCCAACTACTTACTTCCAATTTTCCCGCTTCTACTGCTGTTAACAACCCTCCATCACTTTCCTTCAATTTATATACTCCAGTATCCATTTCTGTCATTCCTAATCCGCAAGGGGTTGTTACGGTTGGTGGTTCTGTTGCGCCTGTCTTCTTGCAAGCATTGCCAAGGTTGAAATCAATTTTCATTTCCCGACTTCATTCTAACTCTGCCACAGATAACGTCATAAATTTTATGAGACAAAAGCAAATTATTCCTGCTGACGCCTTCGTTTCTTGCAGGAAAATCGGTAAAAAGCCTACTCATGCGTCTTTTAAAATAATAGTGGCCTCTTCTCATGTTTCTGCCATTCTTAATTCTAAGGCATGGGTGGGCGGTATCTTTACTTCAGAATTTGAATAATAAGACTGTCAGACATACTGTCCGTTCCAGTTCAAAAAACTGAAGCGGCTATCCCTTTACTACCAAAATGTAAAGGGTTTGCGATCCAAGACCCACGACACCTTTTTATCAACTCAGAATTTTTTTGAGGATATTAGTGTTTTTACCGAAACTTGGTTAAATAACACTTTTCTCAATTTAGATCTTTTTGACAATAGTTTCAATGTTTTTAGAAGAGGCAGACACTTGGAAGATATTTCTTCTGTTGGTGGAGGCGTCTTAATAGCCATAAAAATCATTTAACTAGTTCATTAATAGAAATTGCCAGCGCATCTAATATTGAACTTTTATGCGCTAAAGTTACACATTGTAACTCCAATATATTCTTAACTTTTATGTTCCTCCAAATAGTGGCGCAGATATCTACGAATCCATTTCGATGTCCGCAGAATACATAATTAATAAACTTGACTCTAATGACGACATTTTGTTGTTAGGTGACTTTAATCTGCCTGACCTTAAATGGACTCCTTCGGATGATGGCACATACTATTATGCATCTTGTCAAAAAACTTGAAAACAACAAATTTTTGGTGACGAAATACTTACTTTCGAATTTACAACAAGTAAGTTGTATAACTACTTGCCACGGACCACAACTTGACTAAGTCTTGGCTGCACATATTAGCAATGTAGTTGTAATAAATGCTATGCATGCTCGTTCTACGGTTGAGTCTTATCATCCACCTTTGAGTATTATGTATCAATCTGACATTGAAAATTTAACTAATGCATGTCCTTCCATTAATGTTTACGAATTAAATTTTAGGAAAGCTAACTTCTTGAAATTGAAAGAGATTTTAAGAAATAAACTAGACGAATTATTTATTTATTTTAACAATAATACATTCGATGACAGCATTAATTTTTTCTATGGCCATATACACGAAGGTACGTTAATAATTCCTCGTACCCTTGGTACACAAAGGATTTGAAGAAAATTCATGATGGCCGTAATAGGGCATGGAACAAATACGTTTGTAGCCAGGATCGAAACGACCTAGTTGCTTATCAGCGACTGTTTTTTGAATTTGAATGTCAGCTTTAGTTTTTTCTGAATAATTGAAGAAAATTAGGCTGAATATTGTGCATGATCCCAATAAATTCTAGGGTTTTATTAATTCTAAAAAAAAATTTGACGGGTTTCCATCTGAGCTCACTAGCGATCCCTAAATTATAGCCGGGTTGCTTGCTAATTTGTTAAGGAATCATTTTTTACGGACTTATTTGGCCCTGAGATCAACTATTTTCAATATATGATTAATGACCCTTTAGTTTCGGGTACTGAGATATCTTTCACACCTGACCTCATTGAGAAATATATCTCGTCTATTGATGATGACTTCAGCTCCGGGCCTGATGGTATCCCTGCGAAACTTTTAGTAAACTGCAGCTCTGTGCTGAGTCAGCCCCTCAGTTTTTTATTTAATAGATCAGTCAGACCAACTCGTCAGCATGGTTTTGTTAATGGCAGATCTACAGTTTCTAACCTCCTTGATATCACTTCTTTTACTTTACGCTCTTTTGACTCTGGTGGGCAAGTTGACTGCATCTACACTGACTTCAGTAAAGCATTTGACAAATTACCACATAATTTGATTTTGTTTAAGTCAAAGAAGCTTGGACTTCCTTTAAGTTTCGTCAGCTGGATCGAATCTTATTTATCTGATCGCTCATATCAAATAAGATTTCGGAGGGTGTTTTCCTCCCCATTTAGCGTGGCATCAGGTGTTCCACAAGGAAGCCACCTCGGCCCGCTCCTGTTCATTTTAGCAATTAATGACGTTGCACATGTAATTAAAAACTCCCATATTTTAGTATATGCAGATGATATGAAAATTTATAGGAACGTGAAGAGGGTTCGTGATACTATTCCACTTCAGTCTGACTTGAAATCCTTCGAGGTATGGTGTTCTAAAAATAATTTACATCTTAATCCTGATAAATGCCAATCTATGATTTTCACCAGGAAGAAAAATATTGTGGAGTTTGATTATCAATTAAAAGATAAGAAAATATGTCGTGTCGATTTAGTCAAAGACCTAGGTATACATTTTGATGTTAAATTAAGTTTTAATGAGCATATTGATCTAATTTGTAAAAAATCCTCATCTCTGCTTGGCTTCATTGAGAAGTGGGCAAAAGAATTTAATAGCCCTTTAGTAACGGTGACTTTATATAATGCAATAGTGCGTCCTCACTTAGAGTACGTGAGCCAAGTATGGTCACCATTTTATAAGATTCATATGAATAGAATTGAGAGAATTCAAAAAAACTTTATTCGTTTTGCTCTCAATGGCTTAAATTGGACTGACTCTTTGAACCTTCCTCTTTATGAGGATCGTTCGAAGTTATTACATTTGCTGTCTCGCAGAAATATTGCTGGACCTCAATTTGTAGCTGGGTCTCTTGTTGCACCAGAGCTTCTTGATTATTTACATTTTAATACTAATCGGAGAAGAACTCGTAATTCTAATCAATTAATTTATCAACCGGTTAGTGGAACTAATTATATGGCTACAGCTCCTTTTTCCTTCTTATTAACAGTTGCGATTTTTATAACATTAGCTTGTCAACAGGTCAACTCAAGCTTAGATTGAAAACTAACTGTAGCTAAATTTATAGCTTAATGGTGGTCTGTATTTTTATGTTTGTATTGTCCGAGCCCCACAGCATGCAGGGTAAATTTTTTCTAACATTTACGCCTTGGACCATGTAAAATTACACATATAATTATTTTAATATCTATATCACATGGTCTGAGTGGGTATGTTGAGAAAGTGCGATAAAGCTAAGAAAAAATTATAAAAAAAATAACAAATTAATTGTATGTATAATTTTTTCTATCTTCATTATTTATTAAAAAGCTTTTTACTTGATTTAAAGCTAAATAGCTAAGAGGGCTAATAGCTGTAGTAGCTAAACTCTATTATTATTATTTATTCAGAATTTTGATCGCGTTAATAAATTGATTGCCCATTAACTTGAATTTGGGCATTTGGGGTAATCTGGGTCTATCGGGAAATCTCAATTTTTTCAATTCCGGGAGACTCATCGCAAATTAATACCATTTGAACAAAGTTAGTGGTTTTACACACTGGTCCCATTCGGTTCCTTCTAACCACAACTATTGCATCAGAGTTCTATTATAGGCGATAGCCATCCTGCCGGCTTAAAAAGTTTCTCGACCGGAGACAGAATCTGAGATTGCATTCCTCTGAATCCCTAACACTTTTGTTAAACTGGAATCTTAAAATTTAAGGAAATTCGAATATAACAAATCTTCTTCAGGGACTTTATACCATAACGAGTGATGAATTGCTGTGAGCTTTTTTAGCCTGCTGAGCTTAGCGTTTTCAGCAGTTGTGCTTGTGGCTCCATTGCTTTTTGCAAATCGTGGGCTCCCCATAGGCTATCATCATCATATCGGGCATTTCGCGTGAAGCGGACAATGACAAAAAAAATGAGATTTTGTAATTTGTTCATATTCGGCTTTATTGTACTTCTAGAAGGTGTAAACACTTAATTTTTTTTATTATAGGTCTTAGTTGTCAAGTTATGGATTTCTTAAAATTGACGGAATATGAAGAATGAATTTTTCGGAAGCAGTTTTTCGAAGTTAACAAATTTTCAATAAAATATTAAACATTGTGGTTCTTTTAAGAAATTAACTGCACTTTTCAATTATGAAATCAGATTTGAAATTTGATTTTTTTTTGTTATGGAAAACGGGAAGTGAACAATTCATCAGAATTTAAACAATTTCGACATTTTATATTTTTTTATTTTAGCTTTAAAATATAGCATAAAATATACCGATAATATGCCAAAAGGTTTTTAATACTATCTACATTACTTTACGAGATATATGAATTGAAGTGCATACGTGCAGCACTTTGTATGGGACCAGGCACTTTCTTAAGTACTTTAATTTATATATCTTCTTAATTAATAGCGTCACGTTAAATTTTTCTTCGTGAGACATTTATGTTTAAGGCTTTAAAAACAAAAATATTTAAAAAATATTATGTTAAAGTTACTTAAAATTTGATTTGAAATTTTTACTTCCGGTTTTCTAAACATAAGAAAATTTAAAATTTAAATTTGACTAAAAATAAAAAAGAGCATTTTTTTACTAGTCCAATATCAGCGTTCAAAAATGACTTTAAACTTCGGCAATTCTTCAGAAGCCCATAACTCGGCAATTAAGAATCATACGAAAATAAAGATGTGTGTTCACATTTATGTCTACTAGATGTATAACTATCCGGAATATAAACAAGTTTCACGACCACACCTTATTTTCTTTGTCCGCTTCGCCTGAAATGCCCTATATGTTTCTGTAATAAAATGTGCTCTGCCAACGGGGATAGTGACTTTTAATCTTCTGTTGATTGGTGTAAAGTCCTTATAGCGGGGTATGGAGCACAGTTGACACCAAATGTGGCGGTATTGAGCTCAAAATCTACTGGTTTTTGAGGATGTCTATGAAAAAGAATTCTTTGTAATGGTCTACCTTCTATGTATATTAAAATTTGTCAGTATATTTTTTTAATGTGTCCATTAAACACAAATTCATAAGCACGCCAATTAAGAATAACCATAAAAAGATCGCGCTGCAGTGTCAGTCCTGTGTACAGAACATCATTAAGTGAGTAATTTGATGCGAAAGTTTGAGAGGCATTAAAAAATACTTTTATTTTGGTGGATTTGCTTTCGGACGTGATGGGGAAATTAATTGGACAAGTATTGTACTAGCAATATTGCTTCACTCAAGAACCAACCAAGTATTGGATTTTGTGCTAGCAAGCTTCCAAAAATTTTATGTCAAATTCCTTCGAAAAGTTTTCGTGGAAAAACATCACTTCCGATAACGAAGTCCATGATGATCTCATCCCTCTAATTCCTGCAAATTTGGTTGACTGACTCGAAAAGACTGAAGGAAGTTTGTTAGCTTTGGAAGCACAATGGCTGTGATGTTTAATGTCTTGTTGGCGTTTTTCGAATGCAGTTTATCTGGCAAAGCTTATTTGCATTGTCTGCGGCTTTTCCGTTCATACCAGAAATATCGAACTGAATTTTTGCGTTGGAAGCATTAAGCGTTTTTCAATTTTTTCCAACAGAAATATCCTCTAAGACCCTTCGCCAAGTAATACTCGGACGGTTAATAACTCACCTTGGTGATAAATATAAGCCATTGCAGTAGAACGCAACATTTTTCTTTATTGCTTAAAAATAAAGCTAGCATTTGAGAATCGCAAGATTGGGAAGAAGATGCTACATGCTTTAACTCTCGAGTCTCGGAGTTAATGTTGGGGTTTGAATCTGTCATGCCAGGCCAAGAATTTGAGCTGACTTGAGATGATGGTAATGGATTTGATTGCGAATGAAATGTTTTTACTACAGGTTTAGTTTCTTGCTGACGGGGATTGACGTGTGAAACTGTTTTCATTATATTAGGCTCATGTTTTTTGAGAGACTGTTGCAATATTGAATTATGACGTTTTTTGCAGTACATGCAAAGACACGTACTTTCACAATCGCTTTCCTGATGCAAGAATGCCGGACAATGGAAGCAGTATTTGTTTTCATTCACAAATTGCGTTCTTTCTTCCAAACGAAAACTTTTAAGCTTTGCACAAAACTTAAGAAATGAGTGATTCTACATAATTTGCAGGTAAGGAGGGGTCTTCCTCTGAGTGAAATTACTGAACTTTGATTTTCTGGTGGCTCTGAGTCGCAGCGCGAGACTTAGTGTTTTTGAATCGCTCAAAAACTTCATATCGGCTCGTGAGAAAGTCATTCAGTTGATCCTATAATGGAAACTCTTTTCGATACTTAAGAGATTGTTCCTAGTAAGAAAGAGTTTCATCAGGAAGAATAAGGTCTCAATATTCCACTGGGACTTCTTTTGATGTCAAAGCGGTTAAAACGTCTTTGATTTTGAATTTTTTGAATAGCCTCACTATCTTTGGAGTTTGCTACCTGAACATTCAAAAGGACTTTCAGTTGCATGTCAACTAGAATTCGTTTGTTCTCATACTAAGAGTTAAGAGCTTCCCAAGCTAAAGAGAATTTTCCTCGCAGAGGTGATAGTTTTTACTATCAAACCACCTGTACCACGCGTTTTATTGTGATTTATATGGATAGCTGTGAACATATCTCTAAACCAGGGCCATTTTTCATAGTTGCCATTAAAAATTACTGTATCACATGGAGACACTTTAATAAATGCGATCTCAAAATCAGTCTGTCACTTGACAATCTTTGACTTCGTATTTTTAATGTATCCAACATTTGAGACTTGCAAGGGTAAAAGGCACCTGTGCATGCAAGAAATGTATTTTAAGCTGTCTTTTTTAAATCATCGGAAGTTAATTTCTCATCTGCTACGCAAATCTTTTTGTAAACTCTCTTAAGCGTTCCATATAAATCATTTAAGTTTGATCAAGTTTGGAGCAAAAGGTGAACATGTTGTTGGACTCGTATATAAAATCTGCATTCAAATTCGTATTTCTTGGAAAGATTTGCAACGATAAATAAATGACAGAATAGATTTAAATACCAACAAAAAAGTTTCAACTTAATCCGCCCAATGAACTTGCAAAATTGGTTTTAATATGATATTAAACGTAGGCAGAAATGTTAGCAAATTGAGAATTTGCTTCATAAACTTCAGGAACAATTTTTGAAAACATTTTAATATCATATTGCAAATTTGATTAAAATTATGTTAAAGTAAAAACTAACACACTCTTAAATATGATTAAATCGCTAGTACCAAGAGACTGACAATGCAATATGTTGAAAAAAAGTTGAATGAGGTTAAACATGTCGACAAAATATGGAAAATATTTAAAAAGTTGAAAGAGGCATCTTTTCCTTGAGTCATAAATTAAAGTTTATGATTAACCTAATCCAACATTAGCGTTTGGCCAGTTTGTTGATACAATATTTCGTCCGCCTATGCTAACCTTTGCACAAAATAAAAATTAATGAAATTTTCCAGTAGTAAATAAAAACCATGGATGACCACTGTGCCTCTCCGTAAAATTACTAATAAAAATAAGCTTATCAAAAAATGTAAAAAATTTCCAAACAATGAATGTCTTAAAATCAAACAATGAAAGTCGAAATACGTGAAATACGAGATAAGAATATCTGCAAAGAAATATCTGCGGAAACTCCTACTTAGGTGTACAAATATGAAACCGGCAATTTTTTATTCAAAAAAACACGTTCATTTTGCGAAAATAGTTCCAAATTTAATCTTCAAAGTAATTCCCCTCGCTAGCTACACATCTTTCCCATCTTTCAGGCAATTTATGGATTCCTCGCCAAACAAATACTTTGTTTTTTGAGGCTATCCATTCATCGAGCCATTTTTGCACTTCCTCGTAAGAATTGAAGTGCCAATCGTTGAGTGCATGTCCCATCGATGAAAACAAATAGTAATTGGATGGCGCCAGGTCCGGTGAGTACGGAGGGTGGGGCAGGGGCTCCCAGTTGTACGATTCTACCAAGTTTTTATTGACCGCTGCTCGATGTGGCGATGCGTTGTCATCTTGGAATACAATTTTGTCATGGCGAAGTTGAAATTCGGGCCTCTTCTGACGTATAGCACGGTTCAAAGCGATCAATTGTTGATGCTAACGTGCACCAGTAACTGTTTCACCTGGTTTTAGTAGCTCATACCAAATAACACCACGCTGATCCCAGAAAGTACACAGCATTGTCTTTCGGCCGAAGCTATTTGGTCTTGGCGTTGATTTGGGTCGTTGGCCGGGGCTCAAATATGATTTTTTTCGTTTGGGATTGTTGAAATAAATCCACTTTTCATCGCCAGTGATGATTCGATGGAGAAAACCTTTTCTGTTTTGCCTGGCGAGCAGCAATTCACAAGTGGTTTTTCGGTTTTCTTGCTGCCTGTCGGTCAGTTCATGTGGCACCCATCTACCGACCTTTAAAATCTTTCCCATGGCCTTCAAACGCAAGGAAACGGTTTGTTGTGTCACATTAAGTTGTTCAGCGTGCTGTTGTTGCGTTTGACCATCATCTTCGTCCACTCATTGCACTGTGTACGACCAAGAGCATGCTCGCCGTTAGCTTCAACAAGCATTCGATGCGATTCAGAAGCGTTTTTCTTCAAATGGAAACAGAAAAGCAATGCTTCCCGCAAATGAGAGTTTTCAGGCACAAAATTCAACATCTTTACGAGCGGAAAAAATGCGTTGTTGTATGAAACTTGATTGTGAACTGAATATTGTTGACAGATGACAGAATGAACAATTAAGACATTTGGTACGGTTCGGAAGCTCATAAATATATACGGCTATCGACCGCTAGATGTCATTACCGGTTTCATATTTGTACACCATTCATAAAAAACGATTTTTACACAAATGAACTTATTTATATAAAAAGAGATCTTAAAAAAGAATTGGAGCTTGTGAATAACATACTCAATAAGACTATCCGCAATGATCAAATTCATGATTTTGAAGTGGAGTTATGCTGAGTCAATTGAGAATTGGGAGTGAGGTGGTTTCTTTATGCTATTGTTTGGATAGAGAAAATTAAATATCTCATAGTTTTCATTATAAGCCTACAACTTCTCTTGAAATTTATATTATTCGTAGGTCCCTTAAAAACTAATTCATGCACTGTAGGTAATTTTTTGAATGTTTTTATCAAAAGAATAGCTTTCAATATTGCTGACGTACTAAGTCATTTATTGAATAAAAGTATGGACTGGTATTTTTCCTGATGTGCTGAAAAAAGCAGAAAATACTCCTTTCTTTAAAAAAGGAGATGAGTCCAACTGTAATAATTACATTTTATCTACTTTATCTAAAGTATTTGTAAAGACTATTAAGTGTGAAGAATGATTAACTTTTTAAATAAACATACATTTTTTAATGAATGTCAGTTTGTTTTCAGAAGTGGACTATCAAATGCAGACGCATAACTCATTAAAATTTTGCAACAATGTTCTTCTAAGCTTAAACTGGAAAAATGCATGTTGCTTTTTTTGTAGAAATGTATTACTACGGCTTTCGATACAGTGGACCGCAAAATTCTCCTTAATAAATTATTCAAATTTGGCTTCCGTGGCTCTGTTCATAAATGGTTCTTATCTAATTTGTCTAATCGAGTTCAAAGAGTAAAAATAAATTGTATCCTTAGCTCTAACAGTGTTTTATTACTGATATTTGTAAACTCGCTTTTTTCAGAAAAATTTTTGTGTAAAACTATTGCATTTGCAGATGATATGAGATATACATTTTTTTGCGATGCTATTGTCTATTCTACGTTGGAAATCAAGCACGATTTGGAAGATTTACGGTATTGGTTTGTTACCCATAAATTGGTTTTAGCCGATAAAACAAAAATAAATTTATTTAATGTGTCTGGAAGGGAAGTCCAAATGGGTGATTTCACCTTTAAACCTTTGCAAGCTGCAAACAATTTTACATTTATTATGATATTTGTTGTTCAGCAAATACTGTGCATACTTACGTCGATTCAGGTTCAACTAGTTGTTTTTCGATCGATCGCGTAAAAACTTTCAAAAAATTTAGTTTTCTGCTTGATTGGCAAAAGAACTGGCATGATCCCATAAATACTCTAAGAAAACTCTTAATGGTAGCCACACAACATGTATTGGTATTTTTCATTCTGGGGTTATGGATTATCAAGTTAGGATTGTACACTTTAGACGTCTGCGTAAGCGCACTTGAAATGGCAATCAAATCATTTGCCACATTGCAAAGTCTACCAAACTTTTGTGTACACAAATTAGAAATCACTTTATCTTTAAATTCTTATGAAACTAAACTTTTCTAATGTAATTTTAAATTTTAAGAATGAATGCGTAACCAAAAAATTTCGGTCATATTCAGTTTCGAGATAGAACTGTCGAAAGTTGCGGAAATAGCCAATGTGTATATTTTTAAAAAGTCTATAGAGCTTAGTTCTTTTGCTTTAAAATGCATCGTTGGCTCTAAATTTTTGCGCACTTTCTCTTGGTAATGGTAAAATGAGATCAAATTTGAAATTTTTTGTTGGCGCTACAATAACAACTCGCACTCAGCTGTTATTGTAAAACTGCACCGTTGGGTTCGACAGAAATTGTCTCTTCTGCAAGAGTAACAAACGTCAACTCCAGCTTAGAGATATTGAGCGAGGTGGAGAGCAGGTTTTTTACTGGCATGAGTGCTTAACGAAATCTAATCGTTTGGTTTTGGCATATGGAAGTTTGAAGAAACATGAAAATCGATTGTCTGCTGCTTTTTCTGTACGGGGCAAAGTGTATGTGCGTGAAATTGGTGCTAGTGAAGCGAAGGTGGTATATGATAAGGAGAGTGTTGACTGCGTCGTTGGAACTTAACATTTTTTTTTTTTTTTTGTTTGAATTTATAAATTATTTACTTATTTTTATTTAATTTTTTGTTTGCTTTAAAGAAAGCTTTGCTTTAATTAATTTGTTTTATTAAATCTTTGTAATAAATTTTCTTTTTTTTTAGTTCATACTAATTTTAACTGAATATGTTTTTTCACTTCTCTCTAATCTCTTTGTCACGTTTGGAACTGATAACCTACTTGATAGCATTGGATAATTTAAATGAAGCCTTAATTGGTGCTCGTGATAATCATGAGACCCTTATTCGGGTACTCTGTAGACAGCATAATGGCTTAAACGTAGTTTACTTCAATGCAAGAGGTTTAAATAAGACAAAATTGGATTATGCTAAATATATTTTTGAGAATTCTCTTGTGGACATTGTGTGTGTTACTGAAACTTGGTTTCGGAATGAAATTTTTGACTCTTGCTATGTCTTCGCTGGGTTCAATCTATTTAGAAGTGATAGACGTGATAAAAGGGGTGGTGGGATAGCTATCTATTGTAAGTCCGGTCTGAATATTAAATTTGTGAATAAAAGTAATGGCATGTGTGAGTTTTTAAATGTAGAAATTTGTAACAATAATACTAAAATTTTAGTTTCTTGTGTATACACTCCTTCTCGAAGTAGCAATTTCCAGGCTTATTTTTCTGACTTAAGCCATAAAATAATTGAGTATGATTTTTATATAACCTGTGGCGACTTTAATGTTAATTTATTGTTGAATGATAGTTTGTCTCTTGACTTCCACAATAGTGTTGCGGTCTGTGGTTTGCAACTAGTTAATTCTATCTGTCCTACTCGTTTTGGTGTTGATTGTGAGCCTAGTCTTCTTGATCTTTTTCTTGTACCCAGTGTTGCTAGTGTGCTGAAATTTGACCAAATAACCTTCCTTTCTGACCATGATTTACTATTTTGTTGCTTAAATTTTCAGCTCAATGTTAGTTGTTCTCCTTTTTTTTACTTATCTTGACTACAAGTCAATTAACTTAAGTTTATTGTATGATGAGTTGTCCCAGGTATCTTGGAATGACTGCTGGTATGCAGAATGTGTTGATAAAAAATTGTAACTTTTTATATCTGAAATTGACTACTTCATTAAGAGGCATGTAACTGTTCGCAGAATAAAATCTTCGAACATTGGTTGCCCGTGGTTTACTCGTCGTGTTTTACTTGCTATAAAAAAAAGGAATAAATTAAAATCTAAGTGGAAGGCTAATCGTACTATTTATAACTGGGATTTATTTAAAAGAGCGCGCAATGATGCAACCTCTCTAATAAGACAAGAAAAACGTACCTAATTCTGCTCTAAGTTAAATGAAAAACTCAGTCCCAAGCAGTTATGGCAAAATCTACGCAATTTTAAAATTTATTGCAAAATCAATAATATCTGTAACTTAGACCCTGAGGAGTTGAATAAAATTTTCCTGACTGGAGTAAATATGCCGTCTGCAGAAACAGCAATAAATACTACTTTCCAAATCATTTTCAGGAAAACATGTTCTACTTTAAATCAGTCGTAGTCGTTTCAATAGAGCATATTAGCTCAAATCCTGTAGGAACTACCCATTAAGTTTATTAAAATTATTTTACCCTTATTTTATCACCATTAGCGCATATAATTAATTATTGCCTCACTAGCTCTAGCTTTCCTTCTTCCTGGAAAATTGCTTCTGTCCTTCCGATTGCTAAGACTGTCTGTGCCTCTGTTCCGAATGACTTTAGGCCCCGGAAAAGTGTGTAAGAAAATTATGTTTGATCAAATATCTTATTATCTTCATAAACATTCACTTTTATCGCCCTTTCAGTCTGGTTTCCGGATTGGTCAGAGCTGTCAAACTGCAGTAATGAAAATAACAAATGATATTCGCATTCAATTTGATAAGGATCACTTAACCCTTATTTGCCTACTAGACTTTTCTAAAGTTTTCGATTGTATTAAATATTCCTTATTATGCTATAAACTGTGATAATTTTTTAATTTCAGTGATAGCGCTATTAGGCTTATAGGAAATTATTTAAGTGAAAGACAACAACAAGTTCATGTGAATGGATCTACATCTTCTCGTAAATTAATCACTCAAGGAGTCCCTCAGAGCTTGTTACTTGGCCCACTGTTGTTCTCTGTATACTTAAATGATATATTCTCAGTTTGTGAATACTGTACTGTCCATGCCTATGCGGATGACATCCAGTTATACCTCTCGCAACCAATAGGTCTTGTCGAGGACCTAGCATATAAAATTAATGCTTATCTTCATACTATTAATAAATGGGCTGCTGACGATTTTTTGTCTATTAACCCTTGCAAATCGAAAGTGCTTCCGATTGCCAAGAGTGAAAAGAGCCTAGTAGGTATACCTCCATTATGTGTTGGCCATGCGAATACCGAGATTGTAAATAAAGCTAAAAACCTGGGGTTTATAATTAACTCTAACTCTAGGCTTACATGTGTGGATCATGTAAATACCATTGTTAGGAAAATATATGCTACGTTAAGCTACTTGAGAGCTTCCACGGACTTTGCTCCGACAGAAATTAAACGTAGACTGGTGATTCAATTAATTGTGCCCCATATTTCATTCAGCCATGCTGTTTATAGTAAACTCGATTCTCAATCGCAGCATAAGCTTACTGTTGCTTTCAATAATGCTGCTAGGTACGTCTATGGCATCCGGCGTTTTGATCACATATCTGAAGTAAGTAGAGGTATTCTTGGATTTAATCTGACTAGGTATTTTGACATTCGAAATGTTATTTTCTTGCATAAGATCATTACAACACGAACTCCTGAGAACTTGTTTGAAAAGCTACAGTTTTGACAGTCCTCAAGATCTTTCCAAATTATCATACCTCGATGCAACTATCTAAATTCAAGTCGATTCTTTTTTATAAGCACCATAAGGCTTTGGAACTCTTTGCCAACTGCTTTAAAACGTATTAGATCTATTAACACCTTCAAACGTGCAACTTATTCTTATTTTTCTTATACCTGATATCATCTGTATCTTTCATGTTTATATCTTTAGCTTTATCTCATGTCTTATACTTTTCTATTCCTCTATGATGGTATTTCTTTACTTTAGTTTTTTTTTTCTCTTAATATCATGCTCTCTAATTATTTTTGATCATTTATAAAGTGTATTTTTTAAGTAGTTTTTAAGTTTTGTTGATGTAGTAGTAATTTATTATTAAATTATGGTCTAATGATGTACTAGAAAAGGTTAAACCTTATTGTATAACGATTAAATACACTAATAATAATAATAATAATTTTAATCATATAAACTAAAAATCAGTACGCATGAATTCAAGTTTCTTAAATATTTATTTTAAGCTTAACGTAAATATTATTGTAATACATAGCATGCGCATACCTCATGGCCCGAACCGTTATTCGACACTTAAACAAGCAAAAAACAATTTGTAGAATTCCCACGCTATCGACGCACAGCGTTAACTTGAGTTAAAATGAAAACAAACACAACACACCAAGGCATTAGCGACGGTGCCGTCGAATGTAGCAATTGTTTTTGTTTGTAGTGCAATTTGGTTTTTTTGTGCTGTTGGCGATTTTGGAAAATAAAGCAAAAATACCTTAAAATTACGATTTTTTTATTGATTTTGTTGTTGCGCCCTTTGCTAGAATTCCATGCCCACCGCTGGTTTAAGCCCCAGAACATAAAACCAACATAATCAATCTTCAAAAACGCAACATGATCAATCTTTAAAAACCAAAAAGCCAACTCCAAGAATGTAGAAATAAAAGTACACCAATCAAACGAAACAAAAGAAGCTGATGTCAATGTGTGCTTTGTCGCTTGCTTGTGCATCGCTTCTTTTTTGTTTTCTTAAGAAAATCGACGTGTTTGTTGTACATGTTTCGTTGGAGATGCACAACATTCACAGTGGACTACAACTCACAAGCAAACGAAGCTATGTCATTTCGTTGCATCGTTCTCTCATGTGCCGCTGGTACTGATGAATTGCAGAATGTTACGCTTGATCTATACGCGACTATGACTTCTAGAGTCTGACGTCACAACAAGTGCGCTTGCGATGACCTCTAGTACACATAAAAACATTTAATTCGGAAATTATGCAAAAATGTCGTTGTGAAACTAGTGAGATCCTGAAACTATTTTTTATTAAATCTGTCTGTTTATTCAATAGAAAATGCCACTCGAACTATGATTTAAGGATTATGTTCTCAACTTAGCATTGGTCCCACCGCATAGCTTGCAACATTTCTTGCATTCTTTTGTTTGTCTTGCCCTCAGGCTATTTAACAGGCTTCCACAGTATATAAGAAGCATTCGTATTAAACATGCTTCCCTCAAAGAGTTTTACGTATATCGAACTAAGTACGCTAATTGATGCTGTGTACATATTAGTAATCGAGATCTGTTGAACAGTTTTGAATAAATTGTAAGTTTTAAATATTTGGGTTAAAATTATTAATTTAATATTATTAATTTAATATTACAAAGTAATTAATAACTTCACAAATTCGTTAAGAGCACTAGCAGCTAGGCCATCGGCTCGTTCATAAACTATAAATTTGGATTCTTAACAATTTTTATAACATACATATATTAAACTTATAGATTAAATTAGTAAGGGTAAGCAAAATGACACGAACACAAAAGGATTTGGAAATAGACAAGACTGTTTAACAGAAATAGTTTGGAGACTTCGCTCATTGATTAAACCGCGAAGGAAACAAAAGAAAAGCTTGATAAATATTATCGCTCATCTGCTCCAGCGAATTCAACCGTAATTTATTTACACGTGGTCGTACGAGCACTGAAACAATGCCATCATCAGGAAGGCCAAATGAGGTGACTATTGAGGAAATGATCAACAACATCAATGATATTGTTTTGAATGACCGTCGAGTGAAGTTGAGAAAGATTGTCGACATTTTAAACATTTCGTATGAAAGTGTATTCAACATCTGATATGAACATTTGCATATGAAGAAGTTATCAGCCAGATGGGTGCCGCGATTACTCACAAATGATCAACACACTTTATATTCGATTAAGTAAATTACATTGGGTTAGGTACTTAGTTATAGTATATGGAGCTAATATTTTCGTCTGTACTCTCTTTAAGGAGTTCTGATGGTACTATGTTGCCAAAATGTATCTTTCTCTGTGCTGCAAAACCAGGGCAGGAATTGAGGAGATGGTCAGTGGAGTAATACTGCTTGTTTGACAGCTGGGAGCGTTCTGTTTGTTATAGATATGCTCGTGGGTAGATATTGTGTGACCTGATCGTAGCCCGGTAAATGGTTTGATAAGCCTGCATGATAAAGTTGCAGGATCCGTTTGCTGCACTCGGTCTGGGTTGAATGTTTTGTAATAATGGTGACATTGCTACCAGTTTATTTTTTGAGACGCAATCAGATTTTTGTCGATAACTCGATATATGTCCTTTTTTTCAAAGTCTGAAATAGTAAACGTTGGAGTAGCTGCGAATTCTTTAGCAGCTAAATCAGACTGTTCGTTGCCTAAGATTCCGATATGGCCAGGAATCCACATAATTTTGATTCTTTTTGGAAATTGAATCAACTTGTTTCTTGCTGCTGAGAGAATATAACTGTCATTGGAGGAAGATTGCATTGTGTTCACACATGACTGACTATCGGTGCATATTATGATTTTGAATTTTGTTTCTGCTGCAAAAATAAGTGCGTTCGAAATTGCAACGGCTCCTGCTGTAAATATAGAACAATAATTATGTAAAAGCCTATATTTTAAATTTTTGCCGTTTTCATCCACTACAGCAAATGCGGTGTACTTACCAGTCTTTGAACCGTCTGTATAGTTAAATTTCCATCCTGACTCATGGTAGCGGTCCCTTAATTCGAAAATAAATTTGTTTGTAAGCGGAGCTGGAAGTTATTTCCTTTTTATATAATAGATCACCAATAAAATGTGATGATTTCAGCGCCCATGGAGGATGTTAATTCGGTTTGATGACAGATTGAACTAAGTGTAAGTTCAAATCTTTACCAAAACGTATACTTTGTAGAATGGCGGAAGGAAATTTAGGACAACGCTTGCGCTTTAAAGTTGCTTTAACGTCATTAAATAAAACAAGATTAGGTGTTCTAAAAAGTTTTGGAATGAATCGAGCAAAATAGACCGAAAGTCTTTCTTCAATTTTAGGAAAGCCGGACTCAGCTAGAATGTTTTCGATTGGAGAAGTAGAAAATGCGCTAAGGCTTCTTCGTTCTACATTAAGTAGTTTTATGTTCTTTTTTGGGCAGCGTCCATAAATTCAAAGATCGTAATCAATTATAGAAAGTAGAAGAGCTTTAGTAATATTTAGAAGGGTAGTTGGGTGGACTAGACAATGTTTTGAAGAAAAATATTTTATAATGTTTAATCTTTTATCCAAACTTTCCCTTAAGTTTTTGCAGTGATGTTCAAAGAATACTTAGAGTCAAAAATCACACCTAAAATTTTTAGGTAGCTTGCTTTGTTCGTAAAAATATTTCGAAAATTGAAACTTACACCACAGCAATTTTTCTTTCGGCAGATATACTTGCGCCTGAATGAGCTGATCATTCAGAAAGGCCATGTAATATTTTTGTGAATATATTTTTCACTAAAATTAGGTCGTTTGTTTTAGTAAAAATTACAATATCGTCCGCATATAGATTATGATCGACATATTTATGTTTCTCTAAAATAGAGCTAATTTCGTCGAAAGCATTTATAAACAAAACCACCGACAACGGAGAGCCTTGAGGAATGCCGTTGAACAAAGGTTTGAGAACTCGTTATTGGATTTAACTTTTATTTTTCGATTGGATAAAAAAGCTTTAATAAGATTTAAGATTTTAGGTCCAACTTTCGATTTAATTAATTGTCTCACGACTACATGCGCCCCAATTCTATCAAAAGCTTTCTCGAAATCTATGGCAAGAATTGATACATGGTTTCTGCTGGAGATTGCATTTGAGATAAAACTGTCTAGATGCAGCAGTGCATCAATTGTGCAACAATTTTTTTTAAAAGCAACTTGTTTTTGACTAAATAGCTAATTTCTTTCTGCAAACCACATTATTCTATTGCAATTATCTTTTCAAAAATTTTACTCAGGCAGGGTACTAATGAGATTGGCCTATATCCTGTAGTGTCAGTTTTTGATTTGTTTGGTTTATGAATTGGAACTATTATAGCAATTTTCCAAATTTGTGGATATATACCTTGAATAAAAATTTTGTTGTATAAGTTTACTAAGCGATTTTCACATCATTTGAGATATTTTAAAGCATTGGATATGAGATCCTGTCGAATCCAGGTGTCTTTCCATTGAGAGAAGAGGCAATTTGATCAAATTCCAAGGTGGAAACTCGATTTTCAATTTGTTTGGCAGCGAAAGAAATTCCCGCTTGGGAGGTTACCGAGTATGAATTTATAATTGCCTTTTCCGATACAAAACTATTTAAGAAAACTATATCCGAAGAATATTCAAATGAATTTAAATGTCTAATTTTTGATTGAGTGTAAGAACCGGAGAGTGATATTACGTCAGTCCATATTTTTTTTGGATTAGAGCGAGGATTGACAGTTCAGTATTCAAGGCTTTCTCGCTTAGCTATCTTAGCTTGACGTTTGAATTTGGCATTGGCCTTTTTATATGCAATCAGATTATTATGGGATCTGTTTTGCTTGAACTCAGCGCAGGATTTCTGTTTTATTTTGCTTAGGATAGCTAGCTCAGGACACCACCAAGGTACTGCAAATTTTATATATCTCATTTTCGTTTGAGGTATAGATTGGTTAGCTAACATTTTAATGATTTTTTGAATTTGTGCAGTCTCTTGATTAATGTTAGCTGAAAGGGCAGATTCATTCGAAAATTCACTACACAAAAGCTTAAATTTTGGCCAATTGGCTAAATTTGTTCTGAATTTTTTTTGGAACTGACCTTTGCAGTTAGGTCTACCAATATCCATTTTGGTCAAAATTGTGTAGCGATCACTGCCAAATAAACTTTCTAATGATTTTCATAAGCATTTATTTATTTATTTACGTCTATGGAACAAGATCCTTACAAACTAGCATAAAAATTTTAAAAAACATAATTTAAAGGCTAAATAATATCAGATAAAAATAATTTTAAAAGATAACAATTCATTAAATTACTCTTAAAAATAACTTTATTTAAGCAAAAGTCTAAGCCATTATTCGAACAAATTTTATTGAACTCAATTAAAGCTCTATTTAATGGCTCGTTCAGGCCATAATTGGTTCTATGAACCTTAACATAAAAGAAACTGGTACTACGTAAATGCTTTGCAGGTACATTTATGCTGATTTTTTCCAAAAGAACATTACAGTCAATGTTGCCATTAATAAGATCATAAAGAAAAATTCGCGACTGAACCTTGCGCCGTCCTACCAAAGTTTTTAAATTTAATAATAAATAGCGAGTACCATAAGATGATGAAGGTTCAATAAAATTTAGAGACCGTTAGGCAACTGAAATTTTTGAAACTTTTTTTGAATACGTTCAATACGAGCTGAGTGAACAGCATAAAAAGGGTTCCATATAAACGCAGCATATTCTAGCCTAGATCTAACAAAAGACGTATACAAAACCTTCAATGTATATGGATCACTAAAACAACTATGTCGCCTAACAAAAGCTAGAGTACACTTTAGGAATAATGTAATTAAGGTGTTCAACAAAGGTAAACCCCGAATCAAACATTACCCCTAGATCCAAAATTTTATTTTTACCAACCAGATTAACTCCATCCAAATGATATATGGACGGAAAAGGGGATATATGAAAAAAGGGACATATGAGCACTTATTTATATTAAGGGACAGAAGATTCATTTTGAACCAATTCTGGACTCTATCTAAATCATTTTGTAAACAGTATATATCATAATTAGACTGAATGCTTTTAAAAATCTTTAAATCATCAGCGTTGGTAAAACTTCGAATGAATAAAACAAGTACTAATATCATTGATATATAAAATGAACAAAAGTGGCCCTAAAATACTGCCTTGTAGAACACCAGAGGAAGCAAGGAAAGCAAGGGACTTAATGCCATTAAGTTCTACAAAGAAAAACCTACCTTCAAGATATGATTTGAACCAAATAAGCAAATTTGAGTGAATCCCTAAATTGGCTACCTTCGCAATTAATATTCTATGCGAAACTTTATCAAAAGCCTTTGATATGTCAGTATATATAGTATCAACTTTTAAACCACTTTCAAAAGCCCCAATGCAAATATTTGAAAAAACTGCAAGATTTGTAACAGTTGTACGCCCAGCAACAAAACCATGGGGTGATACAGTTTTTCACTAAGAAGAATAGTTTGTCCTTGGAAATATTTTCAAAAATTTTAGAAATTGAAGATAACTTAGAGATGGGTCTAAAATTTGTCACATCATTTTTTTGCCCCCCTTATGAACGGATGCACTTTTCCATTTAGTAATAAATACTCCTGTTCTTAGTGAAATATTAAAAAGAATTGTTAAAGGAGGAGCTAAAGAATTACAACATTTCTTTAAAAGGAAGGGTGATAAACCATCTATATCTTAATTTAAATTATCAACAGTGGATTGAATCTTATCTAGGATGGAAGGAAGGATCTGAAACGAAGTTAGATTTAAAATATTCAGCAAATATGTTAACTGTATTATTAATACAATCAGAAGTTTTATTACCCCAAAAAACTAGGGTGGGCACATCCGATATATTTTTCTTGGATTTTATGAAAAACCAGAAGGATCTTGGGTTAGCATAAATATTTTGCTCAATTTGCAGAATATATTGTTTATATAAGAACTTATCAAGAAAATTTAACTCTCTCGAATAATTTTCATATTTCACTTTAAATACCAAAATATTTGTGGATTTAAAAAGATTGTAAAATTTGTTTCTCAAATTCTTCAATTTCTTTAAACCTTTCATATAACAAGGCAATTTATGATTTCTTGTGAATAAGTCAAAACAAGTTGACGTGTCCTCGCCATCAAAAAGAGAATTCCAATCAATATCATCGAAAATATTATTCAAAAAATCAAAATTGCACAAATTAAAATTATATGTTACTTCATGATTAGCCACTTTATCAATTTTTATAAATTCATAGATTTTGATACCCATGATTAGCGGCAAATGATGCACGTCAGGCGTCAAAATTGGAAACATACATTGCTCCAAAGTATATTTAATAAAGTTTGTTAAAAAAATTATTAATTTGAGCTAAGTCAATTTCAAAAAACGAATCAATAAGATTGATTTCGTGATGTTGACTTGGCATTAATGAAACGCTATTTGATAAAGAAGACCAATCAACTTTACTTAAGTTGAAATCGCCTAGAATACAAATATGATTCTCATTATTATTTAAAACTATATGGACAATATTTTCAATGTGAGCAGCGTAAAGAGTATCCGTGCTATTCGGTGGTATATACGAAACACATAACAAAAGGAAATCAGAATTTACATTTATTAAGACACAAAGTTGGTCAAGTAGTGTATCATTATTTAAAAGTTCATAGCACGATGATTGCAGGCCTGATTTAACGGCAATTAAAACGCCACCGCCTCTTGAGCAACCAGTCTTAGCAGCATCCCTGTCTTTACGATAGACACGATAAAATCTCGAATCAAAAAACTCGTCATAGAAAAAATCTGAATTAAGCCATGTTTCAACCAACACAAACACATCATATTCAAACTGTGACGTAAAACGACGATTATCGTAGGATTTAGTCCTCATGCCCGAAACATTTTGGAAATATATTTTTAAACAGCTGATGGATTGATTATTTTGAACTGGCGCAGAGATAGCAGCATTTGTTATCACTTTTGGGGTTGAATTTATCCCAGATTTCGAAAAGGACGGACTTTGATGTTGCATTGCCAAAGTGAGAGATCAAAAAGTTTTTTAAAAAAGACTGGAGAAATTCCCAATTTAAAAATAACAAATTTCAGATCACCAATATCAATATCTGTTTTAATTAGAAGATAGCAAGCTAAGTGACTTTTATTAACACCCACATGTTTTTCCACATAAGAAATTATGTCAGTTGCAGAAACAGAAGGCTTGAATGATGACAAATGAACCCACTCTTTACTCACAGCCACATCCAACTCGGCATTGTCATTGTTTCCAACGACCGCAGATCGATTAGTCCTCTTTTTTTTTTGGACAACTGAAAATTTGTGTGGAGAAATTAAAGCTTAGATGATAAAATAAAGTCTTCGAAAATTGTGTCATAGGTAATGAACGTGTTTCCAATTGAGGGTTCAAAAATGACTGATTTCCCGACTGGATTGTTGGCGACTGATTGACAACAGAAACAGCAGTAGTGGCAGAACCAACAACAGCAGCATAACTAACTGTACAGGCATCAGACGAAACACCCGAAACAGCAGCAGCAGCATTTAATAAATTCGATGACTCATCACACAAATCATATACAAGAGATGCAGCAGCAGCATCAACACCAACAGGCACAGCAAGAGAGACAACTGCATTATCAGCTGTTGTATTAGTAGACATGCACAGAGGAATATTCGAAGAAGAATTTTTTTCAACGGGAGAAGCCAGAGCGCGAGAACGAGTACAAATGGTATTTTTCAATAGGCAAATTGCTCACTGCAGGTTTAACAACTATTTTTTTTGTTGACATCGTTCACATTTTGATTTTTAATTGTTTTTGAATCGCACAAATAAGATGCTTTGATTTCTTGTGCCAAATTGGAGGTCAAAGAAAAAATTATTTTCTGCCACACAATTAACACATTTGTTCTTGCACTTGTCACAAATTAAAATCGGCGCAGACATTGCTAAAAAAGACAACCGTATGAAACAGAGAGTACAGTCAAAGACTAAAGCAATGTTAATAGTGCTTAGCGTAACATCAATGTGGGTGAAAGAGTTGTGTGTTGGAAATTGTGTTTCCGAGTCACTGAACGCGTCCGCGTCAGCGTCAGCGTCCCAAAATGACATTGTATTACACAATGTTGAATCATTCCCTTCACACTGAACGCGTTCAATTTGTACAAAATTACAGAATATCGCGTTGACGCTGTGCTATCTAATAAGCAAAATGAGTGAGGAAATTTTAATTGAAAGTGTGCGTAAATATAGATTTTTATTCGATAAATCTGACGAAGATTATAAAAATTTATTAAAAAAGACGGACGAGATTGGGAAGAAGTCAATTATTGATTTCATGAACCCAATATCGTCTTTTCTTCTTTTTGCTTTGCAAAGCTAATAGCAAAAGGAGTTCTTCTTCTTCCGAGCTCATAGTCAATATCAAATAAAAAAACTCAAAACGCACTACTTATTCCAAAGAATTAAGCGAACAGACTGAATCGCTCACACAAAAATATCGCGCCCTGTGTGAAGTATTGGACGCGGACGCGTTCAGTGTGGAGAAGCTTTAATACTACGAGCTTAGATGATAAAATAAAGTCTTCGAAAATTTTCCCACGAGCGTTGATCAAAGGAGATCCCCAGAGTGAACTCCAGCAGCTAACATCTCCCAGAAGAATTATTGGAGTAGAGAAAAGATTAAAGATTTGGAATAATTCTTGGGTGCTAAATGTTTTGGTTGGAGTGTATGCCGACATCGATTTCTATTGCTATTGTTGGTATATTTGAGTTCAATGTGACTATAGAGTACGGAATTTCTTTTTTGATTAGGACTCCAATTCCTTGTTTACTAGTGGATATGTGCGGTAAATTATGAAAATAACCTGTGTATTTATTGTAGGGGTTTAATGTTAGTGTCCAAGAAAAAGTATAAAAAAAAATTTAGCTTATTTGGTCAGCGAGCTATGCTGTAGAACGATGGCTAAAGTGCCGCACTTGTTTGAGTCTTTAAAATAAAACATAGGCGAATGCGCCGGGATTGAGTTAAGTTAAATTCTGATTTTATTAATTGATTTCTAAAGTATTTATACAAAATAAACTGGTATTTACTTATCATTATTTTTGACAGTATTTCCAATCTCCACCCTCCGTTCCGTTAGTTTGCCTTGATTGGCGAGCGCTCTAAATTTTGGCTGAGTTAGCATTTTGTTTCGCTCTAATTTGTTTCTGAGTTAGCCTTGAAAAATATAAGGGTGAAACTTAAGTGTGACTATCACTTGGTTGTGCAGTCTGTTGCGGTGGTCAATGACGTAGTCTTGAATGCATAAAGTCATTGGCATGTAGGAGTAACCTAATATCTGCATTCATTTGTTGTAGCTTTTGTTTGTGCTGGTGCTTCGCAACGGATAGCGGCGCAAGCACAAAAAAAAATATAGTAAAAATGACTTTGACTGGCAGCTTGTAACGAACCTTCGGCCGGGGATCTTGACTCGCCGGAGTCCAGAGGTTCGGTCAAAAAAATTTATAATTTGCGAGGAGTGGCTCTTTTATTGAAAGGAGAGAGTTGCACAGCTTTTGTGATTTTTTTCAGTTTTATTTCAGTATTTATAAAATATATATGTGTAAATTATGTGATTAAATATTTCTACGTATTTGCCGTCGTGTCAGCGTATCCTGGTCGTCGTGTTTTCACTGTGTCGTTGTAGTGAGATTTGTGAGAAAAAGGTAAGACTGAGTGTTCTGCCCACGCGATGCCTAACTTCGCTTTCTGTCTTACTCTCAACCTCCACCGTGACTCACTGATACGGTAGCGAGAGAGTCACTGTGGAAACCTCAAGTTTAGCTTGCCCGTATGCGTGTCAAGTTCTAGGCCTCAAGTGTATGGATATAATAGCGCATACACCCGCAAACCCAAACTCTGACGCTCACGACGGTTTCTCTGTTGCCTACTCAGTCAGAACCCGTACTCTACTGAATACGGTCGAACTACGAAATTGACAATATACCTTTAACCTCTTTGTCGGTACTGCTAATAACTCCGCTTCTCTTGCTGCCACTGCTACTGCTACCACTGCTACTTCTGCGACCACTGCTGCTGTTGCTTATTGGCTTACTTTCGCCTTCGCCGGCTCGAAAACAACTGTCCCGATTTTTGCTTGAGTATCTACTTTTATACCCTGTCGTTTTGTTTAATTTTCACCACGTATCGTTATAACAGCTGGGTTTAGTATTTCACCATTTTGTGACTGTAACAGCTGATTGATGACAGCGTTGGTATGTTGACACTTCTGGTGTATTGACAGTAGTGTCTCGTGTTGCCACCTGGGCATCCGAAGCAACTTCAGTCTGATTCTTAACAAATTCTAACTTAATGTGCCTTCATGGTCTTTTAACTTTAATTAGTGTATAAAATAAAAATATGAAATAATCGATTGCTCTGCTGCTGCCGTTGGAGTTGTGGTCGAAAACGAGGCCCTGCTGACTTTCGTCTTCACAAGTTGCTTACGTAATAAATTTAGTTTTTTATTGCTTGGCCAAAAAAGTATCATTTGAATCTATTTGGATTATTTTTGATTTCCGTAAATCAAAAATAAAAGTTATGAATTTAAATTTGAGTACTTTTAATTTGCTGTCAAAAATATGGGTTGATTTTTATTGCTTTTAGACTTGAATTTGGTGGGAACGTTTGATTTATGATGGCATAGTGACTATGCAACTTCACTACCCCCCTACCCTTAAGAGAAAAATTACATCTCAAAAATATTTTTTCAAGATGGTGGAACTTTGGAAATGTATACTTTACATAAAATGAACTGTTGTAGAATAGCATCTATATAATAAAATTGATAACTTAATTTTATGGAAATTTTAATTAAATAAAATTATTTGCTTAAGCCAGAATTCAATGTTTAAATTTAATACATTGAATTTATTAATTTGCTTGATGATTAAAATAGTTCAGAAAGCTTAAAATATTTAAAAAAATTATTAAATTTAATTGAAATGTTTATTGTAGTTATAACTTTAAAGTATAAATAAAAAATATCTTAAATTGTTTATTTAATAAGATTAAGAAAATTTATTTATTGAATGTATATGTGAATATGATATTTTTAGTTATTTAACAAAATTCTTTTACATTGTCTTGCGTAATTTCTTAGCTCTTCTTTTATATAGGCTTATAAAAATTAATTCATTATTTGTAAAATTTTTTAACATAATATTATGAAATTTTCTGGGCTAACTATTTATTTCTACAATGGAATTCACTCCATCTTTACAAATTTGTACTCTCTAATCTTACTAAGAAAAGATCTCCTTCTTTGAAATCAGATATATTTACATTTTTGTCATATTCAGAATTTCATTTATGTTTGACCATTTCAATCATTTCTTTTGCTTTGCTAATAGATGTTTTTAGTCTAATTTTTAATTCCTTTGCATAATTATCTACATTGTAAAAAAGAATGTTGACAACTTGCAATTTGAATAGTATTGGGTACTAAATTTCTTTTTATTTTGTGAAATAATTGGAACCTATGAATTTGCTTAACGGGTAATATACGATAGGTTGAGTATATATCAACCGAGTGATGGCGATAATGAAGATTAAAATCATTTTTAAGCATTCTATTTTGCATCACTTTGAATCCTATTAATATTGGAGAAAGATGCCCATGTACCAGCCGCATAAGTAATGTGACAATGCGCGAGACCGAAATATATTAACTTTTTCGCTTCAACTGAGAGCTTATGCCTGACCTTATAAAGTAAACCATTGACCAAGGCTAATTTATTTTCTACTAAATCAATATGATCGTGCCAACTGAGGAAACAATCAATTTTGGCGCCAAGGAACTTAATGCAACTGTCCTCACATAATAAGGTTCCATTGTGGATGGTATTAAGGCTTGTGAATGACTTTCGTTTACTACGAAAACAGATATTTGTTTTGTTTACATTAAGATGTAACTTATTTAATCGAAAGAACTCATCCAAAACGGCTAAGTCCTTCTTCATGTTACGCTTAATCTCATCGACGATATCTCCAGGATAGAAAATCGAACAGTCATCCGCAAACAAGAAAATTTTGCCTTTTAGAGGCTGTCTTGCTATGTCGTTAATGAATATTAAAAATAGCAGGGGCCCCAATACAGACCCCTGAGGGACACCCACACCAATGAATTTAAATTCACTATTTTCTTTATTAATGCAGACAAATTGCTTCCGGTTAATCAAATAACTTTTTATTAAGCTCATCGAACCTGTAGAAAACCCATAAAACTTTAATTTTTCCAGAAGAATATTGTGATCAATTGAGTCAAATGTCTTACTAAGGTCAAGAAATATTCCACCTACCAACTTGTTCTTTGCAATATTTTTACATACTAGGTCGACCAGTTCAATAAGAGCCATTTGAGTACTAAATCCACGACGAAATCCATACTGGTGTTCATATAATAAACTATTTTCCGTCATATATAAACACATTTAGTTATATAGGGGTCTTTCAAGAATCTTACTTAGAGTTGGGGGCATCGATATTGGACGATAGTTATCTAAGTTACTTTTTTTTTCCCCTGCTTAAAGACTGGTGTCACATTTTGAATTTTCAAAGAGTCCGAGTAGGTGCCAGAGTCAATTATTGAAATTAAAATGTTGCAAATTATTAAAGACAATTCTTCCCGTGAATTTTTAAGAATAAAACTTGAGACACCATCCCAACCAGATGATGTTTTGTTGTTTAGAGAGACTATAACCTTAACCACATCAGATACTAAGGTTCTCTGAAAAGCAAAGGACAGATTATTAGCCACAGGATTAAGTGACCGAAAAAATTTATATCATCCCAAGGGAAATAATCAAAGGAACGGGCCATAGATTGACCAATGGAGCTGAAAAAATCATTGAACTTATTAGCGATGGCTAGATCACTGAGTAATATGTTATTCTCATAGATACGTTTTGTTGGGATTTTTTTAAACAAAGAATTAACGCTTCTCCAGATCTTTTTTGGATCCCCTCCGCATTTTCCGAGTTCACTATTTAAATAGTTTGAGCGCTTCTCTTTCAAAAGAGGTTTGATCACTGCATTAAGCCTTTTAAAATTATCGGGACAGTTCGTATGCTAAACAAGCAGAGTTACGTATCTTATGCTTTTAGAACTTTGAACTATTTTAGATCTTTAAAGTTTTTTGAAAAATAATATAAATATTGATTTTTTGTTAGACAATCATGTAGGTTCTGCATTTCGCACGAAACCGAATCAGATAGAGAAAGTAAAAGTTGCCAGTTATTTTTCATTGTTCTGTATTTCGTACGTTTTGGTTCTTCATTCCTGTTTCCTAAATTCAATTAAATAATAATATTCGAAGCAAACAGCTGTTGTTTGTTTACCTTATATTTATTTGAAAATTATGTCTCAATAAAATTGTATTGAATTGAATTTTAAAAAATTTCAGCATCTTATGTTGCGGTAGTACTACTGGAATTGGATGATAATAATTCAAAAGAAAGAATACGTCGGCGAGTGTTGCGAGATCACTACAAACGATTCGATATACCTGATGATTCGTAAGTAAAATGCAATTTGAAAATCAGTGTAATCAAAAAATATATTTCCTTTAAGATTTATTTTATGCTACCGCATAAATAAAGACACATTCATTCGATGTGGTCGCACCTCGTTTGAAACAATCTTCAATTCCTGTATTGATTCAACTAGGAGATACCTTGCGATTTTTGGCAGAAGGCAGTTTCCAAAGGTCTGTCGGATAAGATGCGGATGTACTATAAATAAATAAATACTTATAAATATTACACGATAATATTAATGGATCGTGGATCAGGTGTGAAACGTCAAATGAAGAGAGTCTAGAACTTAACACCATTACATTGAAAAGTTCAACATTCCCGGTATTGTTGGTTGCGTTGATGGGACGCATATAAGAATTACAAAGCGTCATCAAGAATTTTCTTTATTTTTTAATAGAAAATGATATTTTGGTCTCTATGCGATGATTGTAAGTAATCTGCATTTGATTTCTGAATTTAAGATTAGTAGATATTTTGATTACAGATTTGTGATTACAAGATGTGCATAAGAGCTGTTGATGTTCGTCGTCCAGGGTCAACTCTCGACGCGCACGTAATGTTATTGAGAGAACAATAGGGGTACTGAAAAGTAGATTTAGATGCACGTTCTTCGCAGTACCATCTTAAAAAGTTGTTCAAATCATAAACCTTTGAAGTGCATGGCTCAACATTTGCCTATACTACAAAGTGCCGACAGAAGGATTACACGAATAAGAGATTCAGCATGAATTAGACGTCAATGAGTCGGTAACACAAGACTATAGTCTTAGGAAATAAAATACGTAATGAAATAGCGCGTAGTATATTAACATATATACTGTATAAATTTCAGTTTTTGTCTGTCTATCTCTATCTAACTATCCGCAGTATAGTTTTCGTGTGCATAAAAGACAGACAGACAAAAACTAAATTTTATTAGTAGATAAAAGTTTATTTATTTATTTGGCTGGCTGAAAATTTTGATATTGCAGTGGCAAGCTTTTCAATAGCTTGCAATGTTGCAAGCTGCAATTGAAGCAGGCACTCATCATGCGCATTCTTCGGTTCGATGCTGCGCATCACTAAGGCATGCATATTCTGTCAAGATACAATCCCTGGTGAGCTAAGCCCCAGACTCACGGTTGATGGTGAGCCGGTGCCGAAGTTCTCGGCTCCTATCAAACAGGGCGACATGCTCGCAGTATTTGGTGAGCCAAAGTTTCCGGCACCTAGGGAAGCAGAGCCCACGCTAATGGTTCCCGGCGAACCAGCCTCCTCAACCATGACTGTTTGCGAAGATGTCTTAAAATTGAAGTTAAAGCTTTTTAGCTTACCTAAAAAGATCTCTTTGTTTTCACTTTACCTCTATTCCCAAGGTTGCTATTCCTGGTATACCATCAACAGCAGTAGCACCGAATGTGCTTGAAGCACGCTCTTCAAAATCGGTAAACTTTCGGCTACTGCTTGGACCACCCAGTAAGTTGCTGCTCACTCTTTTCCTTTCGCGCACGAGCACGTATCTGGCTATTCCAAACGCATAAGTTCTGTAAAATTACAACATATGTTAAAGGCTATATGTAAAAATATTTTAGTTGCCTTCTCCCTTGGGCCACATATCGCATTGACATTTGCAAGAACCTCTGCTCACAAGTTTTGCATCACCATTGGCTATCGCGCAGTGTTCTTGCCGGCCAAAAGTTGGAGATGCTGCCAGCAAAATCCAATGTAGAGCAGCACCTACGTGGTTCTTTCAAATTTTGGATCCTTATTAAAGAAATTGCAAATTAAATTTAAAATATATAATATGCTAAATCTGAAAATAACTTACTTTTTTATATTTTCCATTCCATTTATGTTGTTAAATGAGA
Organism: Meiosimyza decipiens; assembly: GCA_963680825.1. NCBI lineage: Eukaryota > Metazoa > Arthropoda > Insecta > Diptera > Lauxaniidae > Meiosimyza > Meiosimyza decipiens. The sequence continues at coordinate 33,107,574 of OY804261.1, forward strand.
TAAATTGCAAACATAAATAAAAAACAGCTGTTCCTTAACACTTTGATTTTTACCATGGCGTGGTGAACTTTAAAAGCTCTTTTGAGCTTTAATACATATTGTTAATGTTAAGAATACCAACACTTACATTACATAACAATCAGATTAACAAGAGCTTCATTACAATTCCTTGTTAAGTTAATAAGCACAATAAGGCTGTTAGACTCCAAACTAAAAAAGTTAGTTACCTTTTGTCCTAAAGGGTGTTTTTTTTAGAGGTTTGTCTATGAATTCATGCGGGATTCAGGTACATGAACTATTTAGCAGATTGCGTTACTCACATTATGAGTTCGAAATTCTTTTTAGCTCTCGGTCTAGGTGCAACAAAGCGGTATTCCTTTTACTAATTCAACCAAGTATATAGTTCAGATCAAACTGGTTCAGTTACATAGAATGTTGATTGTAAAATTTAATGTTTTTAGGTGTGCTATTTTATGAGTCTCTTAGGATTGCTGCTTCTAAGCCACATCGAAAAAATGTATCATATCAGCGATTCGTAACAGATGGTTGATAGAATTAATTGAAAACTGATTATTGTGAGCATATCAAAAAACCAAATAAAAATACATTGTAATTTTCAAAGTGTTACTTAGTGCAAAGATAAGCCAGAGCCAATAACATGGACCTTTGAACATGAAGATGGTTCAATCATGGTAAACGAGTCATATAGTGGTTAATGAGGTGGTTGATTCAATAATAGACTTTAAGTGCGTACTCTCTTTCATTAGCTTCAGTAATACCAAAATCAAATTTAGATATTAAAACATAAATTTAAAATAATGGTCTTCTTTGAAACCAAATTGCGTTAATAAGTATGAAGCGCAACATGCACATCTACATAGGTGACTGAAACATTCTTTTTACCTTTTTGACAATAGCAGATTTGATGTTATTTATGTCACGGGCAGCCATTTTTAGGTTAGTTTGCGGCCTAATATCCGGCATTGTCAGTTTTAACGGGAAAGATAAATCATTTGCTGAAAAAGAAAAAAATAACAATCTAATTAATAACAAATTAAGCTCTTTTGATTTACAGAAGTTTTTTTTTTTAGGGTTTACAAGTTAATCAGCATAATGTTTGACATTATTTAAAATAAGAGCATCAAATGTTACTAAATCCAATAATATTAATTTACTTCAGAAAAATGAGCTAAAGTTAGTCATACTAGTTTCATCCGCTACTAGGCAGACTCACCAGTAACATTTAAGCCGATTAGTAAGAATTTGTCACCCTTAAATGATTCCTCTTTTTTGCATTGAAAGCTTCGTTGCGCTTGCTACATCGTTTTGACCTGCCAACAAAGCTTGCAACGAAGCGCCTGCAGGAAAATGTGCAATATCGAGGGAAAGATGAAGAAAAACGAAGTGTTTGTTGTAAATGCTTCGTTCGAGGTGAACAACTTTCATATGAGTCAGGGTGAAACGAAACTCATTTCTTCTCGCTCTGGCAAGGATTTGGTAGATAACACGCTCCGACAAAGGTTTGTATACATGAGAAATTTCAATTTATTCTGAAAAAAGACACTAAAAATAATATACATGTGACGTGGTTTTTCTCCAGCACGTTAAATTTTTTTTAATCAATGCCACACCCCCCAATGTGAATACATCACATTTCAATTAGATAGGGTGCTTTCGTATCTCTTGTTGCAGTTTTAATAGAACTTCTGTGGCCTCATTCTTCCATCACTGTTCGATAACTAAGGAGTCTGTTGAGCTTGTCATGTGTTGATTAATTTATGCTTTTTCCATCGGATTCGTTATAGCTACGTTGGCTACGTTGTTGAAGCGCCTTTTGTGTCTAAGACGGCCCCTATTGTGTATTCTTTGTGTTGGAGTGAGGCTTGAATGGTCTGTGTAACCTCATGAAGAGCTGTTTCTGATGATGTTGCGAGTTTCAAAAACAGTCATTGGGAATTTTTCTCTCCTTTATAGGAATTAATGATTCGTTCCATAGTCTTGACGTTAGATTAATGATTCGATAGTTCTTCGCCTTTACGTGGTTGTTTTACCGTCTTTGGGAATAAAAATAAGCCGTGAGAGCCTCAATGACTGCGGAACTAGATTGAACTTTAAGCATTCTTCAAATATTGCTCTTGACCAGTATTGTATTAGGTCCTGAACGTAGGCATTGAACTACCAGAAGAAAAACGCAAAATAAAAGTTTCAAAAAAGTTAGATGAGTCGAATAATTCTTAATATTGTTTACAAAACCATGACGAAAAATTATTATTATTATTCACTTTACATAGATACATGCTCTCAGACATTTTGTGAGCTAAAAATTTAAAACAAACGAGCTCCAATAGCAAATCTTCGATAAAAAATTTCAACGAGTATAATCAAATGATAATTAAACTTATAGCCATTTAGTACCGATCAATATTCAAGTAAAATTTTACAAGTTGATACGATGCTTTATTTATTAAACAAACTTAGACAACAAAGGAAAAAAACAACAACTCTAGAATATAGACATTATAAGTTTTATTCAGTAGGCTATTAACAGTTGCCAATCTATTTTTGAGTTACCCTGGACCTTATGAAATTTATTGGCACAGTAGAAATTTTTGCAAAGAGTATATTCACTATAAATATATCTGTAAATTTTTTTATACTCAGCTTTAAAATTCGTTTTACTTGAAAGCTTTCTGTTCTTACGACGTAATCCATGACTTTAACCTTTACATACATTGATTTACGTGATTAACTATATTTCAGTAAGCAATTGAAATGCTTAGAAGGATCCGGTTCATTATACACATTTTCCCAATTTTCATGTAAAAGTATTGAAATCTGTTTTGATATGGGTTTCATCACAAGGAATGGGTACTTTTCTGACATTTTAAATATTTATAAAGGAAAGGCACGCTATGCAGTGGTCAGTGATGTCCAAACATACAACAAAACAACGTAATGACACTTTATTTGATCCAACTCGATGCACAAAAATGTAATAAATATGTTACATGTTGCAGTGATTTCAGTAACTTGCCAGAAATGTCAGAATCTATCAATAAATTTAAATTTATATCACCAAGCAACATTAATGTATCACAGCTATCATCTGTCAATAATTTATTGATTTAATTTAAAAAGGTAATAAGTTTGGGTATGAAACCTATAGACACAGCAAAAAGTCTAATATTCAGCTCATCCTGCTTAAATATGATAATCATATTTGCATTATCACGAATCAAGTGTTTTGGTATCAACTGCCTTGTGACGTCCCATACAAAAATATGATCTTACATCATTTTGTTTCTCACAGGCTATATCGTCAAACATAAATATTAAATTCGATCTTACTTCATCTGGAGATAACACATCATCGTTATTGGAAAATGACGCAAAGTTCATCATCTTAATAAATTTTATTGAGCATTCCAAGTACTCATATTTTGGTTGATAAGTTGACTTTGAGTATAAGTAAATATTCTCAAATTTAATTCCATTGGGACTTTCAATCAGACTTATCATCGCACTTGTTTTACCACAATTCGATGGTCCAACAAGAATTCGAATAGAGTGTGGCAGCAATGAACTGTGCCAAATCCTATTTGCAACATTTAATTTTGAGTCAATATTTTTAACATTTATTGATTTATGTTGTTTAGAAAGACTCCGGGAAAGGTTTTCTAAACAGTCTAATCAACAAACTACCTACAGAACTGCACTTACCTGGATATCAATTTTGTGGACCTGGTACGAAGTTTAAGAAACGTTTAGCTAGAGGTGATCAAGGGATCAACCCATTAAATGTAGCTTGCCGTGTACACGATGTAGCATACTCTAAAAATAAGGATTTAGAAAATCGTCATATCGCTAATGAAATTTTCCTTTATGCTTGCGCGATCTAGGCTCGTGCTGTTGATTTTTGGGCTGTCAAATAAATGAGAAGCTGAAGAGTAAAGTAGTAATAGAGTCAGAATCAGATGTTGAAACTATAGCAACATCGTATTACAACATCGTAAAACAAAAACATGTTAAGTTAGAGAGTCACAACAAAGAGAATAAATATAAAAAGAGATTTTAATATGACAACTTAATATAACCTTTACTGTTATTTTCATGATCCTCTTGAAAAATATAGAAATTGAAGAATATTTGTGATTACTTAAAATAATTTTTATTCAAACTGCAAGACAAAAAAGTTTTTGTTTGAAGCAGGCGCTCAGTAAATCAAACAACATGAATATCATATTTATTTTTCAGATTGAGCTGAAGGTATTCGAGCAAGGGATCAAGGATGCTTAACCCCCAACATAAATATTTTTGACTTTGCAAAGACTTAAGCCTAAATCAAAATAACACGGCGATAGTGATAGTCTATTTTGGCATTTTGTTTAGTTTTTTTTTATTAATTATAAAGAAAATTCCATTTATTTGTCTTTCAAAATTGGATTTTCGTGTTTTTTTAAATGCCTAATCAGTTCATGTGTTTAAACTATTCATATTTAATTTATTTAGGTATTAACTTGTCTTAACTTATGATTTGTTTCAAGTAAAACAAGAAAATTTCAATATATAAGTCCATAATTTTGTTGGATTAAAAACCCCCTTAAAATATATTCTGGTTGGAACAAATAGCAAAATGTGAAACACATACACGCAAACAACAGAAATATAATATTTGCCAATTTTCATCTGACGATCATGTTCGTCAGTTTTGCTCAAATTTCTCTTGTTTGTGTGTGTGTGACCGCTCTCCTTTGTCATTCAACGGTCAACCACAAAAATTTTTGTGGATAAGTGTCCGTCAGAGGCTATATTTGCTTTGACTGATATTGTGTTCCAAAAAGCGTCATTCAATTGGTATACTTCGAACGAAAGGATGTATGCGGACAATGAATTCTTAAAAGATTTCATATGTTACTATGAAATTCAACATTGTCTCTGGCACATAACTAGCCCAGATCACATGATACGTGACATCAAAAGAAAATCATATGAATGATTATTATATATCATGAAAAAAAATGTACTTTTGAGTATCTTAAAACAAAAATCAACACAATTCGGTCGTCCTACAGACGGGCGTTGAAAAAATAAATGAATACATGAGCATCCAATTTTTATATTCCTTATGTTTGTTAGTCGAATTTCACTACTTGAAAGACGGTTTGAGCCTCGAACAGGAATGATGATAATTCACTATCGCTAGTGTGCACCGCCATATAGAATATCTCCGGTGTTGACAAACGCAACGCGCGTTACAACGCACGTTTTTTTAACGCGCGTTGAAGGTGAGGTTCATTGCATATTAATATTGTGTTATGCTGAAATGCGCGTTGAAAAAACGCTCCCGTAAGCTTAGAGCTTTACTGTCACTTTCTGGTCTGTTTATTTGATTCGGAATTAATAATGGCGCATCCCTAGAATTTTAAGGTAATAATATCAGAAAGAACATGTTATCGATGCATCACTAAGTCTACTTAAAAACAAATAAAGTCTTAAAAATGAGTAGTATTCTACGGACTGCAAACTTGAAAGTGTGTCCAAATCTTTTGGTCTTTAGATTTATGTGCCGTGTTTCTGTTTGTTTATCTAACGTAGCTAAAAACTTAAAAAATCAAGATGATGTCTCAAATCAACTTCGATCTAATGGTAATGAAAACATACCTCTTTCTGTTTTAAATCATCACGAGCATTTATCTTCTCGCCTGTTGTATGGCGGATGTGGTAAAGATGAACCTCAACAACCCAAAATAGAGGAACTTGATCGCGTATTTCATGTCCTTCAAGATACACTACCAAAGCTGTTCTTACAGCCGCTAGACTACTCAATTTACAGTCCCAATCTTATATTCGAAAACAACATAACTGGGAAACACACCGTTGGATTATATTACTTTGTTAGACAGGTTGCGCTTTTGCGCACAATTGGTCATATAAAGTATGCCTATGTCAAATTTGAAGTTCTGAAGATAACTAAACATCCTGAAGACTTTTCTGTTCAAATAAGATGGAGGGTACAAGGCATATCTGGCTTAAAAGTTATGTTTCAGTTTTGGAAATTTAAACTTTGGAAAATAAAAGATATTTTTGACGCCCAAGAATCTTGGTATGATGGATTTTCAACCTGCTATTTAGGTGCAGATGGCTTGATTGCGAAGCATGTTGTGGACAAAGTAACACCTGACAAAAATAAAAGATTTATAAAAACTAGTTCAGATACCCTTGTTCCCATGGCATCTAATCTTGCTTCAGGACCTAAGGTATGGCTAAGGGTATAATAGCAAATCCAAAATGAGTGTAATGGGAAATTCGTATTAAGAAATTATTTTTATGTTCGTTTACTTGTGTGCTTGAATTGCTAAAATATATATAATCTACTACAACAACAAACGAATATTTCTCTGTATTAAAATTGCCATAGAAAATAGTACGATATTCTCTCCTTTACTACACAGAAAAAGTTTTATGGGTTGAAGCGTTCTCAAAAGTCACAGGCTGCTTGAAATGAAGCGGAATTGCCGGATTTAGTTAGCCGTATGATACAATAGAATCGTAGTTAGCGAGTGTGTGAGCAGGGTCAGAAGCGGGGCCTGGGTATCAGGGCCAAGGGGTGATTTATTGATTTTGTCACACTTATTTTACGGAATAAAAAATGTGTTCAAAGAAAATGTATATAAAATAGGAACAGGCTTACTTTAGCTCCCATTGACCAAATTTTTGTTTTAGTGTTAAAAGTACAAAAATGGCTTGTTTCGGAGATATAGGCATTGGAAGTTATTTATTTTATTTATTTTTATTTATTTATTTATTACGGTCTTAGAGACCTATGTAGATATTAATACAAAATTAAATTTCAGAATACTATGAACTAGATAGCTAATATTGGCACAATTCAATTCATCTAAATTATAACTATCTAATTGCTATAGAAATCTATCAATAGTCGAATAATAGCTTCTTAAATATCCCTGGATATATAGCTTTTGTAAAAAAAAATATGAAATGGGAACTCTTGGATTAAAATCCATTATATGAGTGTCAAATGAGGGATGAATTAATAAGCAATAATAATGGTAAACAAACCTTTCATATATATCATTATTTTATCGAACTTCAGTCGTTAGCAAACACCAATACTCATGAACTTCCACAAATCGATCAATGTTGTTTCTTAAACATGACAAAGTAAACAGTCGGAATAATTTAACCTGGTTATTGGTGACATATCCCTCTGTACCAAAAACATTGCTTACCAACTAACTAAAAAATCTTTGGTCTTGTCCGACTAGATTATCCTTTCACTCATCTACTCTCCAATTCTTAAAATGATAAGCAATGATACTGGTACCGCCATATGAGACGTTGCAAAAGCACAAAAATAACTAAGCATGTAAGAAATATTTATTGGTTTTTTGTTGACTGATTATTATTAATTATAATTGAACATAATAATATTGAACTTCGCAATCATGTTAACCCATAGATTTTAAAAAAACCAAAGAAAGAAGAAAAGATTAATTTAAAAACAAAGCGCAAGCATAAATTCAAAACAGTTGAAGTGGGAAAATGAGTCTTTCAGCAAACAATGCACTGGCAGTACGACCTCGAATTGCAGGCAACATATGGTATACTAATTGCTGACGTAGCTGCTTTTCTGTATACTGCTTGGCGAAATCAGTGCAATCACAGAATACAATGAAGTGCAGCATGGGCAGACCGATAACGGCGCGACGTTATATTCCATCGGAAAATTTTCATTCCTAATAGCCAAAGAAAAGCCAAATATACCGGAACTTTTTATCTGTACACCGATCAAAGTAGATCCTACAACAAATTACTATAAAATCGTAATACTTATTTACTGCAAACTGTGGCAAGAAAAAAGGCGCTAGAGCCTCTTTAAGATGCTTAGGCAATACCGCTGGTAACGTAAACTCTGTCTGTGTACCGCATTCTCGTTTACGTCGCCCTGGCTTCGATATTGGTGTATTACCATTTAATTCCGAGGTTATAACAGCACTTGGCCCGAATTGTTGTTCTCTGAAGTATAAGGTAATTGCCAATTGCGCTTTGGCTTCGTATACAAGATCGGGTGAGTCTTGAAATTGCGTTTCATGTACATGTGTCAACATGAGCTGGCTGAAGCGGTGAGACTTCTTCAATTGTCCATTTTAACTGCGTGGAGGAAAGTTGTGGTATGGCAGGACGTTGAAAGAGTGATGGGCTAGAAAATTACACAAAAAAAGTTAGAATGGAATTACGCTGGTTACACGATTGACGGCGGGCATGGATAAATTTTCTCAGTATTGAAACATCAAAAAGAAACGTGGACGTCTTTCCTAAGTAGGAAAAAAAAGCCGAGAACAGATTCATCATAGGTGTTCCTAGTAAGCAGTGAAATGATTTCAAACGCAGCAGCAGCAAAAAAAAAACCAACAATGCAGCAGCAATAAAAACAACAGCAATAACATGCAACTCAACACAATCTATACGTTGTCATTCACTTAACTAGTTGTAAAAATACAAATATATTATTGTATTAAAATTGGTAAAAATGTAATTGAGTTTGCCAGTAAATTACTATGCTTTTTATTTAAACAAATATAGTCATTTCAAAATTCACTTTCAAGGAGATACTTCACTATTATAATGATCGACACATGTACATTTTATCATTAAAAAATTAATATTTGTATTTGTATTTGTCTTATGGAATAAGCACTAACGACATACAGTTTACAGTTTTAACAAGCAAATGAACAAAATTTAAATTACACAAATGGAAATTTTTAAAAAGTTAAATTTTAATAATAAGTAAAAAAAAATGTAAAAAAGTAAGAATACAATAAAATAAAAAATAAAAACAGGAGAATTTATCGCATTAAGGACAAATAATTAATCAAAATTTTTTTAAAATGATGAGCGTTGCAAGTTTTTTGAATATTTTGAGGTAGCGAGCTCCAAACACGGATTGAAAAGATAAAAAAGTGACGCTCAGAAGTAAGGCAAGAGTGTCTTATATGGATTAAATTTTTACCTCTATTTGATCTAGAGAAAGATATTTTGTTGAACAAATACATTGGTTCCTTTGTGTTTACAATTTTATGCAGTAATATTAGCGACCTAAATTTTAGCAAGTTGGTAAAAGTCATATTGTAAATCTTATAAGAATAATTTGAAACATGATCTAAGCGAAGAAGTTTAAAGACGTAACGTGCTATGTTATTGAATAAAACATTTAACTTTTGCTTATAAACGTAGTCACAGTTGGCGTAGAATTCGCATCCATATAATAATCTTGGGACAAGGTATGTTTTTGCTAACAACATGCGAATTTTCTGAGGAGTGAAGCTCTGTGTACTCCACAAACAGCGCAGCATACCATATACTTTTCCTATCGTATCACTAACATGATTGGACCAGGTTAGTGTTTGATTAAATATTATGCCCAGATTTTTAACATTCTGCACAATCTCAATTTGGGAGTTACCGAGAGAAATATTAATATAACTTGGAATAATATTTGGTTTTTTGTGTAAAATTATACATTTAGATATTCTTGGGTTTAGGCATAGACCATTACTAGAGACCCATTTGCTTATATTTTCGAGATTTTTATTCAAGTTAAGGACACATTCATTAATATGATTTATATCACATGCAGTATATATTTGAACATCATCAGCGTACATTTGCACTTTACAGCCCGTAATAACACTAGGCAGATCGTTTACATATAAAGAGAAAAGTAGAGGACCAAGAATTGAACCTTGAGGTACCCCTCTTGGGACTGAAATAAAGTCGGAAAACTTATTGTTAGCGTATACTGATTGGGACCTCCCTCTCAAATAAGAAAACAATAGGCTTACTGAAGTATTAGAAAAGTGAAATATATCTAATAGTTTTGTACACAGCATTTCATGGTTTACAGTGTCAAAGGCTTTGGAATGATTCAGAAGCACCAAAAACGAAAACTTGTTGGAGTCCGAGATTGCTCTCAGTTCCTCCGATACATCCAGCAAAGCAGTTATACAGCTGTGTTTAGTTCTGAAACCTGATTGCCTGTTCGAAAGGAGAGAGTATTGAGTAATATACTCCGTGATTTGCTTATGTAAAATATTTTCAAAAACCTTCGATAAATAAGGCAGAATTGCAATCGGACGAAAATCATTGTCAGATTTTGGAATTGGGATGATTTTTGCCTTCTTCCATCTAGCTGGATATGATGAATTTGTCAGAACTGTATTGAATAAGAAAGTGAAATATGGCAGTAACTTTGGCAGCAGCACCTTCAAGAAAGTTAGTTCCATTTCATCAATCCCGATCGCATTTGATTTAATTGACAAAAAACTTTTCAATACAATTTCTTGGTCGACACAAGAAAAACTGTAGCCATCACCATTAGTAGACACTAAATTAAGTGCTTCCATCGCCCCAAAATTCGCGTCTGCTAGTGGTGTGCTTGTAACTATAAACTTTTTATTAATGTCGTTGACATCACCAACATCAACTGTATGATTGTTGTTATTTCCAACCCCAATTTTTTTAATTAGGTTCCAAGTTTGCTTAGATAGAAGAGCGTTTTTAAATTTATTTTCGTAGTACACTAATTTAGCAGTTCGTAATTTATTAACAATATCTTTCCTCAGTTTTTTAAAAATGAGATACATTTCAGGAAACTTATATCTTTTCCAGCGATTGTAGGCTTTATTGTGCTGAGCTATTAAATTTTTAAAGTCCTCGCTAAACCAAGGTAGAGTTCTGTTCCTAATCAATTTAGTTTTAATTGGAACATGTATATTGAGTAAAGCAGTGATATTTTGTTCTAAGAAAGAAAGTTGGTCATCGCACGACGTCATACCATAGATCTGATTCCAGTTTATGTTATTTAAATCGCTGTTTAGTGAGTCATAGTTAATATGTTTAAAATCACGGTATCTAATTGTATTCTCATTGAATGCCAACTGAAAATTATAAGCTAAAAAAAATCAAATCATGCCTTGAAAACATGGGTGCAGAAATTTGATCATACAGTAAAGTATTTTTTTGTTACTAACAAAAATCAAATCCAGTAAAGTGTTCGTAGTTTGCATAAAATGCGTTGATAATGTAGTATTAACTGCACTAAGACGTAAAGAATACATTCTGTCTAAAATTATATTATCTGCCAGTACATTACAATTAAAGTCACCGGAGATTATAATATCCTCATAAGGCAACGCTACGGATTCAATTTTCTCAAAGAAGTTGGTAAAATCAATATTGCGGTTTAGCCTGTAAGCCGTACCAATAAGCAATTTCTTTGGTCCAAACACTACATCCACGAAGAGATACTCAATGGGATCGTCGGCACTGGATTTGCAGTTAAGCTTGCATTTAATTTCTTCTCTGACATAAATGGCAACACCACCAGCACGAGTCGATCTATCAGCCCTAAAGACTTTATAACCATTGACTTTGTAAATATTGCTGTGCACAAGAGAATGAAACCAGGTTTCTGATATACAAATGACGTATATCATGGAGCTTTCAAAAACAAAACGAAATTCATCAATTTTGTTGTTGAAGCTCTGCGCGTTAATATGGCAAATTCTAATACCATCACTTTGCACACCTAGAATTCTTACCAAGCTCCGAACATTGCTTTTGGAATTACTTCGTGAGTTACAAGAGTCGTTCATAGTATATAAGAATTAAAAATATTGTATGCAACGCAATCATTTTAAAAAAAAAGTCTATTACATTTAAGTTTAGAACTCCTGCGATATTATTATCAAATAAAAAAGCTATAGTACTATAAGTAAATGACAAAGACAAATTGCAAAAATAAAATTCTCCAACATTTGATCAGCTGACGTAGTTTTTTCATGCCTCAGCACGAAAAAAATTTTTGTTGATTTTCTCTGTCAGCTCGTCAATGCTGTCGATTTTCGTCGCTGCATCTTTTTCTTTGCATTTGATGAAGACACGACCTCTTAACGAAAACACCGAATCTAGTTGCTTTTGTTTTTTGTGTTTTATTGCAGTATAAAAAATATTCATGTTTGTTTTTGTTAAGTTTTCGTTTACATAAAAAGGAACAGCAGAGCTCAATCCAATATGACGTAATAATAAAGGAGATTTCCTAAGACGTTTAAATTTTGCAATTGACATTAAAACAAAGTTTCTTTCCTAAGCAGAGGACAATTTCACTAATATTGTCGAACAATCTTGTGTGAGCGGTTGTTCAGATTGTTTAATGCGAAAAATATTATCAATAACTGGTGTTTCAATTTCAATAGTGTTACATAATGTTGAAAACATTTGTCTTAAGTTTTCATTTTCAAAATATGGGATGCCATTGATTCTTAAATCACACGCAACAGCCAAATTTTCTTGATTTGATAATTTATTTTTCAATTCTGAAATCTCAGTTTTCATGCTGATATTTTCAGCCATCACTGTTTCTACATGCTCTACTCTTTTAGTGAGAGCAAGCATGTCGTTTTTTATTTCACTTATTCTTTTTTCAAGTTCAGTTAGTATTTTTGTCTCGCTTTCTTTTAGTTTTTCGGAAATATTTTCATTGTGCATTGCAATCTGTTTTGTTAAAATTTCGCATTGTTTTGAGAGACGCTGATTAATCAGCTGTATTAAGCTCGGTGACTCATCACCATTTGAAATGTTTAACAACTCGCAACTCGTAACTCGTGTTTTGCACTTTCTTTTGTGTGCGTTTGTAACCTTTGGACTTGGTTAGACAGCGTTTACACGAAGAAATTCTTCAAAGAAAGTTTCCCTGTCTGTAGGCAAGAAGGGAAAAACGAAAGAGTGGTGTACAGAATTTGTCGTACACGCGAAATCCCTTTCGTTCTATTCTTTATGCTTTGAATTTACGTTTGTTGTGGCGGGTTGACGCAGTAATTGCTTTGAAATTTTCTTGCACAAACAAATTCTAGTTTCCGTGTGTAAACGCAAAAGAAATTCACAAAAGAGAATAGACAAGAATTTCTCAGACTGAATTTGCTCGTGTAAGCGTTGAATTAGAGCTTGCATTGTATTACACGAACTTAGAATTTTTTAAACGAAACTAAACGAACAAGCACAATGAAATTGAAATGCAATTGGTTTCTTTGAAGAACAAAACTTTCACTAGTAAATTTTTTGTTTTAATTATCAAAAATTTATTTATTTTACCAGCCAGTTCGATATAGAATTTTTTGGCGGTTAAACATATTAAAAAAGTTTTTGACTTTGTTGTATTTTTCAATTATTTTTAGATGAATAATTACGAAGCGATTTTAACACACGTCCGACTTGTTCACACACTTGTATTAAATATGATCGAAATAAATCTTGAATTAAAATCTTGCATATAGATATTGTTACCAAGCCATCTTCAAGAAAAGAAATTTTCAAACTATCTACTTGTAATTAAAAAATTTTTATTTTGTTTTATTAAAAGTAATTTTCGATTACTACTTTAGTTTAAATTTCAAAGCGATGGTAAAAACGTCGGTTTCATCATTTTGCAAAAATGTCCACGCCAAAGTATCTACAATTCCAAAATACCAATAATTTTAACTCGAAGCTTTTGTACAACTTTTTATAGATGTTCCCTATGTTTTCGTTATTAAAAAAGTAAAAATAATTTTTATTTCTTTGTTTTTAAACAAATTGCGGCCCTGAAAAGAGCCTTTGTTTTTTTCTTGTGTTGAACGGTAGGATCAGGAATGTTCTGAAAGCAGTATAACAATTTAAATAAATATATTATAAAAAAATTTACCAGTTTTTTATTTACCATACTTATTGGAGCGCTCTCAGTGGCTATTTATCCAGTAAAGCTTGCGAGCACATTTACTTCATGTATCCAGTTTCATAAATTCACATTACTAAAATAATTTACTTAAAAAAGTTTTTTTTTCTTTTGTATACAAAAAGCATACGGTGTTGGATATACCATAGGATTAAAACTATTTTCAAGCTCAAAATCAGAATGAAGGAGGCGTTTCCGCGTCCAACATATGCATATATTCTTGATTCTTGATACACTGTGCGACATACTAAAATTTCAAAAATCATGAGTGAGGCCGTTAAAATAAATAATTACCATATTAAAGATTATTACATTGAACTTACAGTCATTTCGCAAAGATCAATATGATTTAATAAGAATAAAATATGAAAAAATTGTTCCATATGTTATCTTTGTCATGTTTGTTGAATAAACTGCATTGATCAATTAAGTAAAAATTTTACGATCATATTATTCTTTGCGAATGACTGCAAGTTCAATGTAATAATGTTTAATATAATGAATAATCAGTCGCTAAAACAAAATTTCGTAAATAATTACCATATATTTTAATATCAAAATTCACCAAAGTGATTTAGTTTTTTCGATGAAAAATAAGTAAAATATAAAAAAACTATATTAGTGCAACGTAATTTTAAAAGAGAGCATCAAGCTTTTTTAAAATCTTAAAAAAATATAGGATCTCAACAGAATTTTTGGAAAAAATATCGGTTTTAAAAAAAAAATGGTTAAATTCCAAAGACTTGCTTACCATTATTGTAGGCCATCAAATTGTCTTTCTTATGACCACCATATTTTTGATATCCATGCAGGAGTTCCCAACTTATAATAATTTTTACAAATCTATATCCAAAACTTCCGATGGCTATATCTCCGAAACTACATCTGAGTGACACTTTTTATGTTTTTTTTGCATTTAACTCCTGTTTAAGCCCTAATTAGGCTATGGGAGCTTATGTTAGCCTGTTCCAGTTATTTTTTAAAATAACCAACTAAATCGAAATTCGATGATACCCAATAAAAGTAAATAAAATTCTGCTTTAGCATATGCTAAAATTTATAAGTCTTACCATTTGTTCGACTCAAAAAATGCACTGAATCAGAAATCTTTTAACATTTCAAAACTTATTGAATATTAATTCCACACAAAAAAATTGATTTGACTAATTAAATTAATTAAAAAGAGTTATAAAACTTTTTGTTTTGGCCTTTCAGCTTTTCTTTTGACATTTTCTAGCTTGCAAATTTTTTTACAAATCTTCTATTTCATGCCAACATATCTTTTTCTATTCCATCTTATCTGTACTTCTTTAATATTACCTTAGGCTTAAAAGAAACTTAGAGACATAAATGGCTTAGAATTACAAGTAAGTTAGTTAACTAGCCTTAGTTCAAGATGTTTCTACACAGTGGACTATTAAGTTCAAAGAATGATTGAGTGTCAGTGAATTTTTGCCAATCATTCAACAGCTTTGAAAGGATATTCACTTAAAAAAGTTAAGAAGTTCTCTGTTTTTAGCTGCAAATTATATTTACAAGCACTCAGCAAACAGCAAAACATAAACAGATAGAAAATAAAGTAAAAAATAACAATATCCACTATATTCATTTAGGGTTTTTTACTAACATTAAATCATAAAAAATTTAAGGTTTG
Organism: Meiosimyza decipiens; assembly: GCA_963680825.1. Lineage (NCBI taxonomy): Eukaryota > Metazoa > Arthropoda > Insecta > Diptera > Lauxaniidae > Meiosimyza > Meiosimyza decipiens. The sequence goes on from OY804261.1 coordinate 33,123,020, forward strand.
TCAGCTAATAATAAACAACTCTTCTTATTCAAGAGATGTGTTTTGGGCACATTAAATTTTGAGCTATATCACACCCAAAAAAAGCTCATAACTCGGAGACATGAAAATGTACATAGTGACTTTTTGTTCTATATATACGATATAAGACTATATACAATTCTAATTAAGTCACAAATAAAACACAATTTATGTACTTTGCTTTGTTCCAAAAAACACAAATAAAGAAATTACTGCTCGGTGAACTCGCCGATATTTACATATGAAGAGCACGTGCAACTTCGTTCGTATCGCCAAGAAAGCTTTCGACGGAGTGCTCGTCAAGAAATGTGTAATGTCAAAAGAGTTGAATGTAGAGTTTTGTCGCACTGTGTTTGTATTTCTTTTGCTATGATTCTTAACTGGTCAATGCAAAGAATTAAATATAGTGTGTTTGCAGGCTCTTTAACATCGGCTGACAAAGCTTACTGAAGATATGACGTAGCGGTCACTGAAAACTAGTATAAGCAGCTGGTTGCCCATTTTTTGTTCCTTTACAATTGTTGGAGTTATTTTCTAACAATTAATGCATTTTGCGCTTGTAATTTTTTTTGTAGTTTTGGCACTAAAACTACTGAACATAAAAGTTCTGCAAAGTAAGGACTGTCCCAGAAAAAGCTTACGTTTTTATTTTTTGTACTAAGCTCTACCTGATAATCTTATAGGTCTAAAAAGACACACTATTTGTTCTATTTAAAGTGACGTTTGATATGATGTAAAACACTTGAAGATAGCACTTTTAACGACAAAGATGTCCAGCAAGCAACAAAAAGTCCGCGAACTGATTTTGTCCATATACCTGCAAAATTCAGAATTAAAATATTCAGCTATAGCAATAATAGTTGGAGCATCAGAAAAAACTGTCTTTACGGTTATTTTTAATTATAAGAAGGGTCTACCTGTTTTACGAAAAAGGGTTCAGGCAGAAAACCAGAATTTATTAACCCAAAGGTAGCGACGAAGGTGAAGCGCCTTTTTAAGCAAAATCCCAACACCTCAGTGCGAGAGCAGGTACATCAAAATCTACTGTACAAAAGATTAAGGAGAAAAGTAAGCTAAAGAAATAAAGAGTTCAAAAAGTAACAGACCGTTCTGATGAAAAGCAGTTTATGGCTCAGATGCGAGCCCGAAAATTGTATGAAATGTACCTGACTAAATTTGATTGCTGTGTTATGGACGACGAAACTTACGTCACAGCAGATTTTAAGCAGTATAGTAGTATTATCCGGAATTTCCTAAGCAATATATGCTTTGGCAGGCCATTTGCACCTGTAGTCTCAGAATAAGATCTTTTGTAATGCAAGGCACAATCAATTCCAAAGTTTATATAGACGAGTGCCTCGAAAAACGTCTTCTGCCATTTATTCGTGCACATGAGGGTACCGTGATGTTCTGGCCAGATTTAGCAACCTCTCATTACTCTAAAGCTACAATGGAATGGTATGCAAGTAAAAAGATCAATTTCGTACCAAAAATAGCAAATCCTGTCAACTATCCAGAGCTTCGCCCAATTGAAAGATATTGGGCTCTAATGAAAAGGGGTTTTTGAAGGAGTGGTAAGACAAAATTTAATGAAGGGCCTTACAAAAAAAAATATTATGACCATAAAATAGTTACTTAGTTTTTAGTTATTTACTTTCTGAACACTAGCCATTATTGATAAAAAACGAAAAAAGACCAAAAAACTTACTGGGCATTTTTTTATAACTAAAAAGCAAAACGTAAGTTTTTTCTGGGACAGTCCTTACATAAAATTTTGCTTTGTTCCAAAAAACACAAATAAAACGCATTTAAATGGATAAAAATACGTTTTTTTTTTGTTAACACCGACTTCATCCATTTTCAATCCCAGGAGCAATGTAGGCAGGTGTAGCTTGTGAATTAAATTTTATTTAATTATCTCACTTGATTTTCGCGTTATCGTGATTGTCACAGACAGAGAGAAGCGCAAGCAAACGTACATGGCTGGTCAAGAACATTTGCAACATATACTTTTCTATACCAGCCACGCTATCTTCTGTGCGTTACAAACTGAATGACAAAGTGAAAGGTAGAAATTGTTGACTTTTAAAATTAAGAGTTTTGCAGACAATTTACTTTTATTACTTAGTATCTGTGATAAAGATAAATCTGGTGCACATTTCAACACAGCAGACAAGGTTTCATTTACCTTACCTTACCGTTTTTGAAAAGATTTTATGTACATAAATGTATGTACACGTTTATTGCAAAATTCTTATGAAAAATTAAAATAAACATTCACTTTTTCGGTTTCGGTTAATACATCAGCACTTATTTCTAAAATTTTTTAATCAACACCATCGATATCATAAGATTTCACTTTGACTTTTCTTTAGTTTATTTAAAATTATTAACGTTAGAATTTCATTCGAATACTCATAAGACTGGAACGAAGTTGCAGATAATAAAATATTTTTCAATAGTGTGAAAGGTTTGCCGAAAAATTTTGGGATACGACTCATACCGATTGTGTACAAATTTTACAAGTGTATACTATAATATAAGAGACGTTTTTTATAAATATATATGTTTAGTAGTGCATAAGGGTGCAATTGCCCATATGCAAACTAAATAGTTGCTTTTATTTAATAATGCAATTGGTAATTTCAATTTATTTTTTAGAATATTTTTTCTTATAAAAATTTTTATTTTATTTTTATTGAACAAATTTTTGAGTACTAACAAAAAGTTATATATTTAAAATTCCATAATTCAAAAGCGACAAAGTATTTTATTTTTTGTACAGTGTTTCGTTAGTGAGTTGTAGTGAATGTGTATGTGTAACTATGCAACACTACATTATTCCCCCCATAGAATTTTATAGTATTGGCAAGTAGATTGAAGTGAACTTTTTTAACAAATTTATGTGTTGGGGAAAATGTCTGTGTGGTATCTGTGTTATATATTTATTGTTCTAGGGATATTGTTTTTTACAATTGTGAAATACTTTGGTGTTTTATCTAAAACTTTGTAAGGTCCATCGTACGGACTTTGAAGTGCACGTCGGATGGAATCATTACGAACGAGTACATATTTACAATTCTCCAATGTGTGCGGTATATATAGTTGACTAGAAGTATTATGATGTGAAATTTTGGATTGTGAGTTTTGAACTTTCTCTTTGACTGTTGACAAGATATCTGATTCTGAGGTTGGAGATTGATTGTGGCGTACTATTAATTGTTGTGGCAATTTCAAATTTTGACCGTAAACCATTTCAGCAGGAGACGCTTTTATGTCTTGTTTAACGGCAGATCTGATGCCTAATAGAACTAGTGGAATCTCTGAATACCAGTTTTTTTGGTTATTCTTTGCTATTAATGAAGTTTTTAACTGTCTATGGAATCTTTCTATCATACCATTAGCTTGTGGGTGGTAAGGAGATGTCATTATGTGATGGCTACCAATTTCTTTAATAAATTGCTTAAATGTGCCAGAAGTGAATTGAGGTCCACGATCCGAAGTAATTTCGAGTGGAACACCGAAACGTGAGATGAATTCTTGTTTAAGGGTCTCTACTATTGTGGCCGTTTCTGTATTTTTGAGTGGATAGACCTCTGGCCAAACGTGTATTTCTATCAATGGCGGTTAATAAGTATCTATAACCATTTGATATGGGTAGTGGACCAACTAAATCGATATGTATATGTTCAAACCGGCCGTGTGGGATGTGTATTTTCTGGGGTTGTGTCTTGGTGTGCCGATGTACTTTTGCTCTCTGACAATTTATGCATTCTTGTGCCCATTTGTTAATCTGTGTGTTCATTTTGGGCCAAAAGTAACGTTGTGTGATGAGACGTCTGGAAGCTCTCGTTCCAGGATGTGAAATATTGTGTAGCTGTTCAAAAATCTTTTTACGGAATGTCTGTGGAATGTATGGACGTGTGCTGTCTGTGGAGTGTTCGCACCAGATCTTAATGTTTAAAAATGGGATTTCTACCTTTGTGAATTTGTATATTTTGTTATCTATGGTATTTTTTAATTCTGGATCAATACATTGTTCTTTGTATAACTGTTTCAGATCGATATCGCATCTCGATAGCGCATCCGCTACTTCGTTGTCTGTACCTTTGATGTGTATTATCGCGTTTGTGAATTGTGCAATGTATTCAAGGTGTCGTGTTTCTCTAGGACTGCGTTCTGTTTTGGAGTAAAGTGCATTCGTTAATGGTTTATGATCTGTGTAAACTGTGAATTTATTGCCTTCTAAGTAATGCCTGAAATGTTTTATTGTCAAGTATATAGCAAGTAATTCGCGGTCGAATGTACTATATTTCGTTTCTGTTTGTGTAAGTTTTTTAGAAAAAAATGCTAATGGTTCGAGTGTTCCGTTGTGTTCTTGTTGTAATATTCCACCCACTGCAGTATTATATGCATATACAGCAATTGAGAGTTTTGCCTTACAATTAACATGCTTAATAAGTGTATCCTTGGCGAAGTTATCTTTTATTGTTGTAAATGCATTTAATCTAGTTTCTGTCCTTTGTAACTGTTTATTTTTAGTTTTTGAGGTGTTTGTGACCATTTCATAAATGGGACATAGCATGTGTGCTAGTTTAGCGATGCATCTGTGATAGTATGTAGTCATGCGAATAAATTTTTGCATGTGTTTAACTGTGATGGGTTGTGGATAGTCTCGTATGCACTGTATTCGTTCTTCTGATGGTTGTATATCATGTTTAGAAATGGTGTAACTGAGAAAATCTATTTGTCTACACCAAAAATGCATTTATTGGGTTTGATGTTTAAGCCGTAACTGTCAAGTCGTTGGAAAACCTGTGTTAAGTGTTCAAAGTGTTGTTTTTCTGATTCACTAGCTATTAGGATATCATCTGAATACACGAAGATGAAATCTAATCCGTGTAGAGCTTCATGAATAAACCTCTGAAATGTTTGTGCTGAGTTTCTCAAACCGAAAGGCATTCGGAGAAACTCAAACATTCCAAAAGGTGTCGTAATAGCTGTCTTGTGTATGTCGTCAGGAGCCATAGGTATTTGATGGTATGCTCTAACAAGATCTAATTTTGAGTAAATTTGTGTGTTGTGTAAGTTCATCGAAAAATCGTGTATGTGTGGTAACGGGTATCGGTCAGGAACTGTTATCGCGTTAAGACGTCTGTAGTCACCACATGGTCTCCAGTCATTCGGTTCACGTTTCGGTACTAAGTGTAGTGGAGATGATGTTTTCGAATCAGATGGTCTTCAAATGCCAGATTTAACTAAAAAGTCGAATTCTTGTTTAGCTATTTTAAATTTTGGCAAATCTAGACGTCGTGGTCTTGTAAATGGTAACTGTCCTTCTGTGACTATGTGATGTACAGTTTGGTGTTTGACAGGTGCAGTGTAGTCGGGTTCTGTAAATAGTGAAGGAAATTTCTTGAGTAACTTTGTATATTTGTTATCAAGTGTGAATAATTTGGTAAGTGTTGTGTCAGTCAATACGGAGAAAGCATTGATCGATATGTTTGTTAGTGGATCAATGAGGCGTTTGCATTTAATGTCGATAAGAAGTCCGTATTTTGATAAAAAATCTGCACCTAAAATAGGTTTAGATATGTCTGCAATGATAAATGTGAACGGTAAGTTACGTCGTAATTTTAAGTTAAGTGTGAGTAGTTTTTTTCCGAAAGTTGAAATAGACGTGCCATTGGCAGCTGTCAAAGTTAGATCTGATTTTTGTTTGGAACTTTTGAATTTGGAGGATGGAAGTACAGATACTTCCGCTCCACTATCCACTAGGAAGTTCAGTTTGTTTGTTGGATCATAAACGAATAGACGACGTGTTAGAGTAGTCGGTCCATCATCAGTTGTCGCGATAATGGATTTTTTTAGTTTGTCGAATATTGTTGATTTGTGTTGTATTGTGTTGTGTTAGTCATTTGAACATATGCACACGGTTGTTCACATCTACGTGCGTCTTTTCCGAACTTAAAGTGATATCGGCATAGCCAGTTAGGCCTACGTGTACGAGATGACTGCCTAGAGTTCGATCTACGTCGTATCGGTGTACATGAGCGAAAATTTTGTTCGGATCTGAGGGTCTCAACCTCTAATGCCAATTTATTGAATGAATTTAGTATTTTACTGGTAGACTCTGCTAATGTCTGTACCATCTTTGTAAGCTCATTGGTATTAGAAGGATTGGTATTTTGCAAGGTTGAAATTTCGCTCTCATTCATAACTTCCCATAGTTTGTCGGCTAGCTTCAGAAGCTCATCGAGTTCCGTGTGGCCTGAACTTGCTAGTGCTATATTTAATGTTTTTGGGAGTTTTCTCATCCACAATTTCAATAAAAGGTCTGGTTCTACTAAAGAACCAGCTAGTAGTAATAAGGGTCTATAAAACTGAGATGGCTTACGGTCTCCAATCTCAGAGTCGGACAGTATTTTGTCTAGCCTCTTGTTCTCACTGAGAGAATGTCTTTCGATTAAAACCTTTTTTAAATTTTCATATTGATTATTCATCGAGGGATTTTTTATGAAATCCAGTACTGTCATAATGACTTCTTGTGGGAGAGCGGTAACTATGTACTCGTATTTCGTTTTGTCCACAGTTATGGACTTTGCCTGAAATTATATTTCAGCGTGTATAAACCACGCTTCAGGACAACTAGTCCAAAACTGTGGCAACTTAACGGGAGTCGCATGTATTTCCGTACGGACAGACGTTTCGAATGGATTTTCTAACTCTAAATTAATTAGGGGTCTGTACACATCTCCTTCTCCTTGCTGTGTATGGGGAGGAGAGTGTGAGATAATGTGAGAGGGGTGTGTGGGTGTGTGTGTGACATTCATTTTATTACCATAAACGTGTACTTATAATTACTATAAAAATTCACTTATTTACGTGATTTTTAGGTTGACTTTGATGATGTTGTGACTGGTAGCGTTGTTGTGGAAGTTGTTGTTGCTGTTCCAGATTATATGCTTGATAAAAATTGAATTTAATTCTTGCACGGATTGTTGGTGTTGGAACTGTTGATAGGGCTGCAGTTTGATATTGCGGAGAAGCCCAGATCTTCCACGTTTCAACCTCTTGAGTTTTTTTTTATATATGGGTGCAATTGCCCATATGCAAACTAAATAGTTGCTTTTATTTAATAACACAATTTGTAATTTCAATTTATTTTTTAGAATATTTTTTCTTATAAAAATTTTTACATAATTTTGTTCAACAAATTTTTGAGTACTAACAAAAAGTTATATATTTAAAATTCCATAATTCAAAAGCGACAAAGTATTTTATTTTTTGTACAGTGTTTCGTTAGTGTGTTGTAGTGAATGTGTATGTGTAACTATGCAGACACTACATATGTAATACACCCTTGTATAGGTCAGACCCATCTTGTTCCCGAGGAAAAATGCTATGAGCGCCATTAAAAAACAAGTACATAAACTAGAAGGTTTTTATTTAATGGATACTAGTACTTGGAACTAGTAACCGGTTGATTTTAAAATGATTCAAACGCTTTTGTTTTTGAAGCTAGAATGAATTTTATTGATGAAAAGTTTCATTTTATATATAATTAAGTGCTTAACAAAAAGTGCAGATAAAAAATACAAATTAAATAAAAAGTTTAAAAATGTGAATCATGCAAAATGAATTAGTTAATGTGTAGTGCATTGACTTAAGCTTAAATGTATCTAAAAACTGCAAAGTATGCAGTTAAGGTGCGGTCAATGTGCTACGCAGTACATAGACCATGCATAGCTATGGTTACAATAATGTGAGAACTGCAAAGTAAGCAGTTCTGCTAAGGTGAATGCTACGTAGTGCATTGGACCATACGCTAACAGAAATATGTGATTGCACATTCTTCCGCGTGTTGACTGGTATTCAGGTCGACAGTGTTCTCATGTTTCTGTAATAATATATTGTGTTTGTTGTTGACGAGGTTGAGGAATAGGAGTACAATTTTGCGTTGGTTGGTATGACGTCATTCGTTTCCGTAGTCGCCAAACAATTATAACTCCTAACATAATTGATAACAGTAGAGCTAAGTAACTGACGACATGATGGTGAATACTGTTTGCAGAAACCGTAGTAGGTAGTATTGTGAGTCCTTGTTCTTGGAGTGCCAAAAGTTGTACTTGCAGGTTTCTAAGTGAGTCTAGATGTGTGCTGTTGAAAGCTGATGTTGGTGCTAATTTTGTTTCATCAGAACTGGTCATTATGGAAATATTTCTAAATCTGGTCTTAGAAGATCTCTGTGAACTGGTGGTGAATTGAGTTTCTTGAATGGTGACTCGATTGTTTCTTACTACACAATTTTCTTCCATTGATATGAGTCCAGATTCAGTAAGTTCAACTTGGAGCGTTTCCTCTTGTCACATGGCAGTCATTTGAACAGCTTGTAGAGACCCAAATATCCAGTGATTTTTACTACGTAATTGTGTAGAGATAAGGTTGTTGCTTATTTTCACTGAGTTGCAAGCGGATATTGCAACGTTGTTAAACAGATTGAGTTCACAACAATATGCCTGGGATCCGGCATGGTATTTTGCTTTTATGTTCGAGCAAATATAACGCATATCAATGACTTCTGTACACTCGTTTAGTTCTGCTGTTGTAATTGGAAAGTACTGGTCCATGTGTCTATTTATGGCCATAATTCCAACTTATGTGTCAATTATGATGAGAGTGTCATTTATGATCGCAGGAAAAGGTATTATACGAAACAGATCAAACGATTCTTGTTGTATTAGCGAAAATTTGATCACGAATATGAGGTGATCATCAGTTGCTCCTCCCTTGGTTGTTAGTATTTTGTAAAAATGAAGCAAATATTCCTGCTCCAATGGTAATTTTTGTGACGATGGTAAATGATTTTTGATGTTTACAATTTCCCTTCTTAGTTGGGTAGGTGTCAGTAATAATGGACTGATGGTTCCATAATATGCATCAGTTAAGGTATTTAGAATAGTATGTTCAATGCGCTGTAACTTTGATGCCATGAGTGATAGTTCCATCGTCAGAGTAGTAAAAATTTCAAATTTCCTGGCTTTTTCGGGCTCTTCTCCAATACGGGAGAGGATTTTATTGGGTTGTGTTTGAAAAGTGGCTACTCGTTCTCTTATATCAAGTTCATCGTGTTTGATTATATTTATCGTGGAATCTATGATGAAGGTTTGATTTCTTAGCATGGTCAGTAAATGCGCCTCATTGTTGTTGACCTTGTCAATCGTCCTGGATAATTCTTCTGCATAATCAGAATCCAATAGTTCAAATAATGAATGTGCCATATTACCGATTATGTTGATTGCTCCCCGTGGAACTCGATGCCTTAAAATTAAGTTAGTATTTACTTGAAGTTCATCGTTGATTTTGTTAAATGGCCTTCCTAATGCATTACATGATGCCTTTTGTTTGTTTGCATAGATATTGAAGTGCGATTGTGCCATTTGCAAAAGTTTCTAGCTGCAACTGAATCGGCTTCAAGTCATAATATACTATTATTTTCCATTCATTTGTAATTAGATGTGAAGATCCGAGATGTTCGAAGTAGATGCCTGGATTGTTGCTCAAATGTGTAATATTTATTGAAGATGGGGCTGCCCAAATAAGTGGTAGCATAAGAAATGACAACACAACTATAGTCTTTAGTGGACTATGTGGTGCCCTCTGCGTTTTATTTGAGGTTGTTGAAGTATTTCTGGCGAATGGCTGAGATTTCACCAGGGTGTTTCACTCTTAGAGTCAAGTTCCAATGGTAATAATGTCTCCTTTTAGCATCATTCTCGATAGGTAATGGTGCTAGACTTCGAACTGGACGTTTACAAACTCCTGTTGATGTTGTGACGTCGGCTACGCGGACAAATACATAATTTCCCGTATATATTTTAACGATTCTTCCAAGTGGCCATTTAAGAGCTGGCGTATTTTCTTCTTTAATGATGACCATGTCACCCACCACCTTTTATGTTTTGGCATTGCGTCTTCCACTTGTGTCTACATTGAAGTTGGTTTAAGTACTCTGTAGACCATCTTGTCCAAAATTCTTGCTTTAAGTGAGAGACTAGTCGCCATCTTGACAAAAGTGTTGATTTTGTAGGTATCGAAGCTGTATATCTTATAATATAGATTATAAATAAGAAAAATTAAAAGTCATTTTGCCAGCTCGGCAGTAACTAAAGATATTCTCGACAGATTCTCATTGCTGCCAAAAGCATTGCAAACTTAAGCATACATTTTTCGTTTTCTTAAACGAACTCACCCAGTGACTCGAACTGGAATCTCATATTCCTCGAAAGAAATTGCAGCCTAAGAAATTAACGCAGTTAAGATTTGTCTGGTTATACTTTCACAACAGCTAAGTTTTCTGAATGAATATTTTAATTTATTAAACAAAAAATTCATCACGTCAAAAAGCGCAATTCTGACCCTGACTCCATTTTTGGATAATCACAAAGTAATCAGAGCAAATGGGCGCTTGGCATCCTCTTTATTACTGACGTACAGCGAACGTCATGATATTATCCTTGCGTTCAAAAGCCGACTAGCTCGAATATATGTATTATTTACTCACGAACTATCACTACATGGAGGAAACCAGCTCGTTCTGCGACTCATTCGCCAAGAGTTCTGGATACCCAACATCAAAGCCTAGTAAAAATATGCATACACAATCGCAAAATATGCGTTGTGCATCGCAAAAAGCTTTACGGGCAAATCATGGCTGCCTTACCACCTTTGAGAACGACTTTAAATCGTCCGTTTACAAATACAGGCCTCGATTTCGCTGGCCTCTTTGAAATTAATGTTTCACTGGTCGTTATTGTCATATCACCAAAGGTTATAAATGTCTCTTTGCTTGTTTCGTCACAAAAGTCATCCACTTAGAACCAGTTAGTGATCTCTCAAGCCAAGCTTTTCTAGCAGCTCTATCTCGCTTTATAGCACGGCGATCTTGTCCCAGTCGCATCTACGCCGACAACAGTACAAACTTCGTTGGTGCCTCGAATTAGCCAAAGATCTCGATAATTTTGCTAAGCGCGTACGCGATGAATCCGTCTCAAAATACGGCATTCAAAAGCTCTCGTGGCACTTCATACCAGCATCGGCACCTCATTTGGGTGGACTCTGGGAGGCTGGCGTTAAAAGCTTCAAACAACATTTCAGAAAAATCGCAGGTCACATGAAATACACTTTCGAAGAATTTGCAACCTTACTCTCACGTATCAAAGCCTGTCTCAATTCGCGACCACTTAGTCTCGCATCAGAAAATGTATCAGACCTAGCCGTTTTGACTCATGGCTATTTTCTTGTTGGATCACCCTTTTTGGCTCCAGCAGAACCGGAAGAAAATGGCATTTCAATAATCGATGGCGACGTTTGAAAGCGATGCAGTAGGGATTATGTCGTTATCATACGTAATGAGCTCGTAGGTCCCTTTGAATGGCGTTTAGGCCGTATCACAAAAGTTTATTATGGCTCTGATAACCGCGTTCACGTAGCTGACGTTAGAACTCAAAACGGTGTACTCACGCGACCAGTTCATAAACTTGTAAGTTTGTCTGAAAATCCAAACGAATAAATTTTCAAAAACTTTTTTTTTGGCTCTATTTGTCTCTTCACCCTTTTTTTGTTATCTACGAAACGTCTTGTCTCGCTCCCAGCTTTACCACAGAATACTGGTTGCGAAAATTCATAATCCTCATATTTTTACATACAACATATAAACATTTATCTTTTCAACAGTATGATGCGTCGATGGTTTAATAGGGAATATCAGTGCCCTATATGCCGTGACGACCACTCGCTAAATTCGTGCCGCCGATTCCGCACCTTAAGTATCGCATAACGTATGTGAGTAGTGCACCAGGAAGAGGGGTGTACAAACTGCCTGGCTCTGTCGCATAAGCTTAATAAATGCTCAAGCTTGCTAACTTGTCGCATTTGTTACCGGAAACACCATACCTTGCTTCATCTCGTGACTGGCTCCGCTAGTCAACTAATGTCGCCGCAGCCACCAACACATAACCAAAACATCATACGGGCGGCATCCTCTCCATCAAGCCGAGAAGAAAATCATCAGCAAAAATTACCCTTTATTGCTCCTGGCTCATAAGTACTATTGGGGGGCTTTCAAATTTATTTTATCGTAGGCGCTGACTTGTTTCCCCAAATTATCTGTGGGGAGCCGCGTTGGAACGAAGGTGCTCCTGCCACGTTTCCAACAATTTTTTGCAGGACATTTTGCGGTGAGGTGAAACGAGCCACGCCGACGTTATACTAAGTTCAATTTATTATCTTTTATTTTCAAGGGTTAAGCACTTTGGGCAACCTATACATATATTTGAATTACCCTGTATTGTCTTATTTAAATTATCCAAAGGGTTAAGTCCTTAAGACAACTAAAATACATATTTTTCATTTTTCTGTTCCTACAATTGAATTGTATACAACTTGAATTAAAACCTTAACTTAAACCTTAATATGAAAAGGGTGTTTTTTTTAGAGGTATAGAGCTTTTAATTGAAATAAAACACAAGAAAATCGTTTTAATGTCCATCAATTTGGCTTTATTGGAAGGATAATTTTCTGCCATTAATGTCTAAATATGATTTCGGGCATGTGGCCGCCGCGGCTGGCTCGAATAAAGCCAATTCTACAGGTCCAATTTTGAACCACTTTTTCGAGCATATGGGGCCGTATGTCGGCAATAACGCCACGAATGTTGGCTTCCAAGTCCCCTAACGTTTCTGGTTTGTTGGCGTAGACGAGCGACTTCACATATCCCCAAAGAAAATAATCCAATGGTGTCAAATCACACGATCTTGGTGGCCAATTGACAGGTCCATTCCGCGAAATTATGCGCTCATCGAATGTTTCCTTCAATAAATCGGCATGTAGCGCCGTCTTGTTGGAACCACAACTCATCCACATTCATGCCATCCAATTCGGGAACAAAATAGTCGGTTATCATGGCTCTATACCGGTCTCCATTAACGGTAACTGACTCTCCAGCATTATTTCGGAAGAAGTATTGCCCAATGACTCCACCAGCCCATAGAGCACACCAAACAGTCAGTTTTTGTGGATGTAATGGCGTCTCAAGGGTCTCATGTGGATTCTCTTCACTCCAAATGCGGCAATTTTGCTTGTTGACGTAGCCATTCAACCAAAAATGAGCCTCATCACTGAACAAAATTTTGCGATGAAAATCAGCATCGAGATCAATCTCATTTTCAACCCATACACCAAAATCACGACGCATTGCATGGTCTCGCGGCTTTAATTCTTGCACAAGCTGGATCTTGTAAGGTCGCAAGCCAAGATCTTTGCGCAAAATCTTCCATAAAGTTGATGGACAAAGCTCCAATTGCTGTGCACGGTGACGAATCGATTCATTCGGGTCCTCTTCAACATTTTGCTCTACAGCGGCAATTGTTTCTTCGGTGCGCACTGTTCGACGTCTCTGCGGATGCGTATTATCACATAGAGTAAACGTAGTGCGAAAACGATCCATGGTTAACCGAATTAATTGCTCTGATGGACGATTATGTCGACCATAAAATAAACGGAGCTTGCGGTAAACTTCGCGAACTGAACCATTATTTTCGAAATAAATTTGCACGATTTGCAAGCGTTGTTCTTTTGTCAACCTGTTTATGATGAAATGGCAAACCAAACTGAACATAAATGACATTAGAGTTGCCAGATTTGACCATAAAATGCCAGTTTTATCTCTATTCGAAAAACAAACCTCTAAAAAAAACACCCTTTACTCATCTACGTTATCCACGTTTGTGGGCAACTGCATTTCAGAGAGAAATTATCTGACCGCTAATTGCAATTGGAGATATGTTCCAACCCAGTGCAATCCAGCTGACATTGTATCCAGGGGCTGCACGGTACAAGAGCTGATTGTTTCAATCTGGTACATAAGCCCTTCCTTTTTGTTGCGCCCTCAAAGTTGCTGTCATGAAATTGCTCACCCTGCTCCAAACATAGAAGAAGACAACAGAGAAAATCGCAAAGCTACATTTTTTGCGGCTGAAAACTTTAATCACATCGTCAATAGCATTGCTAAATTTAGCTCATATATGACTGATGTACGTATGATCGGTTGATTGTTGCGTTTTTTTTCGAAAGTTCAACAAATCACTCAGCAGCATCAGCGAAACAGTGTCGCTCTCCTCACAAGAAATTGAAATCGATCTTTGGTGCATCCTGTGGAACATCAAGCAGCAGTATTTCGTAGAAGACATTCGTCGTGCCAAGAATGGTTCTGAAGCTCAAGCTACGCTTAAATATGTTAACCCATTTTGTGAAGATATCTGCGGATTCAATTTGTTAAAGGTGGGTGATCACCTAGAACTAGAGGCATTGCCTGCTGTCCAAAAGCATCCGGTTCTGCTACCCAGCAAGTGCAATTTTGTTGAATGTCCCAAGACTCTTGTCGCACTCATTCGTTTCAGATTTTGGGTCATCAACGCCAGAGATGTTGGTCGACGTACTGGCAGATCGTGTGTTCACTGTGTGCGCTACAGGCCAAAATTGCTCCAGCAAATGATAGGAAATCTACCTGTCGTGCGGCTCACACCTTGCGGACCGTTTTCTCGCTGCGTTGTGAATTTTTGAGGTCCAGTCAGCACATACCTTCGCGTAAGAGGCAAAGCGCCTTATCAAACCTGCATCACCATTTTCGTGTGCCTATTATCAAAAGCAGTTCACATTGAAGCAGTATCGAACTTTTCGACTGAAGCATTTATCGCTGCGCTCAAACGTATGATCGGCAGAAGAGGTTTACCGACAGACATTTTTTGTGATAGTCCAACAAATTTTGTCGCTACTAACCGCAAGTTCGCTGAGCTAAAAGAATTCATTTTTAATGCTAAAACTAAAAATTTAATAATACATTTTTGCTCTAATGAATTCATAAACTTTAATTTCATTCCACCCAGGTCAGCACATTTTAGAAGAGCTGACAGCCGCTCTTATTGAAATAGAAGCCAAATTAAATTCTCGGCCGCTATCACCACTTTCTTCTAATCTGATTATGAAGCTCTCACTACTGCTCACTTCATCATCGGAAGCTCATTAAAAGTATTGTCAGAGTACACCGCTGCAACAGAAAGGGAAATTCACCATCTTGAGGAATGGGCACGTATCAGCGCAATCAAGCAACGAATTTGGCAGCAATGGTCTCACGATTATTTAAACGAACTGCACTCTCTACTAAGTGGGTTCGTGATCAACCAAACATTCATGTTGATGCGCTCGTGCTTGATAACGTTCCACCGCAACGTTGGATAACAGGCAGAATTATAGCTGTCATCCCAGGCAAAGATAATAGATTTGAGTCGTTGAGTGAAATCACCAAAGAACGTTTTACGGCGACCTATCCACAAGCTTGCGATACTTCCTACTTCAAAGTCTTTTCAAGGTGGCCGGGCTGTTGGGTCAATCACTTTGAACTATAAAATTTTACTTAATAATTAATTTACTACTTTCTTTCAATAAATTTTTTATGCCTATTACTAAATTATTCTATGATTATTACTTTTTGCCTCAAACTTAACTCATTCTAAGTTGCATCTCTACCAACTCTACAGAATTTTCTCTCTTTCTTTGAAAAAAATTTGTTATATCATTACTTCTTGTAACTCAATAAAGTAGTACACGATTTGATCTGCTCTTTTAATTTTTGCTCCTTCGGCTGTAGACCACAAAGTTTAATTCGGTTGTTTTTTTTTTTAATTTACAACACACGCTCCACTTTTATAGCAGTTAACTTTAATTTTATAAAAGTTATTTGAAATATTTGACTGCCGGTCAAAAAACTCTTTTGATCGTCCATACGGACGATCATAGAGCTCAAAAAGTACGTGGTGCCCCACGACGACACGAATTCTCTAACTGATTAGCACTGAAAAGTTTAAATGAAAAAAAAGCGATATGAAAAACATCCGAAAATTTGGACGAATTTCTCTTTCTCTTGCTGCGTTTTACAGTAAATTGTGGTGACACAATATTTTATTTAACAGTTGCTATATTTGACATTTTTCTCAGTGTGTTCACAAAAAAATTGTAAAGATTTAATT
Source organism: Meiosimyza decipiens (assembly GCA_963680825.1). Lineage (NCBI taxonomy): Eukaryota > Metazoa > Arthropoda > Insecta > Diptera > Lauxaniidae > Meiosimyza > Meiosimyza decipiens. Next base: position 33,139,123 of record OY804261.1, read on the forward strand.
TTTAACAAACTATTAGTGTCGCCACATCCATATCAATACTTTAAGTTCCTCGATATTTTCTTATTAGCATGGCCCAAATGTCAGGATAGCGGTTTTGCAGAAAATTTGTTAACTTCATTGCATTTTGAGCCTGTTGAGGTGAGCAGTTGCGACAATTCCTCATAATTACTTCTGGTAGAGCAGCTGTAAGAATATATAGTATGAATTTGTTTAGTATAATTTTAAGTATTGATTTTAAAAATATACATATAGAATCTTTATATTTTTGAGTAAAGGTCTATAGTATACTTAGTTTTAACTAGGGCTGAGATGCTAAAAATCGATAAAGAACAGTCGACAACGCGATCATAACAATCATCAACAGTGGCTGTCGTTTGAACAATATTATGTTTTCTGTGTATAGCCTGGGAGTTAGTGTCCCAAAAAATTTAATTAATTTCCTAATATATAATATTAATCATCGGAATACAATATATATATATTACAAATTCATAACTATGCCTCCGCGCCAAAAGTCTTGTAAGTTACATTTACAATGAAAAATAACTGTTTTACTGTCATTCAAATTAAATTCATTTGTACAGTACACTCCGCATTTAAGAAACTTCAGAAATGTATAAAAAACTTCCGCAAAGATTTCTTGTAGAAAAAACTATGCTGTCATATCTTAAAATAAATTCATTTCATTTGTTTCTTTTAAGCTTAGTTCGGGTAGAGTGATTTAATTTTTCTATTTATATGTTGCAAAATTTGATCAGTTTAGTAAAAGAAGGTAAAAAACATGATTTTTTAATATAAAACATTTCTATTGGGATCAGAGTGCTATCTTTTACATCACTGAGACTCAAGACGTAAGCAAAGTCATATGAAAATTAGACCTTCGCAAAAAAGAAATACCCTAAGCCCGGGAGGCAGTATTGCAAAGGACTATTTGATTTCGTGCGGTTGCTATTTTAAATTATTCCATTCGGTAGGTAATATGATGATATATGTATGTAAGCGTCAGCTGCCTAAGTGATGTGGGACTTGTTTGTGAGAGGCCAAAAAAAAATTTTCGCTAAATATCTTGAGAAGTAAGCCACAAGTAGGAAAATATATTACGACTAATGCTGTAGAGGAGACAAAAAATACATCGTTTTCATACCCGAAAAGTCTGCATACGACAAGATTTAACCCACCTTTCACCATCTTAAAACTGCAAATAAACACTAATTTCGAACATGAATAGTTATTTTAGGTGAAAAATGCTGTTTTTGCATTTAAAAAAGTATTGCTGTTTTCACATTTGAAAAAGTACTTTTTCGAAAATGGCAATGGTTATTAGTTTAATAAAAATTATGAAAGATTGATCAAGTCTTGTAACATTGAGATTTTTCGGGCATGAAACCGGTGTTTCGCTTCTACAACATTGGTCTTAATATATTTTTTTGATAGGTTAATAATTTTAGGGGAGATGGCAGGGTGGAGATCCGACGATGATGCAGATGAGGAAAAAACGATGAAAACGTAAGTAGTAGGGACCTGTGGCAATTTGCTCCCCGTTTGTAAATTTTTCCGAAATATTTCCGGAATTTAGTTTTTTTTCTATGCGTACGCCTAGGTGCGGCTTAGCGAAACCGCAGCCCTAGCCCGGTAGTCTGAGTGCTTGGCACTAAAGATTCGCGAGTTCGTTCCGTTAGCATGCCGCGCGTAACAAAGGGCTTGAATTTTCTTCAACGAATCAAGAACTGGTTATATTCGCCAGGTCTAGTAAAAATCTCAAGCTATCTGTTTAATTTCCACCACTATTTTCCTATTTGAATATCTAGGGCTTGTCCCGTAAAACGGTTTGTAGGCGTCATGTTCAGACAAAATTGCAAAGTACCTACTTATGAGATCCTTCCTCACGTAAAGCTTTAAAAACGATTTCTAAAAGTTGTTCTTTAAAATGTTCTGTCGCAGGAAGTAAATTTTTTACATAATTCGGGTATAAACTCGTCTTAGTATGCGTAAAGGGAAGGGTAATAACAATTTTAGGGACTCTGTTTGAATATATTTAAGCAAAGCGTTGGATTTACTACCATATACTATACTAAAGTAAGTAAAGTGAAATGAAAAATGCTGTTTTTGCATTTAAAAAAGTATTGCTGTTTTCACATTTGAAAAAGTACTTTTTCGAAAATGGCAATGGTTATTAGTTTAATAAAAATTATGAAAGATTGATCAAATCTTGTAACATTGAGATTTTTCGGGCATGAAACCGGTGTTTCGCTTCTACAACATTGGTCTTAATATATTTTTTTGAGCTATATTTTTTTTTGTGAACTCACAAACAAGCCTACCACCAATGAACACGGTGCATTAGGTTTTGTTTCTTGTAAGAGATAATTTTTTTATAAGCGGATTTCTAATATGCGGATTGTACTGTATTAGGCGGAGAGCCAGCTGTAGAAAATTTGAGTGTATAAGATTACAGGGAAAGATATACGGGAAAGATAGTAATGCATTTTGGTGAAATTACCGATCCAGGGTTGCCTTGCCAAAGCCCGCCCAATTTTGTTGTTTTAATTAAAACTGCATAATATTACACCTCAAAATGAATGCCAAATGATAGAACTCGAAGATACCTTAACATAATATATGGGGTTGCTTTATGGAATCCTGTCCTAAACAAGGGTTTCCAACGGTTTTGTTCAATTTTCATGAATGAAGATAATAGCTTGAAATATGTGACAAATGATAGAGCTCCAAGAGTCTAAATAGAATAGATGAGATTGCGTTGTCAACTCCTGTCCCAAACGTAGGTTACCACTAATTTAAGAATTAGCCCTAATATCGGCTGGCAACCTATGTTTGAGACAGGATTCATCAAGACAATCCTATATATTCTTGGGTTCTGTCATTTTGTTGGGCAAATTTCAGTCATTTTCGGGCTTCGGGACGGGCTTTGGCATGGTAGCCTAGGTTGGTTAGTTTTAATAAAAATGCATTACTATCATTCCCGTATATCTTATGCTGTAATCTTATACTTACACCAGACTTTTCTACAGCGGGCTCTTAGGCTATATCACTATGGAAACATAAATATATCAAAACGCAAGAAGCATTTGAACGTTGTACAGTAATAGGGTTTTTAAATTATGTTTGAATCGTGAAAGGTGTTACGGATTTTCCTTGATTTTTTTTTAATATGAGTAAAACGTAAACAAGCTGTCAACGCGATTGCGATTTGCAAAAGATACGGGAACATACCTCAATTGAAGTGAAAACGTCAAATTTTATTTTCAGCCATCTATCGGCTGCAGTAGGACCTTCAATTGAGTTATGAAAATGTTTTAAATCAGCCGATAAAATCACCCAATCGCAACCTGACACCTGGCTTGACAGCTCAACCAATAGGAATGCACAATCTGACGTCCCTATTAACACCTTAAACTCCATGCAATGCGTATTGCATACCATTACCCGGTATACATGTGAGACTAAAGCGAAATTTAAAACACCCTGTAGCCCTGCGATACGTAAAAGTAAGAAAACTTGTTAAACAAATTAAGAATGTCAAACCTGTTAAGATTTAAAAATGTCAAACAAGTCAAAACCCAAATATAGGCTTTAATGGGCCAAGGATGCCGGTTAGTTTTTTTTATGTATGCATATGTAGCGTTAGCGGCGGACGGACAAGCGGTATCAGGCGAGTGCAGTTGAAATATTCTTTGAACGCGTGAGGTTGTGCAAGAAAAAAAAAATGAAATAGAGAACAAAAAAACAACTTAACTATTAACAATTACTAATTTAAAAAAAAACCTGTGGAAAAATTGATACCTTTGCTGTGAGTGGCAACACTGTTGTTGCAAATTTAATCAAGAAAATCTTGACTAACGATTCGATTTAAAAGTAAAAAACCAAAACCTCACAAACGTGTGCATTTATTATAGTAATAACGTTGGCTAAAAAGTTTCGAATTTTGTGCTGTTTAAGAATAAATAAAATTATTATAAAATATGCTACGAACGCACAGCAAAAGAATATTTAATGAAAAAAGAAAGAAAATTACTATTGGATTTTAAAGAAAAATCATTTTGATGAAATGGCTACAATGTTTTTCCAGAAACACATTTAACTATAATCGTTCTTATAATAGCGGAAACGAAATAGTGTAAATTGGAGACGCTCCAGCTAGTGGATAAGAAAAACCATAATAAAAAAAAATTGAAAAAGAAACTCAAAAGTGTCAAAACAAGAAAACTAAATTTGTCAAAAAAATCAAATGAAACCAACAAATGTGTCGAAATATTAAAAAGTATGGATTAAAATTTCAAATAAAGAAAGAAGTAAACTGAAACACAAATAGTGACGTAAAAAAATGAAGAAAATTAAAGATAGATAGCTAAATAATAATAATGATTTAAAATCAATAAGAAAAAATTACAAAAGAAAAAGGCCTTAAAACTACAACTAGAACAACAATCGCAGCAACTACATCTGCTACCACACTATCAGCCGCAGCAATCGACATCATCACCATCCAGACCTGTCAACAACTACAACCGCCAGTAAAGTAGTATAAGTATAAGATATTTTTATTTGTATTTTCAATATTTACATGCAATTTAAAATACAATTAGTATGTTTAGTAGTATAAAGGGAATTTAAATTGAGCATTAGTTTGACTTAGTGAATTTGAAAGCGATTTAACTTCCGCAATTTCACCTTATACTTTCAAAAAACTTTATGTTTTCTTTTTCCCATTTAACTAATTTTTGAAAAAAACTCAGAAAAAAACTGATTAAAATCATCTAATCTAAGTAAGAAAACAAAAATTTAATATATGTGTATGTGTAATACTTTAAAAATAAATTTGAATTGAATTGAAAAAAATATAATATATTTTTTTTTAATTCTAATGATGAACGGTTGCTAGGTTAATAATTTTAGGGGAGATGGCAGGGTGGAAATCCGACGATGATGCAGATGAGGAAAAAACAATGAAAACGTAAGTAGTATTGACCTGTGGCAATTTGCTCCCCGTTTGTAAATTTTTCCGAAATATTTCCGGAATTTAGTTTTTTTTCTATGCGTACGCCTAGGTGCGGCTTAGCGAAACCGCAGCCCTAGCCCGGTAGTCTGAGTGCTTGGCACTAAAGATTCGCGAGTTCGTTCCGTTAGCATGCCGCGCGTAACAAAGGGCTTGAATTTTCTTCAACGAATCAAGAACTGGTTATATTCGCCAGGTCTAGTAAAAATCTCAAGCTATCTGTTTAATTTCCACCACTATTTTCCTATTTGAATATCTAGGGCTTGTCCCGTAAAACGGTTTGTAGGCGTCATGTTCAGACAAAATTGCAAAGTACCTACTTATGAGATCCTTCCTCACGTAAAGCTTTAAAAACGATTTCTAAAAGTTGTTCTTTAAAATGTTCTGTCGCAGGAAGTAAATTTTTTACATAATTCGGGTATAAACTCGTCTTAGTATGCGTAAAGGGAAGGGTAATAACAATTTTAGGGACTCTGTTTGAATATATTTAAGCAAAGCGTTGGATTTACTACCATATACTATACTAAAGTAAGTAAAATGCGAATTGTTTAGAAAACGATAGCGAAACATTTTAGCTTCAACGATCAGTTTGTTTTTAAATATATATAGAGCACAGATTCCGATAATATTTTACATTTTAATATTTTAGTGTGACAATCCAACATCATGCTGTGATTAAAAATCATTTCCAAATACTTGACGTTATCAGACTTACATTATATTGCAGTCAATCTGTACACTGAATAGTCTTGTTAGGTCTGTATCATCCGAAAAAAATAGATAAATATTTATAAAGTTTTACCACAAAAAGTGTATCATCCGGAAAAAATGTGGTGGTTGAGAGAGAAAAAATGAGAGTAAAATAACAGCTGATCACTTCCCCTCCAGAAAAAAGTTTAATTTTTCACCCAGACAAATTTCTTGTGGGTAAAACTTGAAGACTGTCATAATTGTAGACAACGAGACTAGAGACTCACTTTTGACAAGCGAGGGAAAGAAAATTGCCTGTCTCAATTGTATTTGCCTCATAAAATATTTTTCAGCACTTCATTTTTTTCACTTGCTGAAAGGTTGTGTTAAGAAGCAGCAACATAACAAAAAGCTTAAAATCAAAACACTTCAATGCTCATTTATTAAATTAAATAGATGAGCCATTTTTGATTGAAAAGGAATCATAAAGTTTAATGTCTCTTAAATAATCAACCAGATAATTCTTTTTGAAATATTGTTTTTGGATGTGCACAGTTTTAAAATAAGAAATTGGAAATGTCATTTTGGTAAATGTAAAACTTACGGTAAATCTCTTATTTTAATACTAAGCAATAGTTTTAAAATGCACTTTGTTCACTTAAATAAAATATGCAAACATATATTGTGGCTCAAATTTACTTGTGGTAAATTGTCATCGGAAATTACATATATAGTTTTTTTAAAATTCACTACTTCTTGTAGGTCTTGCACACATTTTAATTTTTTAAGGAAAATAATGAACAAGATCTACTAATTTTTATAAAATATTGGTAATTTTATACAGAAAATGCTACACGTTAATAACCTTTCGTATGACATCTTAATTTTGTAAATCGATCCAAGGATTTTCAACGTACTACTTCTAATGTCTATGTCTCCGAAAGTAGAAGCGCGTCACCAACTTCTGTTTCCATATTCGCTTCTAAAGTTAGCTTATGCGCAAGATATAGAAATCAGGTACAAAACTTTAAAGTCAGTCATGAGTTATATCCTATTTATCAATAATATTCTCAAAAAGGATTCAGTTAGCTTGCATTCAGAAAGTATTAACCAAACGGTTATGCAACTACGACACAGGTTCGAATTCCTGAACCCTGCCATTATTTTTTTACTAAAATACGCGCAACTTTTTGACAGTTTTCATTTTTTACCCATTTTTGTGTATCATCCGAAAATTGTGGTGATTCGACTAGTGAGAGAAATTTCAGATTTTACTCAAATTCGCAATTTGACACTTTTCATTTTTTACCACAAAATCCGGATGATACAGACCTAATGTTAGGTTCTCTTTGTTTAAAGTCAAATTGCTGATTCTCATGGACTCTGACAGAATTGAAGCATCATTCTCAGTTTGAGTTTTTAGATCTTGGTCATGCTCTATGCCGTGTCTAGGGGGGATGGGAGGGATAGAACTCTTCCCATTTCCCCCGAAATATTTTGCTGAACACTATGAACTACAATACGTAAAAATGGTTTTGTAAGGAATACACCATACATAAACGATATTCTGAAAAAAGCAGACACTATATGCAAACGATTTTTTTCATTAGATTTTGAAAACGATTTTTGATCAGTGGCAAGTAATATTTATAATCATCGATCTGTACTAGCTAATCTTCATGTTTTAGTGCCGTCAGTATGTGGGATAAACAAATTTAGCTTGAAAAATGTAAATTTTGCTAATTAGGAAAAGTTTTTGGAGCAGGATTTCCTAAACGCAGACCTTCAGATATGGCAAATAAAAATTGCAGTAACTGCCTGTGATAGATTCTTCAGCTTGAGCAATTAAAGAACTAAAAGATTGTAACCAAGAAGGTTTTCCAAATACTTATTTTGCCAATTTACTTGTAACAATGTGTACCGCTCAAAGGATAATTGCATATTTGTGTAACTCAATGAGTCAGAGCAGATTAACTTTTATGGCACATCGAGAAATTGATATTGACACAAATATACTAATAGATTTTTTTGCAACGAAGAGGAAGGGAGGGATCGAAGAAAAATTTGTTTTTTTTTAAATTGCTAATATAATATTTTCTTCTATGTATTATATTTTCTTGTTAATTCATATTGCATTAGCTTAAGCAAAAGCCCACATATAAACGGATTGGACTAATGAAGCAAATGTCATAAAACAGACATTTTAATTAAAAATTTTGTGCTTGTTCAGAAAAATGCTGGCTTTAATGACGAATAATTTCGAAAGATGTCGCTTCTAGTGGCTGAGGTAATACTTCAGTACTAGAAAGTAATTGGCGAATAGTGAGTATATTAGAATTGACACACAAGAATATGTTAATGCTACAGAAAAATTGACGTGTAAGCTTGGTGATTACCACACATTTTTTCAAAGCGTAGAACATGGCCACTTTCACTTCTTGTTCCACTTCCATGATTGGATTAGTATATAAATCCAACGCTTTGCTTAAATATATTCAAACAGATCAAAACAGAGTCCCTAAAATTGTTATTACCCTTCCCTTTAGGCATACTAAGACGAGTTTATACCCGAATTATGTAAAGAATTTACTTCCTGCGACAGAACATTTTAAAGAACAACTTTTAGAAATCGTTTTTAAAGCTTTACGTGAGGAAGGATCTCATAAGTAGGTACTTTGCAATTTTGTCTGAACATGACGCCTACAAACCGTTTTACGGGACAAGCCCTAGATATTCAAATAGGAAAATAGTGGTGGAAATTAAACAGATAGCTTGAGATTTTTACTAGACCTGGCGAATATAACCAGTTCTTGATTCGTTGAAGAAAATTCAAGCCCTTTGTTACGCGCGGCATGCTAACGGAACGAACTCGCGAATCTTTAGTGCCAAGCACTCAGACTTCCGGGCTAGGGCTGCGGTTTCGCTAAGCCGCACCTAGGCGTACGCATAGAAAAAAAACTAAATTCCGGAAATATTTCGGAAAAATTTACAAACGGGGAGCAAATTGCCACAGGTCAATACTACTTACGTTTTCATCGTTTTTTCCTCATCTGCATCATCGTCGGATCTCCACCCTGCCATCTCCCCTAAAATTATTAACCTAGCAACCGTTCATCATTAGAATTAAAAAAAAATAAATTATATTTTCTTCAATTCAATTCAAATTTATTTTTAAAGTTCATTACTTTTTTCTTTTTTGCCGTTGTATTACACATACACATATATTAAATTTTTGTTTTCTTACTTAGATTAGATGATTTTAATCAGTTTTTTTCTGAGTTTTTTTTCAAAAATTAGTTAAATGGGAAAAAGAAAACATAAAGTTTTTTGAAAGTATAAGGTGAAATTGCGGAAATTAAATCGTTTTTAAATTTACCCCTATTTGGATCATATGAATTCAGAATTAGGTTGTTCTCACTTACGAAACTGATTTAAATTGCAGTTAGATAAAGCTTAAGTCTGTAATTCAATTGTGGCATCAGTACTGTTGTAAAACCGTTTTCAAAGATGATTTGAACGCAATGGAAGGATTGACCATTATCAAAAGTAAAAAATGGAATCGTTCTTCTCAAGCATCACAATTCTACTGCAAATATTTTCCACAATTCCGGTGACTTCGGCAACACCAGAACGAATTTTTTTTTGTGTTAAACGATTGAAATCAGATCAGATCAACAGTGACAGAAGTTTTTATATAGAAATGAGCTCAGCTGAAGTTTTTGAATTATTTTGCCAGAAAAAATTTAGCCATCTTGAAACCTTTCACTGGACTAAGGATAAGATAGAAAAAAACTCGATGTTTTATAAAGATGCTAAAATTAACCATTTTTTTGTTATATGGTGCATTTAATGCGAATCCTGCAATGAAAATAAATTGAAGTCATGAAATTTGTTTACGTTCAGGCTAGTTATACAACTAAGTAGTAAACATAAATCACAATTTTTTTGGATATGAGGCTTATTTGCCGTGTTATGGACTTCTGAAGAATTGAAGAAGTTTGAGAACCATAATTTTAGAATCAATGGATTTAAAATGAAATGTAAAAAATATTGTTTTAGCTAGTAAAAAGGATGAGTTTTTTTTTTACATTTTTTAGTCAAATTTAAGCTTTCAATTTTTGTATGAATAGAAAACAAGTAGCACAAATTTCAAACCAGATTTTCAGTAGCTTCGAAATAATACGTTTTTAATATTTTAACTTCAAAAATAAAGCCTTATGTATATAAATGTTTCACAAAAAATATTATAACGTGGTGGGTATTAGTTGAGAAGATAGATAAATTCAACTACTTAAGCAAGGGCAAAGCATCATGTGGCAAGTATGCACTTCAAATTATAAGTCTGGTAAACTAATGTAGATCACATTTTTAAATTTTTAGCATATTATTTCTATACTTTAAGCTTTATTTTAAGATTAAAATACAAAAAGTAAAATATATCGAAATAGTTTAAGTACTGAGATGAAATGATCACTTCTGGATTTCCACAAGAAAAAAAAATCAAGTTTCAAATCTAATTTTATAATTGAAAAGAGCAGTTAGTTTCCTATAGCAACCACAATGCTTAACATTCTATTAAAAATTTGTTAAATTCGAAAAAACTGCTTCCGAAAAGTCCATTCTTTATATCACGTCAATTTTCAGAAGTCCATAAATTGCCAACTAAGCCTTACATAAAAAAAATATTAAGTGCTTACACCTTCTAAAAGTACAATTAAACCGAATATGAACAAATTTCAAAATCTAATTTTTTTTTCATTGTCGGCTTTGCATGCCCCATATGCCAAAAAATATAAATATTGCTCGTTAAAAAATTCAAATGATGTGTGTTTTCATTCAAAAAAGTGTCAGACCTCCCCTTCAAGAAAATTCTAGATCCGCCACTGTACATGTATATACATACACAAGCGTATATGAAACCGCCCAGCAGGCAATTGAGCAAGGCCTTCCCCGGAGAAGGTCTGCTAGCACTGCTCCGATTGTAAGAGGTCTTCTCAAAACTAAATTTTCATGTAAATAACAAAAAAAATTTTTTTTTTTTACTATGATTTTTGTTTTTATTTACAATCTGTCAATATTAACAATAAGTAAATTTTATAAGTAGTGAAATTTTAATTAGCAGAATAGTTACACTCCATTGAGTGTATACTCATGAAATGTTATTATGTACTGCTATAAGGCCTTCCCATAGCAGCAGTGCTATAAGGCCTTCCCACAGCAGCAGTGCTATGAGGCCTCATAATAGAAGGCAAAAAAGAAGGACTTCATGTATTTTTTTATTTCATGTATTGCAATGTTTTATGATTCGACATTACTTTTTTGTCATTGGATTGTACTTATACGACATCAAAAGTTGATACATGGTTAGCGGTAGAGTGTTGTGTATTCAATGTGAAATTATAAATTAAGAAAATGTCACAAAAAATAAACATTAAAAATATGAACGTAAGGGAGGTTAACGCAGATAAAAAAAAAACATTTAACTAAGAGTCCCACGACGTATTAAGATTTTTTCAAAGTACTTATATGACCCCTTCTACGGTAAGCGCTCTTAGAAGGGCTCTTGACGCAAGCGATGTAGAAAGTCCTGCTCGAAGAGTACTTCTATCAGGCCTGCTAAACGAGGCCTGTTTTATCGAAACGTTTCATATAAAAAAGAAAGTAAGTTTGAAAGAAGGTGGTAAGGCCTTAATCTTACCAGGTAAGGTCTGTTAGAAGGCCTGCAAGCTCCTGCCCTTGCCTACTGGGCGTGAGTACACCCACACACAAATATATATATTTGCCGCTAATTACATAATTACGCACCGGTATAAACTGCTATTGATATTTCGGTAAAAACTTATACGAATTGCCAGGGAATAAGTACATAAGTACCATTTCGTATATGATACATTACCCAGCTTAAATAACGTACGATCTGAATTTAATTCGTTGCCCTTCAAATAAAGGCATATACTTACACATAATGGACAAGTTCCAAAACACACCGTGTATGGTACATTACTCAAATTTGATCATTTTAATATAGCGCATACTATCGGTGCTTTTTAAATAAAGCATTTACTGCCAAATAAATAATTTGCAGAACCTGTCGTACATGCTACAGTGCTTAGTTTAAGTTTTTATAAATTCTTATTTACAAAATTTATCGCTGCTTTAATTAAAAAGTCATTTGCTGAAAATTGTAAAATTTTTAAATCGGAATCTTACTATGAACTATTTTGCTACATTTCGAAATTGGGATACCGCCTTCCTTATAAGTTAAAATGGGCTCAACTATGAAAAGATATATTTCGTTATTGAAATCCAAGGTAGAAAAAGACGGACATGAGATCGATTCCACCATCCTGGACTGTCGGCTTCAAATTCTCGAATCGTATTTTAAACAAATTTGTCGCATACAAACACTAATTGAAAAGTCAAAAGTCTAATAGAAAGTTGATGAAACACGATTTTTGTAATTTTCAAACTGCTATAACTTTTCAATGAATCAACCGATTTTCACGCGGTTTGCAGTGATTGATGTAGTTTTCCAAGCTTTATAAAAAATTTAGAACAGAAAAAAAAGATCTGATTAAAAACAACCAAGCAAGAGATAAAAAAAAAAATCTGACTAAGCATTTCAAAATTATTAGAGAAAACTCTTTTTTCAAAATCATTCGACAATGATATCTCACGAACTCATCAACCAATTTTCACGCACTTAGTGGCGATCGATGCGGACTCAATTACCGGTCTCCAAACGCTACCGACTTCCAGTTTCTATTTTGTTGCTGACTCTTTGCACTCAAACAAGGCCTTTCACCAGCAGCAACGAATTATTATTTGAATTTTCATGTGGAAAAATCGAGAGTTAAGCTAGCGTAGCCAATTTGTTTGCTTACCGGTCTCCAAACGCTACCGACTTCTCATTTCTATTTTGTTACTGACTCTTTGCACTCAGACAGGGCCTTTTGTGCGCAGCAGCAAATCATTATTTGAGTTTTCATATGAAAAAGTCGAGAATTAAGCTAGCGTGGACGATATAAAATTTGACCTTGTTAAATAAAATGTGAATAGATATTTTTTCCTAACTTTCTTTCGTAGCATCTTACAGCAACAAATTGGCAACAAATTTAATCTTATTTGTTTGATCGGTTATTCCAAATTTCACGCTATTTTAACGTCAATCTAGAACGGTTGCCGATTTTTCGCGATCGTTTCGAGCAACAAAATCGGTGTTTCAGCAACTAATTAGCAACAAAAAAGCCACAAACTTTGGTGTTTTTTTTCATTTTCGCTGATTTTCCACTGGTAGGTTTTTAGACCTCTATTTTGTCACTACCCAGCCTTTGGATGATTAAAACGCAAAACACTTGGACAGATGTTCTTCAACAACCTTGATGAAATATCTGGCACTGACTTCAAATTGCTGAAGTTCCATGCAACATCATCCGAAACCTTCACGCTCAAATCAGATGTAAACTAGCTCTTAATAATAAACGTTCCGCTACGTGACTCAATGTCCGAAATGCTGTGGTCTCACTATAGACCTAGCTTGCTCTATTTGTGACTAAATACTAACTCGCCACTCTAACCTAACCTTAACTAACCAGCCTTAAAATATGTTTGTGTAATTTAAAAAAAAATTCTTGCCTTTTTAAAAAAAACTTAGCTCCATTAAGATTAAACCATTTTTAAAAGTTTGATCGATATTTATAAAATACCAATCACAAATCTAATACCACTTAAGTGGCCACACCACTTAAAAATTGGGGTAAGCATTGCAAGTTTCTGCATATTGGTATGAGCTATAGGATATGTATATTTTTGTATAAAAATTACCTTTTAGTTGTCTACCAATTTGATCACATGGACTCTTTTCTAGGACACACATTATTTGACGGCTCACGATAACTTGATTATTTAAAAGTTTTGTTATGTTTTTTTCATCCGGCCGAACTGCAATTGAATAACTAACCGTACAAAGTGTAGCATAAAAAAAAAATTTCATCAATTTGGTCATTGCTTATGTAATGAAAAAACTAAAAGCTTAAATTGTTTTCCTTAATATAATGACTTGGACAGCTCACAAGTATAATAGTTTTTTTTTCGAAGTTATTGTATTTTCGTAAGAATATAGTACTTAGCCATTTATAATAATCATGCGCAGAAATATTTCATTTGTGTGCATATTGTACACACATAAAAAACAGGCATGAGGGTAATGCACTAAGTTTTTAATGCATTATTCTTCTCACTACAACTTAATTAATTTAGTGATAATATAAATTTTCCATTATCACAAAATTTAGCATTAGTGAAAAAATTTCCGTTATTACTAAATGTGGAAAAATGGAAAAATGTTGTAAATTCACTGATGACCTTGACATTATTTTTTAATTCTGAGGAATTGTACTTGGCGCTATATATTTCACTATTTCTATTTATTTCTATTAAATTTACGTATAATACGAGCTAAGTTCTTATGTATTACAAAGCATATGATAACAAAGTGAGCAGATTACATTTATGTATATAAATTACAAATTAAATTTTTAATATTGTTTTTAAAAGATTAATATCAAATTCAATGTAAATAGAAAGTTGGATAAAACAATATTTAATAATTAGAAAGAAAGATCAATAGCAATCATTTTATCACTGCGAATAGAAATTAAATATGGACTGTCTAAATTTTCTTATATCATTAATAGATTTAAAGTGGCTTGGCAATGAGTTCCAGAGTCTGGTGGCGTTAATGAAAAAAACCTGGATGAATTCAAATAGTTAAATTGGTATAAGTAGAGAATTACTTCTGTGGAACTGGCCAAATTGCAATTTATCAAACAAATAAGATAGCGTTTTTGAGCTTATTAGCCTGTAAAGAAACAAGCAGTTCCTGAATTTGAGATAAATAATTATATTATATTATTAAAATAGATGCGTGTGTAGCCCATAAACGTATCGTGTGGCACGATTAAAAGCAATTTTGAGCTTGAGTTTCAAACTTGAATCAGGCTTACTGTATACTACCTCCGATTTCATTGATCTCTGATTATTTGCATTTATCTTCGCCCCGAAAGTAACATATGCTATAAAAATTTTATTGAAGGTGCATAGATAAGGTGGCCCTTGCACAAAAATATTTTTACCACACCAAATTTACATCACAAACAGACACACCAGCGATTATGTGTATATATATGTATATAGCTCACCCTAAATATGCACTCTTAATAAAAGTTTTATAGCCTAAGCTATGCTTCTTGATATAAAAGCTATGTGGTGTAAATTTGGTGTGAATCGATAACGTGGTCTTTTATAGCATATGTTACTTTCGGGGCGAAGATAAATCCAAATAATCAGAGATCAATGAAATCGGTCCAGCCGTTCTTAAGTTACGAAGCGGACAACAAAACCGACTTTGTTTTATTGTATATAGATGAATACTTCATGACCTTTAGGAGTGCCCAAACTGAAGTACTTGGACGGTACCACAATATTTTTACGTTACAGAATAAGCTAAAAATGGTAATCAAGGTCGGAAAAACTTGCAGTGAACGTCAATTAAAGGACTAAAATCATAAAAAGCTCAAAAATAATAAAAAAAGGTAAAAATCAGTTTTCTCCAAAAGGGGTAGGTCCACGATTTTAATTTTACGGAAAATGTTTCCTTTGGATTAATTAATTCGATAATAACGTATTTCAAGCTCACTGTGAGATACTATAAAGAAATCCAGTCGACTTGTATTAGCAACACGAGTTGGCTCCTCATCATTAACAACCGTCGTCTCAATAGATCAAATATTTTCATGAAATGATTTCGATACGTTGTCATGACATAAAAGATTTATATTAATATCTCAATAGATTACAAAAAATCAAAATTTATTTAGTTCTGAAAAATAAGTCTTCGAACTATTACACTTACTAGGGTTATATATGCAAAAAGAAAAACTTTGGTATAGGTATCATATATACACTGACTGCTATTTGAAGTTGACATGCTAATAATTTTCAAATTTAAGTTACTTCGGTAGTATATGGTAGCCCCACCACCCTTTCGTCCAGTACAATCATTACTAAAAAGTTTAAATTTAGTTAAGTTATCAACGGAGTCCTCGACATCACCATAGAACCACGTTTCGGAAACACATAAAACGTCTACCGAAGAGTTTTCAAAAACAAATTTTAAATAGTCAAGCTTGTTCAAATTAAGGTTACTAGCATTGAAATGAATCACCTTAAGACCAGAAAGCTGTGAGCAAAGAACTTGCATCAGGTTACTATCTCTAACGCCATTAACAGAACTTCTATAGCAAAACATTGACAGACAAAGGTGTATAAGAAAATTTAGACGTATTTGAAAATAATTGAGAAGAAAATCACTCACTATCGAAATTAACTAGTAACAAGTTCCCTTTACAGATAGTTAAAAATGTTTGGAGATAGGAAAAAATTAGAAATATAAGGAAAGTAAATAATAATCTTACAATAAGAACGTATGAGTTAAGTATTCGATTACATAGTTGTAATCGAATCAGTGCCTTGTCGCGGACAACATGGACAGCGACAGCACGAGCTGGTGTGCCGATGCTAGCAGTTTCGGGATGTTGGTGTGGGATCGCTGCTGCCTGTGGTGTACCTGCACCATACAAAAATAACAAAACTCGTGCTAATCGGTTGCTGCACTCTGAAGTAACAAAAAACTATTTTTTACACATATAAAAAAATTTAGCAAAATTGACCGTGTAGATAAGTAGATAAAAAAAATTTTAAGAAGGGACTCCCTAATTTTAACTAATGGCTGATCCTCGAGCATTGATGTTCGGCTCGGGCCCAGTCTCAACCCATCCTACCATGTGGATCTGAGAGGCGATTTTTCGGTCCACTCTACAATGTGTTCGTTCCACATTGGGCCTACTGTGTAACCTTTTATGCTGTCATTATCTATATGGTTCATCTTTTAAATAAAAAGAAATTTATTTTTAATTTCAATTTAATTTCTTGATTTGCTTATTTGTGCATTATTAATACCTTTTGTGATGCACTTTATGTTACAAATATAATGTAGAAAATGACATTAAGTTTTTTTTTTTAATATCTAGCTTAGTTTTACTTTTTGTTTTAAGGGCTGTCCCAGAAAAAACTTACGTTTTGCTTTTTAGCTATAAAAAAATACCCAGTAATTTTTTGGTCTTTTTTCGTTATTTATCAATAATGGCTAGTGTTCAAAATATAAATAACTAAAAACTAAGTAACAATTTTTTTTTCTATAAAATTTCTTACTTTTTTCGTAAGGCCCTTCATTAAATTTTGTCCAGTCGTTTCATCGACAGTATGGTACGATTTTTTCCACTCAAGTCTGAAGTCTTGTGGATTTTTTGCAGTCTTACCACTCCTTCGAAAATCTTTTGGCTAAATCTGGCCAGAACATCACGGTACCGTCATGGGCACGAATAAATGGTAAAAGACGTTTTTCGAGGCACTCGTCTATATAAACTTTGGAATTGATTGTGCCTTGCGTAACAAAAAATCTGCTTCTGAGACCACAGGTGCATATGGCCTGCCAAACCGTATATTGCTTCGGAAATTTCGAAATTTTTTTTTCTAAAAATATACTTGACACATGTTCCTTTTTTGGTGATGCATAACATTCGTGCCCATGTAGCTGCTTTAACGTAAGTTTCGTCGTCCATAACACAGCAATCACATTTAGTCAGGTACCTTTCATACCATTTTCGGGCTCGCATCTGAGCCATCAACTGCTTTTCATCAGAACGGTCTGGTACTTTTTGAAGTATATATGTCTTTAGCTTATTTTTCTCATTTATTCTGCGTACAGTAGATTTTGATGTACCTGCTCTAGCCGCCATATCTCGCACTGAGGTGTTGGGATTCTGCTTAAAAAGGCCCTTCACTTTCGCTGCTGCCTTTGTATCAGAAAATTTTGGTTTTTTGCCTGACCTTTTTTTCAGGAAACAGGTAGACCCTTCGTATATTTAAAAAAAACGTAAAGACGCGCCATTTTTTTTTGCTATAACTGAATATTTTAATTCTGGATTTTTCAGGTATGTGAACAAAATCAGTTGGAGGACATTATGTTGCTTGCTAGACATCTTTATATTTAGTTAAAAGTGCTATCTTCATGTGTTATATAGGTGTCTTTGTACACCTATAAGATTATCAGGTAGAGCATAATACAAAAAAAAACGTAAGTTTTCTTGACTGTCCTTACGAGTATACACATGGGTAATCCAAAATTATGTAAAATTAGAATTGGTGTAATAAGTTAAGCTTTTAGTGCAAAAACTACATGACTTATGCAATTAAATCATAATGCTGAACCAAAAAAAATATGGATAAAAGTAAAACTTCGCTTGAACAAATATTTTGCTACGTAGCGAAAAACATTATGTTTGTGAATATGTGTGTTCATTTTTTTATTCAATGTATTTGTATATTTCTTTCTTTTTTTGTATAAAAATTAACTAAATTTAAAAAAAAATACAGATTTATTTGAGTGTTGTTTTAAACTTATTGTATAATGTAATAAATATTGTTAGATGGTGATTTCACAAAATATACATTCAGCCATATTATTTAAAGGTTAATAATAATTTCTTTTTTGAAATACATAGATATGTTTTTATAATATTAAGAAAAAATGAAAAGATAATGAGTTGATCTAACTCACGGATTACTGGAATTTAAATGTCTATGTTGTAGTTTTAGTTGGTCGTGTTGTTAAGGCTGTGACGCAAAGCTGGAGTTCGTCGACTCAAGACTTAGAGTTGTTGGAGTAGATGTACACGTTGTGTATGTTAGAGCTGCTGCCATTATATATGTTGTTGCTATTAAAAGCATCCGTCGCAGCCACGCCACTTTGCATTTCAATGACAAAAAAAATATATATATTTTTGTGGCTAGGTTTGATCGTGTGGTAAAAAAACTTTGTCCAACTTTTACACCTTTTGTTTTTCTTGCACCTTTGCTCGTATTTATGGATATGTTGTTAGCAAAGAAATTAAAGGTTGTTCTTTGTTTGCATAGAGAACATTTATTCACAACATTATTTTTAAGTCCGGAAGGATCATCCATTTTCATATACATAAGTGGTGCAAATCACAACTATACGAAAAAAATCTCATCATAGCAAGTCTTTGAACCGACGGTTCAACAAAGCTATGACAAACAAGAAATGACAAGAGATGGCATGTGGCGCATTGTGTGCTTAAAAACAAATTTGCACTTTGTACACGTCTTGGAGAACTCCCTTCATGGCTCAAGTGTTAAGAGCGGCTGTCCAAACATAATTCATGGAATGGTCGGGGTTCAAATCAGTGTACAAATTAACCAAAACTGGTCTGATGAGGCTATGTATATATGTATGTGAATATGTATATACGTGGTAATAGCCGAAACATATGTCACCAATTACCAGGTTAAATTGTTCCATTTGTAGTCTCTGTCATGTTTGTTAAAAAGCATTGACCGATTTGTGAAATTTCACACAAAAATATCGGTTTCTGCTAAGACTGTACAATTCGATCAAAATATTGTTCAATTATATTCTTTAAGTTTTGTTCTTTGTGTCACTTTGTGTTTTTAATCATATGTCAAATTTTGTTTATTTTTTTTAATGTTAATTTCAACTTCTTTTAGATTTGCTGAATGTTTATGGTTGTTCATGTCTTTCGTTATTTACTTATGTCTTTCTGCTCTTTTTTTTTAATGTCGTTTTCTCATGGTTTCTTAAATGTCCGTGTGGAGCGCTAGCGTTTTGCCAACCCTATACTACGTGGCTTCAACAGGAAAAAGGTTCAACTCTATGATTGCCAAGGGGAAAATGCAATTTGCGCACAACAGACTCATAGATTAACTCTTTTTTTTATGTGAACTATGATTTTGTAAGCAAAATTTTCTCAAAAATCCTAGATACACTAGGCGGCCAGCCACATGCACTGATTAGTGGACCAACGCGTTACATACATGATTAACCGTTAGTACATGTGTGTCGCGCCGCAATCAGTGACATATGGAAGTTTAGCTAAGACCTCCCAGTTGGTGGCCGCTGGTAACAGCTCTCCAGTAAGTTAAGTCTTGGTTGTAGAGCTGGCTAGCATAACTAGACTAGGGGATGATAACTCCTAAAATGCCTGGAGTATCTTAGGGCCGGCAGATATCGGTGCTTATCGCTAAACCATGAGTGTCTGGTACTGGTGGGTGTCTGCCCTGAAAATATTTCTGGCAGTAATTCCCCCAATCCAAGGTGGAATAGCATATGCCGAGGGATGAATGGCTAGTATGTTATATAGTCGTTAATATGCGGACTCGGGACATGTGGCGCACTCCTGTTTCAAACTATCCTTATCGACACATGCACGCTCTGTGAGGATGGACTACTTTTTCTTTGCTTGGGCTGGATCAAGGTGTTATGCGATCCGTGCTGAGGATCGTACTCGTGGGAACCTAAATGGAAATCAATAACAAAACAAACAAAACTTTTGAGTCCGGATCTCGTAAAAAACCGAAAAATGTCGATAACGCTGGCACCTTATCAGGTGAGACCAGCACTGGCCTTCAGTTGGCTGGTTTTGTCGTGAAGGTGGGCAGGGGGGGAAACGACGGCTCTGGACTTCACGTCCAACCCCTCGAAAGTCGATGGGGACCTTCGCTGCCCAGCCAAAGGCTAACCAGTTCGGCTTCGACCACAGCCTCACGGCTTGGTCAGTCAAAGTAGGCTGGAGAATCTGGTTCGTTCGACCATCCAAAAGAAAATTTATGAACAAGCAGGAGGCTTTTAGAATTCCACGACGCTTTCAAGCTGTAGATCTCAGCTCCATGTCCAGGAAGGATAAGGACTCCCTTCGATAGGCGAAGGGGATCGACTTAGGGCCCGAAGGTCTTGTAAAGGCCGTAACAAAAAAGCCACCTAAAAGACAGAGCTCTCAAGACGAGATGTCTGATGCCAAACGGCAAAAGACAGCCGGAAAACCTCTGTCTTTTAGTGAGGTTGTTAAAGGCTGTAAGGGGAGAGTGTCAAAAAAAAAATTATTAAAAAAAGGGAAAAAATTATGGAAGGGAAAATCATAAATATTCAAATCTTACTGAATATCACGGCCGCCTTGCAGGTATCTGAGAAAAGGGGGGAGGTAGACACTCATTTTTAATAACGAAAAGGTTGCCTATCTCTAAGTTTTTCTGTGGATATTTCCATTTGCACCTTCCATGTAGATGTGTAAATGTTCTGACTTCCATCTACGTGGAAATTCTTGATTTAAAAGTTTTATTTTATTCCACCTATTTAGAGTTAATAATGAACTCAAAATTTCATGTTCAGGTGGAGCAATTAAGGGTGTTCCTACCATAATGTGACCTTTTTCAGAGAGCTCTTCATGGTATAATGCTGTGTACTCTCTATAATTTGTGCAATTATCGGAATACAAATTGGAAGGAAGACCACGATGCAAGGAGAATCTATCAAGCGCAGCGAGAAACATAGCAGTAGAAAGGTCACTTACCGCCTTGGTGGCAAAGCATATAAACAAGCAAACATATCCAGTAGAAAAGCGAATAAATCTGCCAGAAAATCTTTTCAACTCAAAAGGCCCAGGGAAGTCAAGCCCACAATTGGCAAAGGCGCGTGAGAATACAGTACGCCCTTTGGGTAAATCTGCCATAATTTGATTGTTTGTTTGTTGCTTGTGCAATACCTATATTTTGCATTTGTCAATTCGAAATTTTACTAAATTTTTTGCACGTAGAATTCAAAATGTTTGTGGCAATACTCGCAGTACTAGTGCGTTTCCACCGTGCAAGGTAGATTTATGTAAAAAATAGATTAAAAGGGTAGCTAAGTGACAATTGTAAGGTAAAATTATAGGGTATTTTTCGTTAAATGATAGTGTTGCGTTAGTTAAACGTCTGTTTGAGCGATGACTAAATCGAAATCTAAATGAGGATTTAGAGTAAGAATCGTACTTTTGTCTTTAAAATACATCATTTGAGCAGCACGATTTAAATGTTGAGCTGCTTTGAATTTCTTCGAGAGAAAAAAAATGTACCACTAAATTTCTGTTTTCGGCTTGTCGTATTAAAAAATCTTAATATGTATGCAGAGACTCGAATTGCTCTAGTCAAACTTGAAAAGCGCTGAACCAAGTTCTCATCTACATTTTGAGTACATTTGGTAGCGTAAGACACAGTCTTACGTATTTCTAGACAATCAGAAATTACTGCAAATGGGATATAGACCGGCCATTCATTTATTGGGTAAGCAATCCATTCCGGACCGTTCCACCATAACCTAATGTTTTTAAATTCTTTTGATGTGATTCCTCTTGTTGCGAGGTCAGCAGGATTCTCACTCGAGCGTACATGAGACAATTTGAGATCGCCAATTAGTTTATTTATTTATGATTTTCTATTTGCTATGAAAGTATTCAATAAGTGTGGTGATTTGCCTAGCCAAGCAAGATATACAAGCCATACAAATAAATGATCGGTTTTTTATATGGCCATGAATCTAGAACAAATTTCGATAATTGTAACAAAAGTAAAGCAGCACAAAACTGGAGACGTGGTAAACAGATTGATTTTAATGAAGCTAATTTGGTTTTTGCACATAGAAAATGGCAGATTACTTCACTATCAATTTCAATCCGAATGTAAATTGAGGCAGCGTATGCACGTTCGGATGCATCGCAAAATCCTTTAAACGTAGTTTTGTCTTGTAGGGTCATAGTTTACCCACCAAGGAACTTGAATATTTTTATTATAGTATCAGACAAGCTTAATAAAAATAGTTTCCACTTTGAATTTGAAGTTTGGGACAAAGTTTCGTCCCATTCCGTCTTTTCACTCCAAACTTGTTGCATTAAAATTTTTCGAGAAATTCTTACAGGAGTGCACCAATTAGCTGGATCATAAAATCTGGTATTGTACTTTTCTCATCCAAATTAAATAAATCTTTAACATAGGATCTTCGTTTGGAACAGTGTTTAATAATTTGGACAAATTTGATGTCCATTTTTTAAGTTTGAAATTCGCCGAAGACAGAACTGAAATTATTTCCCTTTGAGCACGAACGGCCGACTTTAAATCATGATCACCAAATAAGAGATCAGAAACATTATACGATGTGTGTCGTCTCTCGGCTATGTCTGGAAATGTGCTCCTTAGATCTGTTGCTGCTGTAATGCTCACAGAGCCAGATAAAGCGCACAATTTACACCGAAAGTTGTTATGTGACCCTAAGTAATCGTACCCAACGCGGCCCGCTCCGGCTAGCATGCGAATCAGGGGGGTTTTTAACCCGCCGCGTTGGGTCGAGGGTATAACAATAGACCTCACTTCCTTTGGAAGTGAAATCTAAAGGAAAATCTATTGAAAACAAAAATAATTAATTTAAATGATAAGAAAAAAAAACACAATTTGAAAACCACGAGACCTACTATTACTTCTTTTCTGGGCTTTACCACACGAAAGAGGGAGAGAATCGACCCTTCCCTATGCTCCCGCCCAACCTGTGACTCCCACTCCATTTGAGGGATATCACCCACTGCCAAACCACCGCTGGGCCACCAAACATTTCCCCCCCAATAGAAGACAATCACCAAATTTTCATTCTTAAACGTTTATAAAACTAACATTTTATTTAAGCAAAAGATACCGTTCCCAAACAACTGGATACGTGGCAAATAACCAAAGCTGATTGAACTAGATGATTGTTTGAATATAATTAGTGACAAAAAAAAATGATTAAATTAAATAAAAAAAAATATACATATATGAAATTTCTTATGAATATCAAATGAAATAAAAAAAAATAGTATAAATGCACAAATATGGTAAATAAATAATATAATAAAAATTTAAAAAAAAATTATGTTATCCAACGGAAAACATGTAAAAAAAGAAAACTACGTTTCTATTAATATCGAAACGAACGAAATCGAAAAGTAATTTTATAAATTTTTGTACCACCCTAAAGAAGCTTCTTTGATGAGTATAGAACAAATATGCACAAACGAAAAAAAACTAGTAAAAGAAAATATTAATATTAAAACGAGATTTTGCGCCAAATTTTTTCCCTTGACAGATTGAACAAAAATAAATTTACGCTAAAAAGAATTTGATTTAAAAATTAGCTAAATCCAAAAATTTTGATTAAAATGTAAAGTTTGGAGCAGTCTACAAAACAAGGTACATATACTAAAAGGAATTTGATTTAAGGTTTCATTATAACACTAAAGCAAAAAGATTTAAAATTTTAAGTTGAAAAAGGTCAGGATACAGGTGCAGATATTCGCAAGCATATATATATATATTTTCTTCGGCTATGGTCGTTGTTATGTATGAGCATAATTAGTTTTGAATTAGCATCAACAGTTTTGACACTCTCTCTTGTGTATGCATAAAACAGTCTTTGACTGACAGTCAACATAGAATGACCGCGTTGTAATAAGTGGTAATAAGTGCTAATTGAAAATAAAGTTGTTGTATACTAAATTGGCGCAGTCGTAGGATGCCGAGAAGAGAATAATCATTAGTACATAACAACTGCTGCTTAACATAAAGTCCGTTAGCCGATACCGTTTGGCTTCTACATTTGATCACGCGATACAGCATACACATTTTTGTTATGTTAACCTTGGCATAAATATCATTACTTAATCGCCGTTAAACAAATAAGTATTGACTACGCGTAAGTGAAAAGTGAAGTGGATCAAAAAAATTCACAATCAACACAGACGCGCGCAGCACTAAACGAAGACAGCCACAAGATGACGTCTGTTGGAAATTTCGAGCCTTTTGACATGGATCACCCGCAAAATTGGATAACGTATTATGCCAGGTTCGAGTTATACTTGCTGGCCAATGACGTGCAGGGAGAATGTCGTCAAAAGGCCATATTTTTAACATTAGCAGGTGCACCACTATATGACCTCCTGTCGTCATTGGCGTCGCCGAAACAGGTGAGTACATTAAGCATGAAAGAAATTAAAGAAACGCTTACGAATCATTTTTCTCCTCGCCCTTCGGAAATCGCTTCGTACTTCAAATTTCATAAACGCGACCAACAACCCAATGAGACTTTTTCGGAGTATGTAGCAGCACTACGTAAGTTGGCCGTCAATTGTAATTTTGCCAATGCACTGGATCGCATGCTGCGTGATCGCTTAGTTTGTGGCTTACGCGACGAGGCGTTGCAGCGAAGTTTCCTTGCTGAATCGGATCTTCAGTTACAAAAGGTTATCGATCAGGCCACCACCGCTGAAGCAGCCTCCAAGAACGCATTAGAAATGCGTCGCCAAGACCAGGTTTTTCACATCTCCAAACGCGAAAACAGTTACAGTCAACAGCGCAGCAAAGCACACTCACATAATGCACAGTCCAAGCAATGCAATGGTTGTGGTGGTACGCATATCCGCAGCCAGTGCCCTTATCGAGAAACAATCTGCTCAAGTTGCGGCATCAAAGGACACCTACAACGCGTGTGCCGGTCAACGTCATCCCAGTCCACATCACATTCCACTTCGAATCAGCATAAGTCGTCACATCGGCGTAAGACTTCAAAACCACAGTCAATTAATCAAATTTTACCCTTGGTGGACTTGAAGAAATCAACTGTAATACTAATCAATGGCCACTCTTGTCAATTCGAAATAGACTCAGGTTCCAATTACACCATAATGTCATCGCCATCTTTTCACGATATATGGCCAACCACAAAACCAGCTATGCAAAAGTGCGAGCTCCAGCTTATGGATTTTCAGGGCAAAAACATTGCTATCAAAGGCGTGGTGGATGTAGACATTACATACAATAAGCGGGAAATTGCTGGCCTACCAATTGTAATTGTAGACGGTAACAGATCTAATGTTTTAGGTTGTAATTGGTTCATGCCACTGGGTATCTGCATCCATGGCGTCAATGTTATTGTCAAAGAATCTTCTCTTCAGAATGTGTTGGTAAAATTCAATAACCTATTTTCAAAGGAACTTGGGTGTTTCAAAGGTAACCTAGTGTCGCTGCAACTCGATCCAAATGTTCAACCAATTCGTTACCCTCCTCGGCGTATTCCATTGGCCACCAGAGGCCTGGTCGAAGCTGAACTAGATCGATTATGCGCTCAAGGCATCCTGGAATCAGTTGAATACTCGGATTGGGCTACACCCATTGTACCCGTTTCCAAAAGTGACGGTTCAATTCGGATTTGCGGTGACTACAAATCCACGCTTAATAAAGCGCTTAAGCTTTTACAGACAATCGTCACCCATAAAGAAGCATTTCGTGTAAACCGTTTGCAATTTGGTATTTCATCGGTTCTGGAATTTTTCAAAATTTTATTGAAAAACTTGGGAAATATTCCAGGAGTTTTACCATATTTTGATGACATAATTATTATGGGTAAATCCGAGACAGAACTAGCTAATCGTTTACATCAGACTTTCACCCGTTTTGATAAATCAGGTCTACGGCTTCGCAAAGATAAATGTGTTTTTGGAGTTTCATTTATCGAGTTTCTAGGGTTTAAATTAGATTTCTTAGGAATTAGACCATCGCCTAGCAAACTCACAGCCATTCACAACGCTCCGCAGCCAGCTGATAAGATACAGTTACAAGCTTTCCTCGGTTTATTGAACTTTTATCATTTGTTTTTGCCGAACAAAGCAACAGTGGCCGAGCCTCTACATCGTCTTCTCGATAAAAACTGCCGTTGGATCTGGACAAAAAAGCATCAGCAGGCTTTCGAAAGTCTTAAAAAGCTAGTTGTCTCTGATCGCGTGTTAGTGCATTATGACGAAAAATTACCGTTAGTGGTCGTTTGCGACGCCTCACCATACGGAGTTGGGGCAGTGCTCAGTCATCGCATGCCTGATAATACGGAAAGGCCCATAGCGTTTTACTCCAGGACTTTATCGAAAGCCGAAAGAAACTACGCTCAAATTGATCGCGAAGCTGTTGCTATAGTCGCTGGTGTGAAGAAATTTCACGATTATATACATGGCCGAAAATTTACACTCGTGACCGATCATCGCCCTCTCCTGGGCATTTTCACCACCAATAAACCTGTACCTACTGTCATATCTACGCAAATGCTTCGACGCTGTATTTTCCTCAATGCATACGATTTTGATATCGTTTACCGACAAGGTAATAAAATGGGTAATGCCGATTTTTTGAGCCGGTTACCCGTCACCACAGAGCACTCGTCAGTTGACAACAAAGAAGAACTTCTAATGATAGAAATGGTCACCAAACCTCTTATCGATGCCAAGCAAATTTCTTTACAGAAAACAAAAAATTCTGATTTCGCTAAAGTGCTCAGTTGGGCGTTAAGGGGTTGGCCAGAAGCTGTTGATCGAACTGATAAGTTGTACCCATTTTACGTACGTCGAAATCAAATCTCATCGTTGAAGGGGTGCCTCGTCTGGGGTAATAGGACAATCATTCCTCCTGAAAGTCGGCAGGTGATCCTCAGTGTCCTACATACCGGCCATCCAGGTATCGTAAGGATGAAGGCGCTGGCACGTAGTTATGTTTGGTGGCCGAATATGGAATCAGAGATCGAGCGCGTTGTCAAGGGATGCGTAGCGTGTCAAGAAACTCGACATGAGGCAAACTATTTTTCATCGTTGTCGACTCATTTTCCAAATGGTTGGAAGTTTTTGTGGTAAAGTCGACTTCATCGCAATCTGCTATCAAGCCACTTCGCGACTCATGGGCTGCCAGATGCAATCGTGTCCGACAATGGGACGGCATTTACGTCGGAAGAGTTCAAGACCTTCGTGGAAGATAACCTCATTCGACACATTCGTTGTGCTCCGTTTCGCCCATCATCCAACGGGCAAGCTGAACGCATGGTTCAAACAACAAAAGGGTTTCTAAGGAAAATACCGGATAAAATTGATATTGATTTAAAATTATCTCGATTTGTGTTTAATCAACACATCACTCCACATACTTCAACAGGGCGCTCGCCCGCCGAATTAATGTTTAATCGTCAGCTAAAAACTTATTTCGACAAAATTCATCCACATGAGTAATCTTCAATGCCTATCGCCAACACGTGTGTGAAAGCTTTTAATGAGGGTGAATCAGTTTGGATACGTAATTATTCCACTGGACCGAAATGGAAACCAGCAGTTGTGATATCAAGAACTGGACCAATTTCATATACAGTGCAGCTAAAAGATTCAAGAATCATGAAACGACATAAGATCAAATTCGTAGCCGTTATGTTGAAGCAGTATCACAAGCTGATGAATCAGGTCCAATATTTACATCAGTTGCCGAGAATGACGTTGAGATTACTGAGTATTGCCCATCATCGTTGCCGTCAGTGCAATATCCACGCTCTGAGCAATCACTTGATTTTCAGCAATCTTCATCGCCATCGACAAATCGTCCGCAAGAGTTAAATGAATCTCCAACACCTGATGAGTCTACACCACGACGCTCAAACCGAGTTAGACGTCCTCCAGAATATTACTCAATAGCTGACGTTAAGGGGTGTTATGTATGAGCATTATTAGTTTTGTATTAGCATCAACAGTTTTGACACTCTCTCTTGTGTATGCATAAAACAGTTTTTGACTGACAGTCAACATAGAATCACCGCGTTGTAATAAGTTGTAATAAGTACTAATTGAAAATAAAGTTGTTGTATACTAAAGTCGTGTTCGACCCACTGTAAGCGCGTCGCCGCAATCGGTTAATACCGCTTTATGGTTGTCATCCAAATCGACAATGCGATGTTTTTTGGCGGTTATCGTGAACCGTCCGGAGTCGGCCCGAAGCCACAAAATGGGGTTAGCTCCTTTTTTTTTTGTTTAATTTATTTTTTTATTATTTGAACTTTTGTGCGCGGTCACGAAATTTTACGAACAAATTGCTATTAAGATAAAAATAATTGTGGCTGACTTATCTGGTTGGGGATTTTCCAATTCGATTTGGGTTGACCTCCGAATTTCGTCCTGTCAGCCACACTATAAAATATAAAGTTAATTCACTTATGTGTTCATAAAATCGTATTCTGTATTTTTAAATTACTCGCATATATTTTCTCCTATAACTAGTTTTTAATGCTTCGCCAAAGTTGCCGTAGCTTTTCCTTTTCCGCCCAAATTCACTTTATTCTAGGCTGAAAAAAATTTGCCTACTTGAAATTACGAAAAACCCATTTTTTTTATATTATTTTAGATTTACCTTATTTTAAATTGGAAAAATTTATCAAATTTTACCACCAGGTTTCCAAATTCCCTGCTTAGAACACAAAAACACAACCGAACCTTATAAAAAATTAAAATTTATTTGTACCCTTTCACTGGTACTTCAATAGATTTTATTTGACTTACAAAAATTAAATTTACTTTCAACGGACTAACGCACAACTTTTCTTGCCGGTGGTAATTTACTTTTTAAAATTTTGGGCGGAAAAAGTTTTGAGGCATAGTCCGAAACTCGTTTGGCTTAGCAACAGCAGCATATAAAAACAGTTTAGGGAGATAAATAAACATATATTTCTAAATAAAACATTTCTTACACATGTAACTAATATAAACTTTAACCTTACAACTACAACCCTGAAATCCCTATTTACACCCATAAATTTGGACTAGTAGCTCTTGTCTCTCTTAGCAACTCCCTTCTGCCCTCAATAAAGTTGCAGCAACATATTTTGTTATTGCAACAAGATACTTGAAAAATGTTGCTAAATTTTTGGTTTGGCAACACCCTTTTATGATGTCTTTACAAATTTATTCTGAGCTTTTTCCCTATAGAGAAAATAAGTGCCAATCGGTTCATTCACATTGACGTATGTAACATCTTACTGCTTCTTCTTTTTCAAGTCATTGCTGTCATTTGCGGTAAACACGCATGGATCATAGCACACCAAAAAAAAATTCAGAAAAAGAATTATGGAAATTTTGATTCCGCACGCAACAAAACTCTTTATTGGCTAAGATGATCCAAGGGATATCTGCTGCCAATAAAGTGTGCCAGAGGAATGCTAACATTTGGATAGTGCTATCTTGAATTTTCGGAAATTTCGTAAAGGGGAATGCAAGTAGATTGTAGATTGGCATAAGCGAGCAAAATAATTTATTTAAAACTTTTCTTTTACAGTTGATGGAAATCTTGATGCAGCAGAGTTAATGCTCGGTGCCCAACGTAGGCTTCCGCCCACGCCCTGAGATACAGTGGCTCATGCTGTTACGACTGCGTTAGCCGGGCATATCCATATATATGTTATCATTATGCTTCTAATAATAGATTGTTTTGTTTTTCTTTTCAGGAAACAGGATCATCAAGATACATTCCGCAGTGGCAGATGATTAATGCAAACATTGACTTTTCTGAGTTTACGGGAAGTATTTTATATAAGAGCGTTACTTTGTGAAAGTGTTGTTTTTCCTTTTCAGGTACTTTTAGTTATATTGCAAACATTCAACATTAAACTGATACGATGAAATAATCATGACAATAATAGTTGACGCTGAGGGACTCAACATACATCAATACACACATATCACGGTCTAATCCTAGGAGTTGGTAAATATTGCACTTTTGTATTGTATCATTGGATGATTTCATATGTAAGTGTTCTTACTCCTTACTTCTTTTTTTATTTTTGTATTGCCACTATCCCTCTATCATTATTGCCATTTTCCCTGTTGTTTTTGTTACTGCTTCAAATCTTTCGTATGGAAGACTCCAAGGGGTTTACCACTGAGATTTTCTATTTCGTATAAGTTGTTGCCTATTGGTTTAACAAGTCACTTAACACAAAATTCCGCTTAAAATCTTCTTGACCGGGTGAGAATCTAATTTGCCGCGATCGCTTGTTGTAACGACGGGCACTTTTTTCGTAGGCATTGTGCAAATTGCCTTTGATATTATTTCTGATTAACGATATCCTATCTTCTTGGCTAAGAATTTTGAAATTCGGTTCACTTATTGAACAGTTTTCTAGCTAGTTTATAGTCACTGCCGCTGGTAAACATTTCGTTGCCGAACAGTGCCATAAAAGGTGTACATCCGGTAGCTGAGTGTACTGAGGATATAAGAGAGCATTCTATTTCCGATAAATATAAATCCCAGTCACGGTGGTCATTTTTCATATACGCTCTAATTGCATTTAGCACAGACTGGTTCACGCGCTCTGCAGCATTTGATTGTGGTGCGTAGTATGCAGTCTTCATGTGCTTTATTTTATATTTTAGAATCATTTCGCTAAAATTTTTCGACACGAACTGAATGAATCACCTCCGGTACGCCAAATTTGTGAAATATTTCCGTGATTAAAAATTTTACAATGTTCACGGTGGTAGCTTCACGCATTGCTTTTAAAAACGTGAACTTAGTGAAGTGATCCACCACAATGAAAATGTAGGCATTGCCGCCTTTCGACCTAGGGTACTTCCCCAAAAAATCAATATATATTTTTTGAAACGGCCTTTCAGTTACTACCTCCTGTCCTGTACTCGGCCTCAGCTCCTGATTAGTTGACTTCGACTCCTTGCAGACATCACAGCTTCGAATGTAGTTGCGTACTTGTACGGTCATGTTTGGCCAATAATACCATTGGCGAAGCCGATGCAACGTTTTTGCTACGCCGCCATGAGCTGATGTTTCGGGCTCATGTGCTTTGGCAATCAGTGTTGATGTCAAGCCTTCGGGAACCCACAGTTTCCATTTCAGCCCCTCTACTTCTTCCTGGTCGAATTTTACGCGCTTGTATATTATATTGTTTTCTACTCTAAGGTCGGGCAATTTTTCTTGATTATCTTCAATAGTTCTGCCCAAATTCAAATACTCTTCTGATTCAAATTCCGTTGTTTCGATGTTCAACCAACTTTCACCATCAGTTGTCAGCTCTTCCACTGCTCGTGAGAAAGTATCCGCTACGACGTTTTCTGTACCTTTTCGGTGCTCGATCTGAAAGTCGAATGCCTGGAGTTGCAACGACCACCTAGCCAGTCTTCCACTCAGGTCTTTGAATGACATGAGCCACTTCAGGCTAGCATGGTCCGTAATCACCGTAAACGGCATCATTTCCACATATGGTCGAAGTCGCTTGATTGCTTGAACGGCTGCAAGACACTCTTTTTTCGTGACGCTATAATTGCGTTGGCAGCTGTTCAATTTTTGCGAAAAATACGCAATCGGGTTTTCGTTTTCTTCAGAGTCCTTTTGGTACAGCACTGCACCTACGCCGATGTCCGACGCATCGCACTGTACGAAGAACCTTTTAGAAAAGTCTGGATGTCTTAACACCGGAGCCGTCGTTAATGCCCGCTTCAGGCTGTGAAAGGATTCGATCGCCGCTGGAGTCATTACAAATTTAGAGCTTTTTTTTTCAATGTATCGCTGAGCGGTGCAGATAATGCAGCAAAATTTTTAATAAATCTTCGGTACCATCCCGCTGTACCCAGGAAACTCCGTACTTCTCGGACTATTTTCGGGATGGGTATACGTTGAATAGCCGAGAGCTTTTCCGGATCTGTTTTCAACATTCCACCTCCTACAACGAATCCCAAATACCTTAATTGCTTGAAGCAAAACTTTGATTTTTTTAACCCAATTGTGAGATTGGCTCTTTTTAAACACCGCGCAACTTCGCTCAATACATGAAGGTGGGTTTCGAAATCTTCTACAATTATCAGTAGGTCGTCCAAATACGTAAACACGTGTGACTTCAGCCGTTGGGGAATCACCTTATCCATTAAACGGCACAGGCGCTGCGCTGCATTGCAGAGGCCAAAGGGCGTTGACACAAAAGCGATTCTTGCCCGGTTTCCGCAATATGGTCACCCGATTGCTCCAGGGACTCGCACTCTCTTCAATAACCCCGAGTTCTAGCATTTTGTCAAGTTCTTCTTAGACCAGCTGCTGTACTGCTGGCGACATGGGGTAATGCCGATCCTTAACAGGAGTTGCCCCTTCAGTCAGCTGAATTGAGTGCTTTTCCAGCTCAGTTTTGCCTAACCCATGGTTTTCAAAAGTATAAAATTCATCCACTACAGTTTTTAGTCGTGCCTGCTGTTCTTCAGTTAATACATGTTGTTCCAATTTTTCTGTACTTTCACTTTCGTTGCTTTCATAATGGTCTTTAATTTTTTCTATATTTAGTTCTGCAACGCCGAGTATTTCTGGGGCCAATTGAAATTCGCGCCAGAAATCAATGCCAAAGTATGCCGTTTGTTCCAAATCGTGACAAATGTAAAATTTAATCATTTTTGTTTCATCTTTGTATTTAACTGGTACGTTGACTTTTCCCAAGATGGTATGATTTCGACCAGACGCGGTCCTTACAGCTGAATAATGACGCTCTATGACGATTCCAGTATTTTCCAACCATTCTCTGCATCCACGGCCAAGTATGCTCACAGACGCACCAGTGTCAAGTAAACCTTTGATTTTTACTCTTCGGACATCAACTTCAGCGAAAACTCTTGGGTCCCTGTTTTCTAATCCACTGACTGCTTCAGCAATTTCTTTCCTCACTTTTTTTCTTTTAGTAAAGTTTGCCCTGGCCTTCTTAACCCTTTTTGTTATTTCTCTCATACCACTGAGCGAACCGTTGCTAAAAATTGTATTCCTTATTTCGTGATATTGACGCATCCTTTCTTCCAGCGACCGTTCTGGCTGATTTTTTATTATCTTGCAATTTTTGTTGAAATCTATCGTTCTTTTTAATATGTTAACTTTTTTTATTTTTGCTGCAGGTTCCGTCGATTGAAACATGTAGTTGCCCTGCTCAGCTTGTTGCGTGCCTACAATTTCTCTACGGGAGTCTGGATTGGGCGTGACGCTCCCGTAGCAGTCACGTTCCGGTTCAAGTTTCCCAAAGTGCACGTTGGGCATTTCGGCGTTATTACATCGGCCAGTCCACACTTGTAACAGAAAATTGCCCGTTGCAGAGATGTACAATCCATGTATACGAGGCCTGACTGGCGGCAATTCCAGCAGACCAGAGTATTCTTTACTCGCTGCTGCTGCAGAGAATCTTGCTGTTGACTATATTGTGTGTTTTGCTGTGGACCTTGAGGCTGAAAATTTTGTTTTTGTTGTGGTTGCGATTGCTGCTGTTGCTGGAATTGTTGTTTTTGTTGTGGCTGAAATTGTTGCTGTGACTGGAACTGTTGTTGCGGCTGAAAACTCTGCTGTTGCGATCAATACTGGCGAATCAGCTGCAATTCCTCTACATTGAATTCTTGATTAAAAGATTCTTGGCTTATTTCATTGGCAATGACTACTTCATTAATTTCATGACTGCGATGTTGTGGATACCTCTGTGGCTGTTGAAAATTTGCGCGTACGTCACGGCGCAAGAAATGCGTCTCGGCCTCGAGACATTCGTCACGTAATTGGTCCACGCTATAAACTTTCATCGAATACACAATTCTTGCTAAATTGACCCTCAGGTTCCTTTTGACAATTTTTATCATGTCATGTTCATTTACCGCATGCCTTAGCTTGGACCGTAATTTATTCATTGCATGGAAGAACGATTCACTTGTTTCACCAGGCCTTTGTTTGCGCTCTACCAGATCTCGCATTACTTCGAATTCGGATCTGCAGCTTTGATATTGGCGAGATAAGGCATCTCACAATGTTTGCCAATCTGGGATGTGGTGGTTTTTTACAAAGAGCCAATACCACTCTCTGGCTTCTCCTTTCACCAGCAAGTGAAAGTCACGCAGTACCTGTGACCAAGGGCATCCGTAGTGGCGCGCCAAATGCTCCACTCGAAACACAAAATCCTCCACGGCCATATCATCAGAACTGCTACCAAATGATATACCCCATTTATCAATATTTACTGTCGATGATACTGGCGCATAAGAAGGGTATAGATATTCTTGTTGGGCGCTGATCTGGGGCCTTGAATTTCTGGAATTATTTTGTCCATTTGACCGGGTCTGCCTTCCATTTCGTGGGTTACCTGGCAACTGAAATTGTGGATTTACCGTACATGGAAACTGCAGCAGCTGCAGTGAAGACGAAACTTGGTAATTTGCCTGAAATTGGTTGGTATGCTGCGGATGTTCATTTTCATTACGCCTGATGCTCATATTTACTTTATTTGTATTTGTAGATTGAATATTTTGAAGCGGAGGGTTCGAGTCGTCAACATGTCGAGCGCCAGCATGAATACCACCTGCACCCGCAGGCGCAGACGTTACCGTATTGGAATCATTTACAATGGCTTCTTGGTTCATGGTAACCATACCCATCATTTTTTGCATAGAAGCTTGTATGCTTTCTGTAATTTTTTTCTCTAAAGACATCTCTAATGACACCCTATATCCCTCATTGGCTTTGACCACTAGGTCGCTTGTAAGAGCTGCATTAGCTTTATCTACAATTTTATCTATATTAAAACGGTTTTGTTGCCTGTCAGTATTTTTATTTGCCTCGGACCTATTTGTATTCATATTGTTTTGGTAATTTTTACTAATCGCGCCCTGACTTGTTTGGAGGTTTGTTGCCCCCTGCTCTTTGCTAGCCATAATCGTATCCGATAAGTCAATAAATTGGTTGTCTTCCAGGCCCATGGCCTGACTTTCATTTTCTGGATTAGCCATCTTGTTTGTCGGACTATGTAAGACTGTGCTATATGACCTATTTTGATCGTGCACGTTGGATCTTCTCCGTGTTCGCTTTTCTTCGTAGTTTTTTGCGCTACTCATTTTTAAACAAAACTCAAAATACTAAAACTTGTTTTTTTTTCTTCTTGCTTATAAAAATTTATGATATGGGTGGGGGTTTATTTTAGCATGACCTGGTGATAAAAAAAAAATGGACATCAGATCTCTGCCCAGCAGCGATCGGGATATTCGGCATACTCCTTGAGAGTCTTTCGTGTGGAAATCCCTATTACTACCTATCCTGTTTATAAAACCACTTTTTTTTCTGCCTTTTACGATGAAAACGGATTAAGTGATTTTTTTGCATTTTTTTTTTTTTTAAACTTAGAACTGCTCATGCATCTAACAAATTTGAGGCAACTCAACTTTCTTGTTAGGCCACGGGCATTATGGTACAACTTGTGGTGAATATTTGGTTCAATTTCATCAAGGCTACCATAATCCGAAATGACACGTAATGGCTGACATAGGTCTCGTAATTCCGCAAATATCTTTATATTCCTGAGTCTGATGCAATTAGATGGTAAAAAAAAACAACAAACCTAAGCCACCAGACTCATGTTAAGTATCTAAAAAAAAACTAAAAAGGACTACAGTTGCGCATCCTCAGCGCTTCCTCTGCTGAATGCAATTGACTGTCATGCCTCTCTCTGACACTAGCCAAGTCACTCACATAAAAAACGACGAAAAATAGCAACTATTTTCTACTATTGATTTCTTTTCAAATCGTCATCCTGCACAGTGCAATTAACCGGAACATACTAATTTACCGCTAACAAAACTATCGATCCAGAAGCTATTTTTTTCATTTAGAATTTGTTTGAATTTCTTTCTGAGGTCGTTGGTGTTCTTGACCCCTTTTTAAGTAATTTGAGATTGGGCGCCATATTGTTTGGCGCAACCTTGGGTATTTGTTGTTGTTACCCCTTAACATTCTTGATTTGAATTGGGCGCCATATTGTTATGTGACCCTAAGTAATCGTACCCAACGCGGCCCGCTCCGGCTAGCATGCGGATCAGGGGGGTTTTTAACCCGCCGCGTTGGGTCGAGGGTATAACAATAGATCTCACTTCCTTTGGAAGTGAAAATCTATTGAAAACAAAAATAATTAATTTAAATGATAAGAAAAAAAAACACAATTTGAAAACCACGAGACCTACTATTACTTCTTTTCTGGGCTTTACCACACGAAAGAGGGAGAGAATCGACCCCTTCCTATGCGCCCGCCCAACCTGTGACTCCCACTCCATTTGAGGGATATCACCCACTGCCAAACCACCGCTGGGCCACCTTACGACGCCATTTCCGGTACCCTAGCTAATCACTTCCGGTCAGCAAACATTTCCCCCCCAATAGAAGACAATCACCAAATTTTCATTTTTAAACGTTTATAAAACTAAAATTTTATTTAAGCAAAAGATACCGTTCCCAAACAACTGGATACGTGGCAAATAACCAAAGCTGATTGAACTAGATGATTGTTTGAATATAATTAGTGACAAAAAAAAAATGATTAAATTAAATAAAAAAAAATATACATATATGAAATTTCTTATGAATATCAAATGAAATAAAAAAAAAAAGTATAAATGCACAAATATGGTAAATAAATAATATAATAAAAATTTAAAAAAAAATTATGCTATCCAACGGAAAACATGTAAAAAAAGAAAACTACGTTTCTATTAATATCGAAACGAACGAAATCGAAAAGTAATTTTATAAATTTTTGCACCACCCTAAAGAAGCTTCTTTGATGAGTATAGAACAAATATGCACAAACATAAAAAAACTAGTAAAAGAAAATATTAATATTAAAACGAGATTTTGCGCCAAGTTTTCTCCTTTGACAGATTGAACAAAAATAAATTTACGCTAAAAAGAATTTGATTTAAAAATTAGCTAAATCCAAAAATTTTGATTAAAATGTAAAGTTTGGAGCAGTCTACAAAACAAGGTACATATACTAAAAGGAATTTGATTTAAGGTTTCATTATAACACTAAAGCAAAAAGATTTAAAATTTTAAGTTGATAAAGGTCAGAATACAGGTGCAGATATTCGCGAGCATATATATATATTTTCTTCGGCTATGGTCGTGTTCGACCCACTGTAAGCGCGTCGCCGCAATCGGTTGATACCGCTTTATGGTTGTCATCCAAATCGACAATGCGATGTTTTTTTGGCGGTTATCGTGAACCGTCCGGAGTCGGCCCGAAGCCACAAAATGGGGTTAGCTCCTTTTTTTTTGTTTAATTTATTTTTTTATTATTTGAACTTTTGTGCGCAGTTCCGAAATTTTACGAACAAATTGCTATTAAGATAAAAATAATTGTGGCTGACTTATCTGGTTGGGGATTTTCCAATTCGATTTGGGTTGACCTCCGAATTTCGTCCTGTCAGCCACACTATCAAACATAAAGTTAATTCACTTATGTGTTCATAAAATCGTATTCTGTACTATAACTAGTTTTTAATTCTTCGCCAAAGTTGCCGCTGCTTTTCCTTTTCCGCCCAAATTCACTTTATTCTGGGCTGAAAAAAATTTGCATACTTGAAATTACGAAAAACCCTTTTTTATATTATTTTAGATTTACCTTAATTTTAAATTGGAAGAATTTATCAAATTTTACCACCAGGTTTCCAAATTCCCTGCTTAGAACACAAAAACACAACCGAACCCTATAAAAAATTAAAATTTATTTGTACCCTTTCACTGGTACTTCAATAGATTTTATTTGACTTACAAAAATTAAATTTACTTTCAACGGACTAACGCACAACTTTTCTTGCCGGTGGTAATTTACTTTTTAAAATTTTGGGCGGAAAAAGTTTTGAGGCATAGTCCGAAACTCGTTTGGCTTAGCAACAGCAGCATATAAAAACAGTTTAGGGAGATAAATAAACATATATTTCTAAATAAAACATTTCTTACACATGTAACTAATATAAACTTTAACCTTACAACTACAACCCTGAATTCCCTATTTACACCCATAAATTTGGACTAGTAGCTCTTGTCTCTCTTAGCAACTCCCTTCTGCCCTCAATAAAGTTGCAGCAACATATTTTGTTATTGCAACAAGATACTTGAAAAATGTTGCTAAATTTTTGGTTTGGCAACACCCTTTTATGATGTCTTTACAAATTTATTCTGAGCTTTTTCCCTATAGAGAAAATAAGTGCCAATCGGTTCATTCACATTGACGTATGTAACATCTTACTGCTTCTTCTTTTTCAAGTCATTGCTGTCATTTGCGGCAAACACGCATGGATCATAGCACACAAAAAAAAAATTCAGAAAAAGAATTATGGAAATTCTGATTCCGCAAGCAACAAAGTGAGAGTAGTGAACTAAAAATCTTGAATTTCAGAATTGGCGGGGAAATCACTCTTTGAAAAGAGGTTTGATTTGGGTTTATTTTTATTTGCCTGTACATTTTTGATATGTTGGCGTTAAATACAAATTTATATAAACGCCACTTTAAAATTACTCTAAGTAAATAATTTTGTAATGTGGGTCCCTAAGACAGTATGTCACTTAAGCTAACGTCATTATTTGTTGGTTTTGAAGCATTATAGACTATACGTAGTTTATACAATCGTATTGTCGGCCTTTGTCTAATGAAATAAATTTGCACCCTCGTAGGCTAATACTGAAATATGTTTAAGGTTGGTTGAATTAACATTATAGCTATGTAGTTTTAATGATTGTCAATTTTCAAATAAGGACATATATAATACTTAATATATAAACTTTGAGTTTTCTTGGTTTTCCCCACCCTGAAGCAGACTCTGGCTCCGCCCATGATATACGATAAGATCGCTTTTGTGTTAATACACATCTGATATTTTAGCTGGCCTTAAGTTTAAAATCTTTTATTTTACATTTTTGTTCATTTATAACGTTAATTTGCATTAGTTGACTCAATTCAAATTATCTTATGTATTAACCCCATCAAAATGTGCATTAGCTCTGATGTAAGTGGATTTATAATGAATTAAGCTTTGAAATAGCTTATTATGGTAACACAGTCGATAATTATAAATCAATAATGCCATGACATATGACTCATTGAATTTATTATTTATATACAATAATGAAATCAAAGTCTTCAGAGGTAAGTTATTTCAATTATATTAAGCAAAAAATATTTCAATATAGATCGAAATCTGTTTTTGAATATTAATAAGTCCAGTGGAACGAGAAGAACGAGAAGGTACTGCTAGAGCTGTGAGTAGAACATGCACACGATTTGCTTGTAGACTTATAGTTTTGATGTTATTGAGCACGTTCATTTAATCTTGATAAAAGTGGCAAACAAATTTGTTGACTATCAAATCAGTCGTTTTTGAAAGACAAAAATTTCGTCTGTCTGTCGTAAAATTTTTATTTGAATTAGTACGTTATCAATGCAAATTAACGCTGTCGTCAATTTACGCTAATAACACAGGCGGACAAAATTTGATCAAAATTCATACCCAGAAACCGGACTATATATTTCCGTAGGTTTTCGATGCGCTGATTCCGAATCTGGTCGCAGAATTGCTCCATCACGTCAGGTTTTTGAGATATCCTAACCTAAAAGTGCCGAAAATGACGATTTTTCTCAATTTTGAGGTTAAATAGCTCTAAGGATTTTATTTTTCTTGGAAAACTATGAACGATATTTTAAAGTACTAGTCTTCCTCTTTCAAATGCCGTTGAGTTTGTTTGAATATCTTTTTTTTTCTCTGAGATATGGCATTTTGACAAAGATTGACAAAGACACAGACACAGAAACAGTGACAGACATACACAGACAGACACTGACGCAGATAAAAAATGCCATATCTCAGAGGAAAAAAAAGATATTCAAACAAACTCAACGGCATTTGAAAGAGGAAGACTAGTATTTTAAAATCAAATCCTTAGAGCTATTTAACCTCAAAATTGAGAAAAATCGTCATTTTTGGCCCTTTTAGGTTAGGATATCTCAAAAACCTGACGTGATGGAGAAATTCTGCGACCAGATTCGGAATCAGCGCATCGAAAACCTACGGAAATATATAATCTGGTTTCTGGGTATAATTTTTGTCGGCCTGTATAATCAATTTCATCATAATACAAATACTCTATATAACATTTACCTGATAATAGGTCTGTATCATCCGAAAAAATAGGTAAATATTTATAAACTTTTACCACAAAAAGTGTATCATCCGGAAAAAATGTGGTGGTTGAGAGAGAAAAAATGAGATTAAAAAAACAGCTGATCACTTCCCCTCCAAAAAAAATTTAATTTTTCACCCAGACAAATTTCTTGCGGGTAAACCTTGAAGACTGTCAAAATCGTAGGCAACGAGACTAGAGACTCACTTTTGACAAGCGAGGGAAAGAAAATTGCCTGTCTCAATCGCCCAATACTTGCCTCCTAAAATAATTTTCAGCACATAATTTTTTCACTTGTCGAAAGGTTGTGTTAAGAAGGAGCAACATAACAAAAAGCTTGAAATAAAAACATTTTTTGGTAAATGCTCATTTATTCAATTAACACTAGATTTACGGAACCCGTCAATTTGACGGATTTCAAATTTCAAAAGTTCATGTGAAGAAAATTATAAAAGCAAATTTAATTTGTTTTGCTGGTAAATTAATGTTATATTAGTTTAATTATATATTGTAGTTTATTTTCCGTTTGACAACCTGGATTCAAATTTACGTATGTGGTATACCTATTTTTACGGAAACCCGTCAAATTGACGCATACATTTTTTTCAGTGCAAATTGATTTCGTTATGATGCAATAAACATATGATTGCATTAAATTTTAATTTGGGGATTTCCCTTCATGTTAGAAGCATTTTATTTTATTTTTGCTTTCGTTAAATTGTTCATTCGTCAAAGTTGTATTGAAGCAATCTGTTGAATAATCAAAAATCGCTTGTTATAAGCCTGGAGCTAATATTACCATTGATGAACAATTATTCCCAACAAAGGCCAGATACCGATTTACTCAGTATATGCCAAACAAGCCAGATAAATT
Source organism: Meiosimyza decipiens (assembly GCA_963680825.1). Taxonomy (NCBI): domain Eukaryota; kingdom Metazoa; phylum Arthropoda; class Insecta; order Diptera; family Lauxaniidae; genus Meiosimyza; species Meiosimyza decipiens. The sequence goes on from OY804261.1 coordinate 33,180,501, forward strand.
TGGAATGAAGTTTTGGTTGGCAGCAGATGTCAACAGTAAATATGTCATAAATAGCTTTCCGTACCTAGGAAAGATGATGAGCATCCATGAAACTTATCTTTGAGTGAGTTTGTTGTGATGAAACTGGTGAAACCATTCTTTTGACAAGGCAGAAATATAACTACTGACAATTTTTTTACCAGCATTTCACTTGCGAAAACATTATATACAAAAACGTTGGTCGGGACTATACGGGCTAACAGAAGAGAATTGCCAAAATCAGCAAAAAATAAAAAAGGCAACAAGAAACGATTTTCCTCTATACTCTACAAATCTGGACCTGTCACTCTTACTATTTATAAAAGTAAACCACAAAAAAAAGTTTTGCTGCTAAGTTCCAAACATAAATCTAGTGTTAAAATTGATGAAAGCAGAAAATGTTTGCCAGAAACTGTAAAATTTTACAATGAAACCAAATTTGGAGTCGATGTTGTAAACCAAATGGCACGAAAATATAGTGTCAAGGCAGGATCTCGCAGATGGCCACTCCAGGTATTTTACAATATCTTAGATTTTGCAGCAATCAACGCTTCTGTACACGGAAAGTACAGGGGTAAAAATATCGAGAAAAAATTTTATTTTTCAATTGGCCGAGGAACTTGCCGATAACAATCGAAGTGAAGACTCTGGCTCTGTAACAAAAATAAATCAAGTAATATCTGTCTAAAATGTGAAAAGTATGTTTGTGATAAATATACTTTCAAAACTAAATGTATATGTAAAAAATGTAAAGAATAATATTTGAAAAATGTATTCAGAAAATTATATGAATAAAAAAAACTTGAATTTAAAAATTCCGATATTTTGAAAATAATTAAAAATTATTAAATTTAGTTATCTTTTGTCTAAAAATTATAAATTCTAGCAAGTAATTCACACTTGACAAAAAAAGGTAAAAAATCACATTTTAAGATACCCGTCAATTTGACGGGTTTCAGTAAAAAAAAGTAATACATTTTTTCCGTAAATCTAGTGTTAAAGATATAAGCGATTTTTGATTGAAAAGGAATCACAAATTTAAATTTATTCTTAATTATCAATTAGATAATTCTTTTTGAAATATTGTTTTTCGATGCGCACAGTCTTAAAATAAGAAATTGGAAATGCCATTTTGGTAAATGTAAACCTTACGACAAATCTCTTATTTTAATACTAAGCAAAAGTTTTAAAATGCACTTTATTCACTTAAATAAAATCTGCAAACAATTATTGTGGCTCAAATCTACTTTCGGATATATTGTCATCGGAAATTACATATATAGTTTTTTAAAAATCACTACTTCTTGAAGGCCTTGCACACATTTTAATTTTTTATGGAACATAATCTAGAAATTTTAATAAAATATTGGTAATTATTCGAAAACTCCTACACGTTAAATAACCTTTCGTATGACATTTTAATTTTGTAAATCGATCCAAGAATTTTCAACGTATAAAGGTTTTTTGAAATGCTTTATCGCCGACTTCCAACGTCTATGTTTCCGAAAGTAGAAGCGCGTCACCAACTTCTGATTCCATTTTCTTTTCTGAAGTAAACTTATGCTCAAGATATAGAAATCAGGTATAAAAAAATTTATAGTCGTATAAAAGTTATATTCCATTTATCAATAATATTCTCAAAAAGGTTTCACTAAGCTTGCATTCAGAATTTATTAACAAAATGGTTACGACACAGGTTCGAACTCCTGAACCCTGCCATTATTTGTTTAATAAAATACGCGTAACTTTTTTGACAGTTTTCATTTTTTACCCATTTTTTTGAATCATTCGAAAATTGTGGTGATTCGCCTGGTCAGAGAAATTTCAGCTCTCACTCTCCTGGAAATCGCGATTTGACACTTTTAATTATTTTACCACAAAATCCGGATCATACAGTCCTAATAAATATTTATAACCTACACTTACAAAAAACACCCATAAGTCAGGAGCAATTCTAAGTTTATTTCTATTTCCAACATATGGCAACTCTTTGGTTTTCTTGTTTACAAATTTTTTGACAATGGATACGTATGAAGTTTAATTAGGCTATTGTAGACTCTGGTTCGAGCCGTATAGGATTTAAAAAACATTTAAAGTTTATTATTGGTTTTATACATGAATTAAAAAGTAGATATGGATAAGAGCAAAATAGGATCACGAGGTTCGAAAGGGAAAAGTTCATCACTCGGTGGTGAGTTGTATGCTCTTGGGTCAAAAGTTTCTTCCCGAGATGATAAATCAAAGCTGTATTCCGTGAAGGGGTCTTGTTCCGCCGTTAATGAACGCAAACGTGAAGGACCTTGTCTTGGCGGTTCATCAAAAAAACCGAAAACAAATTTAGTTGTACCGTTACTAAACCTGTCAGATGATGATTGCTCTACAGGTAAACTCATAGTTGACACATGGGAAAAAATTGGTATTGAACGCGATCCGTTGGAACTGGTTCTCTCCTTATATTCTGCAATTGATGAGCAAGACTTTAAAACTGTGATAGGTCTACTGTGTGGCTCCGTAAAAGTACTTGGTCAACCGTCGTCACGCTCGAAGACTGAGAACTTAATGAACGTGCTGCTTATATATATATCCAAGATTCGACCAATATTATTTTGTAATGATATTATCACAACAGCTCTTCTGTCTTTACTAAGGCGAGAGACTCCTCATACTTTTAAATCAAGACCAAGTAATTGTGCATATGTTGTAGCTACAAATATTTTGTTTCGAGGTTTCACAAATAAAAAAGAATGGCCGCAATCTTTTCTTCGTGCCTATTTAGACGATGCTGTTAATGAGCGTTTGTGGGTTGACAATGAGTTATGTGCCCCATTTATTATGAACATATGCAGCACATTTCGAACACGTGTTCCTCCAAAATCTTTTCTACAGGCGGAGTTGGGTTTCAATATAACATCTTCCACATCATCCTCAAACTCTCAGCAGCACATCAATGCAACAACTGTGGCGATAGAGGAGGACTCTAGAGACCAATTTGTAATTCATGGCCCAGAATGTGCTGCAATAACACAAATGCGTTTTGCAGGCTCTTGTTTGAAATGTGATGTGCAAGATCGATATACATCCTGTGATGTTATAGAGCAGTGTATTGTTGAAAACATTAAGGAAACTCTTAACAGACGCCAATCACAGGATTGTTATACTAAAAACTTCTTGAAATTTCTTTGTTCTACTTCAGGCATTGATGAAGTAAGGTATTTATCCACATCAAGATTGGAGATGTGGTTACATAATGGAAAACTTATGAAAACCGCTCAAGAGCTTCTTTCGTACATATGTTTTAATATAAACAGTCGATCAGTTAAAGATCGTGAAGTCCTAGCAAGTTTGGTTAAAATGCGACTTAAAACTAAACAATTAATTAATTTTTACATGACCTGTTTGAAAGAAGTGATTGTTTTAAATACAAATATTCTGCCGATTACACTTAAATTGGTGCTTCAAAACGAGTTGTCGAGCCTAAGAAATCCTAACAACATGGGGATGCTTGGTGAGTTAAAGTAAATTATTCTAGTTATTTAGGTAGACTATTGCAGCTAATCCAAAGCAAATGGAATGAATGTTTTTGGGTAAGCGAAACGATGTGATTTATTTGCTATTTGATTTTTCAGTGTAAATTTCTTGGCCCTTCAAGCGTGATTCGTAACATGTGTTAATGTCAAAAATGCTCAGTTAGGTTTGCCATTTTACCATGAATAGACTTAAAAACAAACAGCGCATGCAAATCATTGAAATTCATGCTCTGTGAGATCTGTGTTTTTATCGAAAAATTTGGCTTAAGTTTACTTTAGCTGACATTCTCCAATTTATTTTCTTTTCTTAGGGGTAAAAGAGGGTCCAAAATAAATAAAAATTATGAAAAAAAAATGGGCCTCTCGGATCTAGTTTCGAAGATATGACGACTTTTCTGAAATTTGGACCAACTTTTTTTTAAAAAAAACTTTTTTCCCTAAAAATGTCTTAATGACCCATGAGGTTTTTAGCATATTCAAAGAGCCTGGTTCGTTTCCTTTAAAATGGTATATAGTTCGTTGTACATTTTTTATTATTACCCCCCTTTTATAAAAACAAAAAATATCATTCAATAAATTCTTATGGAAAGTATGTATTTGTGGACAAAAACAATAAAAATCCAACAACAACAACTACAACAACATCTATTATTATTATGATAAGGCTATTATCATTGTAAAACTTAAAAATTTTTATTAAAAATCGCGCGTGCTCTATTTTTTATTAATACCTTCAATTTAAAATAGTTATTAATTCATGGAACAAAATAATAAATAATTCTTATATAAAATTACTGTGGCTAGCAAAATAGGTGTTGGATATATTATAGACTGATCCGCGGCCGAAGGCCGCCGCGAAGCCGGTGTTGGGTTTTGGGAGTTTTAAATCCTGAGCTGCGGCCGCAGGCGGCCCACTTACCCCTACTGTTAAATAAAATAACTGTGGCTAGCTAAGCTGGTTTTTGATATGCTCTAAGGTATAAATGATTGAAATATGCTAAAAAGATTATAGGAAAAGTTTTTAAAAAAAAAATTGGTCAAAATTTCAAAAAAGTCGTCATATTTTCAAAATTATAGGTTAAATTTCAAAACTTTACTCACCATTGTTGCTGTTGTTGTTTTTGTTGTTGGATTTTTATTGTTTTTGTCCACAAATACATACTTTCCATAAGAATTCATTGAATGATATTTTTTGTTTTCCGGTAAAAAAAAGGGGTAAATAATAAAAAATTTACAACGAACTATATACCATTTTTAAGGAAACGAACCAGGCTCTTCAAATATGCTAAAAACATCATGGGTCATTAAGACATTTTTAGGGAAAAAAAAGGTTTTTTTAAAAAAAAGTTGGTCCAAATTGCAGAAAAGTCGTCATATCTCCAAAATTATAGGTTAAATTTCAAAACTTTTCTCATCATTATTGAAGGCCATTAAATTATATTTCTTATGACACCAAAATTTTTTATATCCATGCAGGGGTTCCCAACTTATGATCATTTTTATAAAAGCTATATCCGCAACTTCCGATGGCTATATCTTCGAAACTAGATTCGAGCGGCCCGTTTTTTTTCATAATTTTTATTTATTTTTGACCCCCTTTTTCCCCAAAAAAAAAAAATTGGAGAAGTAAACCTGTTCCAAAAATTTTTTTTAGCGACGAAGCTCATTTTTGGCTTAACGGATACGTCAACAAGCAGAATTGCCGAATTTGGTCTGAAGAGCAGCCAGAGGCAGTTCAAGAACTACCAATGCACCCTGAAAAATGCGCTGTTTGGTGAGGTTTGAGGGCCGGCGGAATCATTAGACCGTACTTTTTCAAAGATAATGAAATGGAGCAAGGTACCTTGCGATGATTGCCAACTTTTTTGTCCAAAATGGAAGAATTGGACTTGGTTGAAATGTAGTTTCAACATGACGATGCCACAGGGGCGAGTTTGGTGAGCAGTTAATCTTACGTTCTGGAGCAGTCTGTAGCGCCACCTTAATGCATTTGAATTTATTTAGATGGACAACACTAAGTATATTCACCACTGTTTAGTTTAAGCACTTAGTGTAAGATTATTCACCTCTGTTTAGTTTAAGCATGAAGTAAAAATAAAGAACAGTTTGAGTTAAAACAAGAAAACTAAAAACAACGGACTAATTCTTTATATGGCGACCGTGACACCGAACTTGAGTGCAGTAATAATATGAACTGATTCATTTTGTATTACTGAAAAATAAAGTATGTAAAATTTAAATAACCAAAATATGTGGAAATTAATGTGTAAAAACATACAGTGCTGAATTGCTAAAATTATTAATTCCAATTCCAATTCAACCAAAACAGTTTAATGCAGAAAAAACAATTAAAATATTTTTTCATGACAATAAATTAAAACTGGTTATGAGAAATACATATGTCCAGCGGAAAACATGTAATTAATAGTGAAAACGATTTATTAAAGTTAAAAAAAAAATATGACTTTCAACTAAAAATATATATGTATGTGTTATATATTAAAGGCAGAATACATATGTTTGTTGCAGAAAATATATGGATACAGTTTGAAAACAAAATTACATCACGCCATGCACATAATTCAGTTGGTAACATCAAATTCATATGTTGCAGCATTAACTGTATATAGAAACAGTTGTCTCTTCCGAAATCTACATCATCAGTTGTCTCTTCGGAAATCTTCAACTACGAGTATGTGTATAACACTTTGAGAGTGGCTAAACACACGACAAAATCATGTACAAAAGCAACGGCAGCAGCTTAAATGTTTAATCGCTTGGTGAACGGCAGTTCTATTTTTATGGATTTATGATATAGAAATGGTATTTTAAGTTATTAAATTTGAATTGAATTAATTGAAAATAACTTTTTCAATTACATATTTTTTTATTATTGAAAGGATTTATGGATATGGATTTTTTTTTTTTTTTTTTTTCTTTGCATTCCTAAAATTATAATACAACGGCACCTGGTTGTTGCACCATACTAAAAATAACGTCTTTCTTATCAATGTCAGAATTTGAAAATAACTTTACACATTTATTTACAGAGTTTAGTAAGGTCACAAAGAGAGTGTTACAAAACCGTCCACTTTCGACGAGTACTTCGAAAATTCAAGAGTACAAAAGATTACTTATTGAAACGTATAATTCGATATTAACGTTTGTAAATGAACATATTAAGCAATGTCCAAATGACAAGAAGAAGGCGATAAATGCTAAAGTTTTACGTAGTAGAGCGTTATTAGTCGAGTGTTTTAGTAAGCTAAAGTTTAACATAAGAGTTCCACAGTATTCAGACCTGTTAGTTTTAGTTGATGCAGAGATTTTGACGGATACTTATTTAGACGAGGAGCTCACTGTTGAAAGGTCAAAAGAACTTAATATTAAACGTTATTTTTCCTTACCTTCTTTGAAAGAAGCATTGGGCACTCCCGACACAAATTATTCAACCACAAGCTCACCAAACATTGCATTTATTTTGAGCGTTGACAAGTATTTCGCCGAGATGGCTACTACCGAACAAAAGAAATCATTTGTAAGCATGTGTTCTTCAATCATCCGCGAAAATTACAACGGTGATCCATAGTCACTTGAATCGTTTATTGATAAAATAAACTTAATTGCAGATTTGACGGACGCAAACTTGACAGATACTTTTATAGCATTTCTTAAATCAAAGTTGGAAGGTAAAGCTCGTGAAGCTCTGCCTGTAAACATAAGTGCAGTTAATGATATAAAGACCGCGTTACGTAATCGAATCAAGCCAGATAACTCTAAAGTGGTTGCTGGTAAAATTTCGTCACTTCAAGTCAGAAATAATAATTACTCTGATTTTTCTAAGCAAGTTGAAGAGCTATTGAATCTTTGGAACGATCATTAATTATTGAAGGGATTAGTCAACCAAAAGCGCATGAAATGTCTGTTGAACAAACAGTCAATATTTGTAGATTAAATGCTAAATCGGATTTAGTAAAATCTATACTAGCATCTACAGTATTTACTGATTCAAAAGATGTTGTGGCCAAATTGATTGTTGAGCAAACTAATGAAGTAAAAGAGCGACAAGTGCTGTCATTTCGCGTGCGTTCAAACAATAATTCCAATAATTATAGAAGCAATGGGAACAATTTTTCCAATAATTTTCGAAGAAATAATCATTTCAATAGTTATCGTGGGAATAATGGTAATTTTAGAAGGTATGCTACTATTCGTGGTAACAACAATTTTCAAGGTCACAGTACTAACAATAACAACAACAATAACCGAAGAAATAATCAATTCGTTAATAACAATTCTAATTTCAATAACAGCGTTCGTTTAACTAACAATCGTAACAGAAATGCAAGCATTCGCACTTTAAACGCGGATGCCCCTCAGCAGCGAACGCTGGGGGAAGAAAACCAAGACAATTAACTCAAGATAGTCCTAGAAAAGCAATTTACTGCTTAAATTTAAATTATGCTGATTTTATTGAAATTAGTTTTACTGACTCGAACAAACTATGTACTTTTCTTGTTGATACACAGGCTGATATTTCATTAGTTAAACGCTCTAGCATTAATAACTATACAATAATTAATAGTAATGAAGTAATAAACATAACTGGCGTAACATCAAATACTATTACAACTTTAGGTACAATAATAACTAACCTGGCTATATCTGATCACTTTATCCCACATACCTTACATCTTGTAGAAGAAGATTTTAATATTCCTTCAGATGGTATACTCGGAAAAGATTTTTTAAAATTAAATAAATGCAATATCAGCTATGAAACTGACTCGATTTCATTATGTGTAGGAAATGAAAGGATAGATCTTCCAATTTTGCATGGCACCAGCATCAATACATTTATCATTCCACCAAGGTGTGAAGTTTTCCGAATTTTTAATTTGAGCGTATGCTCACAGCCAGTTTTCATTGATTCTCAGGAAATCTGTAGTGGCGTTTTTACAGCGAAATGTATCGTCGATACAAATACTCCAATTTTAAAAGTTATAAATACAACGAACCAACTAAAATATGTAAAAAATTGTAATCTTCGAACAGAAAATATCTCGAATTACAATGTCTATATGATAAATAAAACCTCTAGTGACGTGAATCGTATCACTGAATTGACGTCGATTCTCAAAAAACAAATTCCTAGTTATGCCGAGGGCAAACTGTTGAATTTATGCCTTCAATACGCTGATATATTTGCGTTAAAGAGTGACCGCATGACATTAAACAATTTTTATGAGCAGAAGCTTAGATTAGTAGATAAAGCGCCCGTTTACATTAAAAATTATCGACTGCCATATTCACAAAGAGAAGAGATAAATGAACAAGTAAACAAGTTATTGCAAAACAATTTAATAGAACCTAGTTGTTCCAATTATAACAGTCCATTAATTTTAGTCCCAAAGAAAGATCCAAATAACCAAAAATCGTTTCGTATGTGTGTAGATTTTCGAGCGGTTAATAAAAAATTAGTTGCCGATAGATTTCCACTTCCTCGTGTTGATGACATTTTGGACAATCTTGGAAGAGCCAAATATTTTTCCACACTGGATTTGTATTCTGGATTTCACCAGATCCCTCTTCATAACGATTCACGAGATATAACTTCGTTTAGCACAGACAGAGGAGCATTTCGTTGGAAAGTTCTGCCTTTCGGATTGAATGTTGCTCCGAATTCTTTCACACGAATGATGTCGATTGCATTTTCAGGTATTTCACCAAACCAGGCATTCCTTTACGTTGATGACGTTATCGTTATCGGCTGTAGTGAAGCGCATCACTTTAAAAACTTATCAAAAGTTTTTGATACTTGCAGGACATTTAATCTTAAGCTAAACCCATATAAATGCAACTTTCTTCGATCAGAAGTAACATTTCTAGGTCACAAGTGTACTGCTGATGGCCTTTTACCGGACAATTCCAAGATACGTGCAATTCAAAGCTATACAAAGCCAAATGACAAAGATGCTGTTAAGCGATTCGTTGCTTTTGCAAACTATTATCGCAGGTTTATACCAAATTTTGCATTGTTGACAGCCCCTTTAAATAATTTAAGTCGGAAAAATGTGGAATTCATATGGGACAATGAATGTGAAACAGCATTTGAGAACTTAAAACTAGCTTTAACATCTCCGAAATTATTGCAATATCCCGATTTCAGCAAAAAGTTTGTGATAACTATTGACGCATCTAAGATTGGATGTGGGGCAATATTGAGCCAAGACCATAATGGTGATGATTTGCCAGTCTGTTTTGCTTCAAAATCTTTTAATAAATCTGAGCAAAAAAAACCAATAATAGAACTGGAGCTATTAGCTATTTATTTCGCCATAAAACAATTTCGACCATATATTTATGGCACAAACTTTACTGTAAGGTCAGACCACAGACCTTTGGTTTATCTTTTTAATATGAAGGATCCTGCTTCAAAACTTTCCAGAATAAGACTCGAACTATCGGAATATAACTTCACTATTGAATACATTAAAGGCAAGACAAACGTTGGCGCTGATGCACTTTCACGTATTACCATCGATGATTTGAAAAATACTCGTAATAATGTATTAGCTATGACAACTCGCGGAAGAACTAAACAAGTAACTGAACGAAATTCACAAAGCTTCCCAACAGGAAAAGATTGCACAATTGCGAAAATATTCGTCTATGATAAATTTTCGTACGAATTCACTAACAAAATACCAAAAATTAGATCCCAAATGATATATAATGAAAATAATGAAATTTCAAATTTTTGTATTTATGCACACATTAGGCGTAAGAAAATTCTATTAATGAATGTTGAGATTGTTAACGAAACACTGAGTTTAGACGATTTGCTTTTGAGGCTACAATGTGAAGCCGGCAATAACAAAATTCAAAAAGTAGAATGGCCCAAAGATGATATAATTTTTAGATACTTTTCACTAACGGAACTTAAAAAACACGGTAACGATATATTAAAATCATTAGAAATTTTATTAACAAACCCAGTCGAGATGGTAATTGACAATGACAAAAAACAACAACTAATGACAATTTATCACAACGATCCAATATCTGGTGGACATTGTGGAATCAAAAAGTTGTACGCAAAAATTAGAACCAAATACTATTGGAAAAATATGACACGAGATGTCTCCAAATTCGTTAAGCTGTGTGAAAAATGTAGGGTTAACAAAGTAAGACCAGGAGTTAAAGAAAATTTGGTTTTCACTCCTACTCCAAATCAACCGTTTGATGTGGTTGTAATTGATACCATAGGTCCGTTACCTACATCACATTCTGGTAACAAGTTCGCTCTTACTTTGATATGTGATTTGACTAAGTATTTAGTGACAATTTCAATACCTGACAAAAGTGCCAAAACAGTTGCTAAAGCAATTTTTGAAAGTTTTGTGCTCATTTATGGCACAATGAACTCAATAAAATCTGATTTAGGCACTGAATTTAAAAATTAAACTTTTTCTGAATTAAACAAACTTTTAAATGTAAGACATGATTTCTCAACAGCTCATCATCATGAAACCGTAGCAACCATAGAACGTAATCATAGGGTTTTTAACGAATATCTTCGTGCATATTTGAACGAAAATGTTTTTGATTGGGATACGTATCTTAAATACTTTACCTTTTTCCATAATACTACATCAAATACAGTGTTTGATAATAAATTTACTCCATTCGAATTAGTTTTTGGCAAAAGAGCAACATTGCCACAAGAAGTAAGAAAACAATCAATTGACCCAATTTATAACGTTGAAAATTATTCAAAAGAGGTAAAATATCGTTTACAAAAAACACATATATTAGTTAAGGATTTGATTAACAAACACATATTAAAAAATAAACAATTATATGACAGATATGCAAAACCTTTAATACTGAACGAAAATGATGGCGTATTTGTTCAAAAAGAACCATACGACAAACACTACAGTATATATGAAGGTCCATATTTAGTGAAAAGCGTTGACGGAGTTAACGTCACTATCTATAATACAGCAAAAAAGAAGGAAAAAGTAATACATAAGAATAGACTGAGAAAAGCAAGTTGATTAATTAATTTTCTTTTCTGTTATTTTTTTTTTAATATTACTATTCGTTATTTTTACAATGTTGCGCAACACACCTAGTTTAAACACATCTCAAAAGTGATTATATTTTGGAAAATCCATATTTTGATGTCACTAATAGTTAAGAACTCTTATATTTTAATGCCTCATATTTAAGAACTTTCAATATATGCCGAAGTTTCAATAATTTTAAAAGTCATATGAATATCTTTATCTTTTATAAATAAATTAAAAAAAAAAAAACACAAAATTTTAAATTGCAACTAGCACATCATAAGAAATACTTATTATTTGAATATATAATTTTATTTTATTTTAAATCTTTTCAATTGAATTACTACGAAGGAACGAATTTTATAAAGTGGAAGGAAGTACAAACATGTTCATATATGTAGACAAGATTATGAACCCTAATTTTAAAGAATTCGTTCATTCAAATCAATTAATATATTAGTCATAAAAAGAAAACGATTACAGGAGGTGAGATTGATCAACTTACCTACCTGTTTCTTTTTCTTTGGAAGGGAGGTGTAGCGCCACCTTAATGCATTTGAATTTATTTAGATGGACAACACTAAGTATATTCACCACTGTTTAGTTTAAGCACTTAGTGTAAGATTATTCACCTCTGTTTAGTTTAAGCATGAAGTAAAAATAAAGAACAGTTTGAGTTAAAACAAGAAAACTAAAAACCACGGACTAATTCTTTATAAGTCCTCTGGCCGCCAAGATCATTCGATTTGACGCCACTAGACTATTAATTGGAGAGTTACATGAAGTCTCTCGTCTGCAGGGACAAGCCAGGCACAATTGCAGCCCTGGACGTCAACATTACAGCTACCAGTGGTGAGATACCGGCCGAAATACTGCAATTGAAGCTTGCGGATGAACCACCTCAGGCGTAGCCGCGAGCAACATTTACATGAAATAATCTTTAAAAAGTAAATGAAAGAAATCGATGTATCGCTTTCGTTGGCTCCTTAAGGTAGTCAGACTTCTGTTTTTGCAAATTCTGTCCCTGCTATTAATACGTGTCGCATGTTAAAATTTTCATTGTATCGAAAACATAGGAATTGGCTCTCTTCTTAGCAAATGTTGATAGGTGTTTAAGGAATGTCTTAGTCTTAATTTAGAAAAGTTAATTATTTTTCTTTTATCAATATTACATGGGTATATATGTGTCTTTAATGACATATTGATGGTTGTATAGTGATTATGTTGGTAACTGTTCCAGTTAGTGTGTTTATTATTTTAAGTTAATTTTTTGTAAACCTGTGGAGATCAGGGTTCTCAATACGAGAATCTATATAGACAGGTGCTTGATATGCGTATTTTGCCATTGTGTCTGCAAATTTATTTCCAGCGATACCAATGTGACTGGGAACCCAAAGTAACTTGAGCGAAGTTGTTAATTTTATAATGTTTATCTTATAATGTTTACGGAATGCCGGCCTCGGCAAGTTGGATTGTATATGGGCATTTCCATACTGTCGAATGGGACCGTCGCACACTTTTAATATGGAATAAAAGTCAAAGTAAGACACTTTTTTTTTCTTCTGTTACTCAAAGAAATAGCCCTTTGGTAGCACTATATTCATTGGTAAATTTGAGGGCAGACGTACTACCGGTTCCAAGATAAAGGCAATAAATGAGCCATTCGAATGGGACAAAAAATTGAAGTGTGTTTTATGGCCATTTATAGAAAAGCAAAAGTCAGCGAAGCCTACCAACATTTTTCAACGCAACTAATTTTAAAATGTTATGGAATAATAGCACTTTTTATTAAATTTCGTTCAATTGAAAAATCTTTTTTATTTTTTTTCTTACAAAGTATAATATCAGTCGTGACGGGACATTGCGAATGGGACATATTTTTCCATTATGGTTTACTTGGTAAATTTTTTATGTATTCATAAGATTTCTTGATATTTATGTACTTAACAATATTTAAGATTTATATAGTAATTAAAATATCAAATTTAATAATATTCAAAGTCAAATTAAATGGTTGAGATCGATTTTAAGCAAGAAAATAGGAAATAGTAATAAACGTATGTAATTAAATATTTTTTTTTAAAAGAATATGCAGTCCGAGATGCTTTAATTTGGTGACCATCACAAGAAAAGCTATGTAACATTCTTCCATTTGTCTACTAATTGTAGTGAAAATTCTTTAATTTGCTCTGAAGAGATGTAATGAACTTCTACACCGTTAATGTTATTTTGATTTAGTTATTTGCCAAACTTTTCTTTTTAAAACTGCTCCTACTCCATCGACTGCGCCTTTTCCATGTGAGCTTGCGAAGTAGTTCCATTCCATGTATTTGCACCGGAATTCTCTCAAAAAATCAAAAAAGCTCGAAACAATGAGAACACAAATATATTTATAAAATATATTTATAAAATTTCCATACTGACTTCGTAACTGCTGTATGAGTTTCGTTAAAAAACAGCAAACGTCTTCCTTGTTGTGGCTTAATTTGTCACTGATGATCGCGAATGATTTCGTTTCGCCAAAAACCATGCCACGCATGTAAAAATAGTTACTTGACGGTAGCTAAAATGGGCACTTTGAACCTCATTTTGAGTATTCAGCCGATAATTTTCCGCAAAATCTATTTGCAAAACTATTTCCGCAGGCTTTATCTTTTCCTTTATGTCTACAAAATATTTTTGTTGGGCACGCTTAATAAAAAAATGCAATTTAAATGACGGTAGCTGAGTCTCCAGTTCATAAATCAGATCAGATAACGGCGCGATGGTAAATGTTAGTGTTATTCGGTTATCAACTTTCCGCCAATGTTGCCATTTAACATCCTCATTCATTTTTTTTAAATAATTCAGAGGAACTAGCTCATATTTCACGTCCCGTTCACATTATTTACAATTGCTGGTCATACAATTTTCATCAAGAATATCGCAACATGCTGATTGTAAAATACTTGGAAAAGACGATATTACCTTTTTGTACAGCCTTCCAACAAAAACCCAAAATTTTGCATGGTATTGGCAAACGCACATGTTATGCGGCATTTTGCTTGTCAGTTGGACTTGCCTTGGTCGATTTTGGAAAAAGGTGGACTTACCTACAAGGTCATTTGTGATCTCATTTTTATACAGCTGATAGGCTTCTGATACCGTCATCAGCAAAAAACGCTTGGCAACTATTTTTCCATCACATAGAAGAGTATCTTTCTTGCCAGCAGCTTGCACGCTAACATTATCGCTCATGTAGAAATTTATGACTGCCTGCAATTGCTCACCAATCAACAAGTTCCTGTGTTTCGTCTCCTCAATTGCTGGTTTCTGGTATTTCTTATTCAAAACTTCGAGAATTTCCAGTTTTTTATCCAAATTCCTTGGCAATGCTGCTTCGACTTTCTTACGGCTTTTCCCAATGTTTGTTTACATGTGTAAGACGATCGTGGAATATTTATTTTATTTTGCTAATTTTTTTTTCTCGATAATTTCTTTTCCTTATACGATCCTTTTCCCCCTTTACTGCAACCATATTTTCATTATTTTTTGCCAGTGCCTTCCATTTCTCAATAGTTTTTTTTGTTCTTTCTATGTTTTTTAAACGGTAGTGGCTGAATTTTACCGCATTTTCTTTCAAAGTTTCACTCCATTGTTTGCAACTCTTTTTGTTTTTTGTAGCGCAGCTTGCGTTCATCTATATAAAATATCATCCATATATACATATATATATATATATATATATATATATATATATATATGTATATATGTATATACAGGGTGTTTTTTTTAGAGGTTTGTTTTTCGAATAGAGATAAAACTGGCATTTTATGGTCAAATCTGGCAACTCTAATGTCATTTATGTTCAGTTTGGTTTGCCATTTTATCATGAACAGGTTGACAAAAGAACAACGCTTGCAAATCGTGCAAATTTATTTCGAAAATAATGGTTCAGTTCGCGAAGTTTACCGCAAGCTCCGTCCATTTTATGGTCGACATAATCGTCCATCAGAGCAATTATTTCGGTTAACCATGGATCGTTTTCGCACTATGTTTACTCTATGTGATAATACGCATCCGCAGAGACGTCGAACAGTGCGCACCGAAGAAACAATTGCCGCTGTAGAGCAAAATGTTGAAGAGGACCCGAATGAATCGATTCGCCACCGTGCACTGCAATTGGAGCTTTGTCCATCAACTTTATGGAAGATTTTGCGCAAAGATCTTGGCTTGCGACCTTACAAGATCCAGCTTGTGCAAGAATTAAAGCCGCGAGACCATGCAATGCGTCGTGATTTTGGTGTATGGGCCGAAAATGAGATTGATCTCGATGCTGATTTTCATCGCAAAATTTTGTTCAGTGATGAGGCTCATTTTTGGTTGAATGGCTACGTCAACAAGCAAAATTGCCGCATTTGGAGTGAAGAGAATCCACATGAGACCCTTGAGACGCCATTACATACACAAAAACTGACTGTTTGGTGTGCTCTCTGGGCTGGTGGAGTCATTGGGCCATACTTCTTCCGAAATAATGCTGGAGAGTCAGTTACCGTTAATGGAGACCGGTATAGAGCCATGATAACCGACTATTTTGTTCCCGAATTGGATGGCATGAATGTGGATGAGTTGTGGTTCCAACAAGACGGCGCTACATGCCACACAGCGCACGTCACAATCGATTTATTGAAGGAAACATTCGATGAGCGCATAATTTCGCGGAATGGACCTGTCAATTGGCCACCAAGATCGTGTGATTTGACACCATTGGATTATTTTCTTTGGGGATATGTGAAGTCGCTCGTCTACGGCAACAAACCAGAAATGTTAGGGGGACTTGGAAGCCAACATTCGTGGTGTTATTGCCGACATACGGCCCCATATGCTCGAAAAAGTGGTTCAAAATTGGACCTGTAGAATTGGCTTTATTCGAGCCAGCCGCGGCGGCCACATGCCCGAAATCATATTTAAACATTAATGGCATAAAATTATCCTTCCAATAAAGCCAAATTGATGGACATTAAAACGATTTTCTTGTGTTTTATTTTAATTCGAAGCTCTATACCTCTAAAAAAAACACCCTTTATATACTTTTATATACTTACATATATATATATATGTAAGTATACATATATATATATATGTAAGTATACATATATATATATGTAAGTATACATATATATATATGTAAGTATACATATATATATATATATAAATATATATATAAGTATACTTATACACACATATTATATATTTATATAGTATATATTTACTTTAAATTTCGGACGGGACAAACTTCAAACAGCTCTAAAAATTTTAAATTTTCCTTTTTTGCACTCGTTTCTTTTTTTAATTGTATTCATAAAACTCTGTTTAAACAAATATTTTGACACATTTGCTGCTGTTCTTAACCACGAAATGAGAACAAATGATGTTTTTTGCTGTCGGTCGGGACATTAGAACATGAACTAAAGCAAATTAAAAATTTACAGTTAATAGAGATTAGTTTGATGTTTTTGCATTTTTTTTAGCTAATTGTTGTTGGGAGAGAGATTTTTCGCAATGACTTTCATCATGTATCATCTCTCTTATATGTTTAAATATTTAAGATAAAATACTCTTTAAAATTACAAAAAAAGAGAAACTGCATTTGTGCAATTTTGAAGTCATTTTGCCCACTGTTGTGAATGTTTTGAATTAATAAAATTTGAATTTTTTTCTTAGATAATATCAGATAATAACGCTTTTTCAATAACTTTTAATTTTTTTGTCATGGTGTACCTTTCGGTGGAAATGCCCATATTGCTTTCATAAATGATAAGATATCAGAGCAGAAGACGGTTTTTGTTGCTTGTGCTAGAAGGACCGCCTCGTTAATTACAGCGGCTTCTGCATTGAAAACTGAGTCTCCTTTTAGGCTCCGCGCCGCTAGCACCATTTGTATTTTGTATTTATTCAGAAAAAAATATTTATGCACATAAGATAAATCTTTTTGAGTATGCACAAGCTGGGTTCACAATATTCAGACTTACATACAATAAGTAAGCATAACTTAGGATTAAGCAAAATTTAAACTTAAACTTACGAAATCATTAAAAAAAAGAAAATAATAAAAAATAAAAACCAAGTAAAATAAAGAATAGTAATAGTTATTAAGGCAAAAATCTTTAAAAGGTGTTGACACAATATATAAAAACAGTTTTCTTAAAGGCGTTAAAGCTGCTGATTCGTTTAATAAATGTGGGCAAAAGATTCCATATATGAACCGCATGGACAAAAAATTGACGAGTTGTAATGAGGTATTTATGAGTAGGCACTGTCAGATGTAGCGTTCTTTGCATTCTAGCAAAATTAATTTTATGATAAAGATATTCAGGCTCTTTGCTTGTGATAATTTTGTAAAGCAGCAAAATAGTTCTATATTTCAACAAGCACGTTAGTGAGCAATTACTAATATTTCTAGTGTGGTCACTGATATGTTGATGTCTACTAACACCGAAAACATATCTAGCACAACTATTGTATGCCACACTAAGCATTCTTTTCGATTCTTGACTCATATCAGAAAATATTTCACAGCCATACAAAATGATCGGCAAGATAAAAGATTTCACAAGCTTAAGCTTAGCATTAGTCGGTAGATATTTTGTGGTGGGGCTCAGACCACGAAGGGCACCGTAAATCTTGGAAACTATTCTATTAATATGAAGATCCCAACTCAGGCATTGATTAAAGTATATTCCAAGGTTCTTTATATTTTCAACATATGCCACTGGAATGTTATTAAGATGAATTAGTGGAAAGTCTTCTTTGCTTCTTCTTCTATGAATGCACAACGCTGTAGTTTTTGTCGGATTTAAATGAAGTTTATTTTCCATTGACCAAAGTTGAATGCGACTCAGCTCAGAATTCAAATTACTTGCTGCGATGGATTTGTTAGTTCTCTCAAAAAAAGTGTAGATTTGAACATCATCAGCATAAATGTGGTGTTCACAAATTGAGATGTTTTCAGAAATATCATTTATAAAAAAAGTAAATAATAGAGGTCCAAGTACAGAGCCTTGGGGCACCCCACCGTAGACTGGTATTCGTGATGAGCGCTCATTTTTGTAAAAAACATATTGTGTCCGATTAGACAAGTAAGAAGCCATAAGTTTGAGCAGAGAATCACCAAATTGAAATTTAATTTTAAGTTTATTTATTAAAATGCTATGGTCTACACAATCGAATGCTTTTGAAAAATCAAGAAAAACGATTATGGCCATGAGATCGTGCTCAAGACCCACACGTATATCATCCGAAACTTTTAGAAGAGCTGTCGTGCAATTATGCTTCGTTCGAAAACCTGACTGATTTTTGTTTAGCAGGTTCTTCTCATTATAATATTTTGTGATTTGCTTACTTATAATTGTTTCAAAGACTTTGTTAAGGAACGGAAGGATCGCAATGGGGCGATATTCTGTGGCTCCTGACGACGATTTAGGTAAAGGTAAAACCTTAGCAACTTTCCAGTCGTCGGGAAATGTGGATGTAGTAATCATTGTGTTAAAAATATGTGTGATTATATGTGCTATAATTGGGAGAAGAGTTTTGATAAAGTCTGGGTGAACATTATCAGATCCCACCGCTTTTGATTTGATTTTTAAGATTATTTCACATACACATAAATAATCAACACCTGAAAGTGAAAACTGATAAAGCTCATTAGTTCCTTGATTAGAGGCAAGTGGTAAACTAAGAGTAGACGACCCTGCCTGAACAAATTTTTTATTCAGATCTTCTACGTCTATATCGCACGAGTTCACTTGCCTACCTGATCTTATTCCAACTTGGCGGATATTGTTCCAAAATTGAGAGCTTGACGTACAGGAACTGAATTTATTTTCATAATGTCGCTTTTTATTCATTCGAATGAGTTTGGTGACTGCATTACGTGCGATCTTAAAATTGCTATAGATTATTGAGCATCTAAACTTTCTCCATCTGGCATACAATTTATTTCGTTTAATAATTAGATTTTTCACCTCATGAGTGAGCCATGGGAAATTGGATTTTTTTACTCTTTTTTTTTTTAAAGGAACATGTTTGTTAAAAAGGTAATGTATGTTATCATTAAAAAATTCGACTTAATCCACCATCATTGGTGGTGTAAATAGGTATCCAGTTTAAATTAAAACAATCATTGAAAAGGGAAGCCACATTTACGTGTGTGTAGTCTCGAAATTCAGTATAGATTTCTTCCACACAGGATGGAAAGATATTAGCTGTTAAAAAAATTAGGTCATGATGAGAAAAAGCCGACGCAAATAATTGGTCGTAGTGAGAAATTAAAGTTTTGGATGAAACTAGAAATACATCTAATAGAGATGGGGTCTTGTTCGGCATGTGGTGTGTTGGTTCGATGTTATTTATAAACTCTAGGTTCATTGACCTGACCATATCAACAAAGTTTTTGTTATTATTATCAATGATATTAAGGCTTAGATCGCCACAGATGATAATATCAGCAAACATTGGAGACCGATCTTCCAATAAATCTCTGATTAAAATATAATCAGCTGTGTTGGGGGCCATATAAACACACCCGATCAAAACTTTACCATTGCTATGCATTAATTCAATAAAAATATATTCAATTGAATCATTTGAAGATGATTTTTTGATAACTTTAAATTTGAAAGAATCTTTAATAAAAATTCCAACACCGCCGCCTGTTTTATTTAATCTATCAGCACGAATGAGCTTATAATTATTTAATTTAAATAAATCACTACTCATTGTGGGCTTCAGCCAAGTTTCAGACAGACATACAACATCGACTATTCCTTCATCAAAAAGAAAGCGCAGATCGTCAATTTTATTTTTAACACTTTGTGAATTAATATGACAAATATTGATACCTGGTTTCTGTTTGCAAAGTATATGTATTAACGTTTTTGTTTCGTATATGGAACTACCCAAAAATTGAGAATAATTACTCATATAAAAGTAAACTGCATAAAAATACCAGCAACACCCACGCCAATAAGAAAAAAATTTTAAACTTCACTGATTTAAGAGTGTGGAAAAGTAAAAATAAAATAAGAAAAGAAAAAACATAATAAAAGACTAACTTAGCTGACATTGTGTAATATTTTAAAATTGCTAACAAATTAAAGTACGTATCATACTCATATATTGGCTTGATCATCATGGGAATTAACGTTTTCAGTTAAGCATCTCGTGGCTATGGCATTTAAAGATTCGGCATCGTCTATTTTAATTAGGTTACCATTTTTTGTTATTTTGATGTGAAGAGATCCATACTTTGTAGTGGCTAAGTAAATTTTATTTTGTCGTTTCAGACGTACCGCCTGTTGTAAGAGAACACGATTGCTGCTCGTTAGACTCTCGTTGACATATATATTTTTGTTAGAATCCAACCCAACATCGTAGAGGCAGAGCTGCTTACCGGTTCTTCAGCGGTACTCAGCGACGGATTTAATAAAGCCGTTTCTCTCCATTGGAGACGAAAATTTTAAAATAATTGGAGGATCTGCACTCTTGTTCCATTTGTGAGGACGGAAATTGCCTCTGAGAGTAGGGGCATTGCAACCGATGGTACTACAGAGACTACGAAAAGTTGTCGCTAGGTTCTCCTCATCTAGTTTCGGAACACCAAAGATAATTGCTTTAGAAGCGACTTCTCTTTTCTCCGTTGCGTTGATTTTTTTCTTTAAAATATTTACATCTTCTTTAAGCATTGCAACCTCTCCCACATGTTGCGTCTCAATTTTTTCCACCCGCTGCAGCATGTCTTCAAGAGTTTTATTGAAATATTCCGTGTGCACTTTAAATTTCTCATCGATGAGCGTTATCTGCTGCAAAAGGTCTCTGCGCAGGTTGCTCATTTCTTTTGAAAACCGGTTTAAGATTGCTTCAGTATGTGTACGTAGACGTTCTTCAAATTCAGTGAGAGTGAGAGCCTTTGTTGGTACAAGAATTGCAGGCTTAGAATTTTGGTTGTTATTCAGTTGTGGTGAAGGCGCGGTAGCTGCTGCTGCATTTGCGTTTTTTTGAGAACGAGTGTTGACATTCAACTTTGTATCGGGCATGGTGCTCTTTGTGATATCGTGTGACCAAAATAAAAACGAAA